>CM022881.1:6334371-6368651 GCA_012654025.1 Pachypsylla venusta
AACTTCTTGACTTTAAAAATGCTAGAAATAATTATTCTGGTGGTTACGCCAGAAAGCGTCACCAAAACTGTAATTCCGCAAGACCTCCTGGCCACTGCGAGCGGAAAGTGGCAAATATATTCACAACCTATATCATTACTTTTTAACCTAAAATTAATTCTATGGCTATTTCTATATCTCAGAAAGGGTAAGAGATACGAGGCATTGAAAACTCAACATCGAAAATTTCAACCATTACAATACTTTCTCCTTCTTTTATAGATAAGGAAAGTCGTGTGATGTTCACACCAGATTTTTTTTAAAATTTTTTTATTCCTTTTGACGTGCGTCTAACCATTACTAGTCGTGAGATGCGGTTCCACCTAAAACCGGAATGGAAAGAGCTAGAACTTGAAATTTGGTGCCTAATACATATCAATTTTATACAAGAAATTGAAAATACAACTTAGGTTGAAGGGTAAAATATTGTTGGCCACTAATTAGCGGTTGAAGGCAGTTTTTTGCCGTTATGCCTAAAACCAGAATGGAAAGAGCTAAACTTGAAGTTTGGTACCTCGGAAGCTACCAAAGTCCTAGAATAAAGGAGTATAAAGTTTATTACGGTTTTCCGTACCATTTATTATGTTGAAGGGCTGAAAGTTGTCTGCAAAATATAACCTTTTCTTTTTCACACATTTTAAAATGTACATAAGTCTCTGGGGGAAGATTAAAAAAATTGAAGCACTAAAATTTTCCTACTTTTCTTTATCTCAAAAAAAAATGTACCTAAAGAAAACCCCAATAATATTCCCCCTTAGTTTTGAATTAGTTTTTCTTTTCATGTTTATGTACAGCAATTGCTATATTTTTTGAGGAGTGAGGAGGAGGGGGGGTCAGGAAAATTTACCGATAAAAGTTCTCTTTCACACACAAAAACTTATAATTACCTAATATAAGTTTTCACTTATAACTATTTGAGTCAGATTTGACGACCCAACTAATAATTTGAAGACCAGCAAAACCTAGTTCGACTATAACAGTTCTTTGAACTGTTGATTTCACCCAGTTAAAATGGCCACCACACATGGCTCTGCTCATTACTAATCAGGGCTATCTTCGTGGTACAAAACGACACACCAATAGAAAAATCCTTGTTTGTTCAAGGTTAAGATAGTGGCTAGTACTCTCCTACAGAACGACACACAAATGAAAAATTCTTTGTTTGTTCAAGATTAAGACTCGAATACCGCCTGGAGCTAAAATTTTATGTACCAAAATTAATAATTTGAGCGAGATTTGAATTAGACAGACCTTGGAATGACATTTAGTCATGATTGGGCTAAATGTCATTTTTGGACCCTTTGGGATAACTTGAACTTTTCTTAAGGTTTTTGAAAACTGACTGATTCATGTCTCTATAACGCCAAGCGAATCTGCTATAGTTGTTTATTTGCTAGGTAATTCGTATTGAATCAAACATAACCTCCTTCCCTCTTGATAAGGGTCTTCGTGTTTTTGGACATAATTATTATATCTTCGTTCGACTATCATTAAAGATTCCCATCCTCGCCTCTTGTAAACAAAATCAGCGATTTATCTATACTTATAAAACGCAGAGCCCAGTTGGTATACTGACTGACGTACTGACTGACTGATAATCAACGTAGCTCCACGATGGCTAAACGTAGAGACTTGAAACTTGGCACAAAGATCCCTTTTAGTATGTAGGTGCGTAATAAGAAAGGAAAAAAATGAAGTTCAAGTGGGAGCAAGTTACCGCCAAAAATGACGCTATTTAGCGGGTATTTTTGCAATTTTTTTTCTAGGAAAACTAAAAGAGATATCGAAAAATTACCGAGAATAGACCCCCCCAAAGTAGTATATAAGGACCCCATAAAAAATATAAAATTTGAAAATTTCCGATTTCTCTCCGATTTATGGTCGGTTTTCACCACCAAAAAATCGGAATTGAGAAGTACCACTTAGGGATGAGCGAGAAAGTTGAAATTTGATACAAATGTGTTCCGAAGTACAAAAAGTCATATCCTTGACTAAAATATTGAATTTTCTAACTAGGAGGGCTACTGACTCTGGGGGGTCGGTTTCACCAAAAACCCATAGTTAAGAAGTATCACTTCGGGATGAGCAAGAAAACTGAAATTTTATACGGTGTTCCGCAGTGCAAAAAGTAATATCTTTGAGTAAAATATTTAATTTTCTAAATAGGAGCCGTGTTCACTCTGGGGGTCGGTTCCACGAAAAATCTAAAATTGAAGTGATTTATTAATTCCGCGATCTCGAAATTGTTGTTGAATTTTGTAACCGTAGCGAAGCACGGGAAAACAGTTAGTATATATATATATATAGCATCAGTCGAGTTGAAATAAAATATTCAATGTTTGGAAGATCCGGTCATATTGCCACAAATAATGTAAAGAAAGTTAATATATCGAGAAGAAATTCAACCAAATCTTCCATTTTTTACCACCTACTCATAAATAAAATGAGAAAGCAAGAATTAGTACTTTTCTTTTTATGGGCAGGTGCTGTACGGTAATGGAGGTGTAATTAGGGAAAAAAAAATCTTAATCAATGTTTCGACCTCCCTCTGCTAACGTTGCTTTCTCCACGTTGCTCATTACTGTTTGGTTCAAATTAAATTCCTTCGTTTTACAGCTTGAATTTAATTACTTCATTCTTCAACAAAGTATGTATACTTAGTTTCTAATGCTGAGGGAGGCGGCGGGGGGGGGCGGTGAATAAGAAACTTCTGTGGTAATATTGTACGAGTTTGAGAGTGAAGCGAATTTATTGGTTAAGTTAGCTAGCATACAGGATTACAAGGGAATGTGTTAAGTTAAACATTTTAGGATTGAAACTTGATAATTATTGATTCATATATTCACAACATAATATATCTATATGAGAGAAATTCAGAGTTTTGCCTTTTGGTTTCTAAATTAAAAGATTTTTTTTTTTTAGAAAACGTAAAATTTGTTTTACCAATGGAAAATATATGTTATGCCATAAATTTAAAAGTGGTCAGGAACGCAAGCAGAACTTTTTTTAAAAATTATGACCTTTTTTAAAAAATAATGAAGTCAAATACATATCCCTGAACTTGTATTACAATATCGAATAATTGTTATTCAGAAAAAAATATAAAAATATAAGAAAGAGAAAAAAAATGTCGAGGGGACTGCGGACGGTAATGAGATTCTGACCTTAAAACTCATTTTTTTAGTGAAAAAATATAATGCTTTTGATTAAATCTCGGTGGCGCTATATACCCATTGGACATTGCAGTAATTTGAAAAAGAATACCACCCGAAAAAACAAGAGAAAACAAGCGGTCAAAAAACAATCGCCGGGGGACACGAATGTTAAAACTATCTGAATTTCTCTCATATACAGTGTGTCTCAGAAGTCCTGCCTGGTGCCCATAACTTTGGAACCGCTTGGAATTTTTGAATTCTGTTTGTTTCTGGGGATAGAAAAGGGCGCATGGCCATTCGAATGGTAATATCAGTATCCAGGTTCGAATCCTGGAAGTGTCTTTTTTGACACAAAGTGTCGATTTCTCGGGAAATTTAAATGGAATGGTACAAATATTTTTCTGAAGGATAAAAGTGTGAACAAAATAAGGAATACTCCCATTTTTATTTTTTCAAAAAAATAATCAGGGACGGAGCCAGAGGGGTTCAAATCCAAAACGTGTTACACCCTGTATAACGGAAACCGAATTTAATTTTGATGTAGAAATTCGTTAAGAGTGGCTCTAAAAAAGTTTTTCATCTACATAAGTGATAAAAATACCAACTTCTAAGTCTTATCAGTGCCGTAGGCCTAGATAACCAAATCTCGTATTTCTACCAGAGCTTAAAATGACGTCTTTTAGAAAACGGTCATTTTGAGTTGGAAGGTCTGAAATAAGAATATGATTTAAACCTTAAAATGGGGAGTGGACTCAATAATGAACCATTTTAGCAAAGAAAATAATTACTAAACCTCACACTCATTCACAACGGAGCCGTATTAATGAGAAAATTTCTATAGAAAAACTGCATATTAAGAACACTTCAAAAAATTCCAAGCGGTTACAAAGTTATAGGCGCCGGGCAGGACTTTTGAGACATACTGTATATAATCATCATATCATTAACCTCATAATTATTTATGTTTTCTTAATTTTTTTTGTTACCAAATTTTTTTCTTATTTTCTCCCCACTTAACACAAACACACTTATACCTGCGCGGATATAGGAGAAGGACCGGGGGCACGTCCCCCCCAGTTTTTTTTAAGCGGGCGGTGTTTCTCAAATATTATAATACGTCAAGATAAACATTGCATTAAAAAGTATTGCCCAGGACTCGAACCCCCGGCCTCTAGGTTACGAGTCCCTCTCCCCTCCACATTTTCTATTACGTATATTGTTGCGATTGTGCCCCCCCCCCCAAAAAAAAACAAGAGGATTATAGCTATAAGAGTGTTTCCTAGTGAGGATACATATTTCTTTCTCCTTAGGTTCATATTTAACCTGTAGTCATTATTGAAAATATATAAAAAATGTGTTTTTTCCAAGTCCAAACTAAGCGAGCATTGTTATCACACAAAAAAGCTATAATACAAAAATTGGTGCTTCGTTATTCCATTCGGTAAAGATCGAAGAACATCATGTTATAGTGCGTCAGGCCAAAGTCAAGCCTGCCGAATGCAATGTGTATACAGCGTGTTGTGCCATGGATGAAAATAAACACCTTTTTGTTTTAATTTTATTGATTCGAGCGTTTGTTAAAAAGTAGGGTAATTTGTGTTACTTTTGAATAGGCCATATCTCTTTTGTTACTGATCTGAATTAATGATTTGGACTACCAAAAAGTTTTCCCCATTTGTGATCATGAAAATTCCAAATTAAAAAAATGCAGCCATTCGATATATTGAAAGTCGATTTTCTCAAAATGTGCAACATGAATATTTTTTCTCTCTCTCTCATACAATAGAATATAAACAATGAAATAACTTAATTCTTCGAATTTGTCAAAAAATGAAGTCCTATATTGCCTTTTTCGTGTCTCCGAATGGCCGATAATCCCAATTAATTTTTAAACGACTTGAATTTTCTAAATTTTGAAAAGCTCTCGGGATCGAATGGTGATGGTGAGATCCAGGTTCGACCCCCGCAAGTGACTTTTATTGACAAAAAGTGTCGATTTCTTAAGAAATTTAAATAGATTGATATACATATTTTTTGTTTAAATAAAAGTACAAATACTACCCTGACTACAACAGGTCTACAACAATTGTGTAGTACTGAGGACACTATTCCCCCAGCGAACAACTAAAACATTTGGTATACCCCAGGATGTTGCCATCTCAAGCCAATAACTTCCCCTGACTACAACAGATCTACACTACAGCAATGGTGTAGTACTCAGGAAAATATTTCTAGTTCTCTCATGAATAATTCCTGCGATGGCAGCATTAGAGTCACATCCCAGGAGGGTGCTTTGGTAACTTTTACTGTTACGACATAACTTTTTTCCAGTTGTTATTTTCCAATATTGCTCTTTTGATTACGCCATTATTTTGTGTGAGTTTTAGTTCTTTATATGTCAATATTTTTTATGAACGGTATTTTAGAGAATTGACAATTTGTGATGCTGATTTTTTGACACTTCCGAAGGGTTCAAATATCAATCCAGTGTCGCCAACCGTAGGGAATTATTTGTCATTTTTTATCCTTTGCAGAGATGTAGGGACAGATATTTAGAAAATATCCTAAATGTAGGGATATTTAACAAAAAAGCGCCGTT
This sequence comes from Pachypsylla venusta, assembly GCA_012654025.1. Taxonomy (NCBI): domain Eukaryota; kingdom Metazoa; phylum Arthropoda; class Insecta; order Hemiptera; family Aphalaridae; genus Pachypsylla; species Pachypsylla venusta. Next base: position 6,340,165 of record CM022881.1, read on the forward strand.
AACTCCTGGAGGAAAAACTGCATGTTTAGTTACAAGTCCACCATCTTAACCACTGGGCGTCATTCAGGTCGGTTGCAACATAAGAATAGTACAGGCATTCTGTGTACAAGGTACAAGACATAGCTGATACCAATACAACAACAACAAAAAGAAAAATCTTTGTTTTCAGGGAAATCCCCCATAAGATGTTAAACTCAGTTTCATAAACCATGGGTCAGGGGTTTGATTTCCTTTTATAATTTGTAAACCAAAAAAAGTTTACAAGTATCTGCATGTATAACCCTGGGGAGCCGCCTGAGAACGATGATTTAGTTATGTGGATCAGAGGAATAAAAAAAAAACCTTCCGCTATAAGTCGTCGACCAACTTAGCTCTGATGATGTGCTGAGGAGGGTACGAAACTAGTCACTTCTAACATAATTTTGATTTTTATCATTAAGTGAAGATATAGTAGGTACCTACTTATTTTATCTGATTTATTATAATTAATTAGGAATTATATCTATTATTATAAGTATAGAAAATAATTTCAATTAATTAATTGCATGGAGGTACATAAAAAAATGTAAATAAATTTGTGAATTTTAAAAATGTAAAACAATTTTTTTGTAAATATTCAAATTCAAGAAGTTTTCAGAAGAAAGTTATTATTATTATTTCTTATAAGGGCTAAGGTTTCCCTATTAAGCCCAGATTTATGATAATAATAATAATATAAACGCTAAGTGATTGAAATTCAGGTCGTTGAAGGTTAACAATACAATTACACAGAAAAAGAAATTAAATCAAAAATATTTTTGTAAAATCAAACAAAGTATAACAACTGAAGCTACAATAAAATAGCATACACCTAGGTAATAAAATCATCAAAATCAGATGAGGCGTTCGAGAGTTATCGTGATGCAAAAAGACAACCTGATAATCAAAAGGAATTTAGTCATCAAAATCAGATGAGGCGTTCGAGAGTTATCGTGATGCAAAAAGGCAAACCGATAAACAAAAGGAATTTTGTCATCAAAATCAGATGAGGCGTTCGAGAGTTATCGTGATCCAAAAAGGCCAACCCGATAATCAAAAGGAATTTTGTCATCAAAATCAGATGAGAGGCTTTCGAGAGTTATCGTGATGCAAAAAGGCAAACCGATAAACAAAAGGAATTTTGTCATCAAAATCAGATTAGTCGTTCGAGAGTTATCGTGATGCAAAAAGGCAAACCGATAAACAAAAGGAATTTTGTCATCAAAATCAGATGAGGCGTTCGAAAGTTATCGTGATCCAAAAAGGCAAACTGACAAACAAAAAGAATTTTGTCGTTTTAAAACTAACCCTTCATTCAAAGGGTAATTTTTCACTCGTGCGAATTACTAATTTGATAGGAAAATCATGGGTGTAAAAATATGTTTTTTTACAAGTCCTGCGAATACATTTTGGAGAATGGTTAATACAAATTTAATGGCTATGATTATTTATTATATCCGCAATAATAAATTGGGTTAATTTTTTTTTTATTTTTTAGGGGAGGGGTAAATTCGCCCCAAACCCCTGGCTTCCTGTGCGGGCGCACGGCCCACAGGCCGGCTCTGACTTCATTTAGCCAATAAAACGTATAAACATAATGTTAAATTTTGTGTTGAGGGTAATTTTTTATTGTTCAAATCCAAAGGTTGATTATTGAAAAAAAGAAAAAAACCATGACCACACTTTCTTGTGACATAATCACCTTTGGAAAAATAGACACACGTCACTTACGAGAAGTTAATTACATTTCACTTCCCAGACTTTGAGAGCACAACACTAAAAAAAATTGTTCAAACGTTTATTTTTTCTTATCCCATATCTAACTGGATGTACATGTACATAGCTGTAATATTTTCAGGGGTGCGGGGGTTTGTCGAGGACATCGTCTCAAGGGAACTATATTTACGTGACCACAAACTCGAGAGAGAAATTCGACAATTATTATAGATATGACTGGAATATTTAATGAACTTCAATGTTAGTATGGATAACAAAGTCAAAAGTTCAGTCCAGGATGGTAGAGGATGTCTCCTACGCGCTCATCTTTAGTGAATGCATGTATCAGGGAATTTCATAGGAAATATTGAATGCTCATCAAGTACCTATCTATGTCTATCTCAATATAATATAGGTAGGGACTGTCTGTTCTCATGCGCGGATATAGCCCTATTGTTTTTTTTTGGGGGGGGGGGAAATCGCAAAATATACCTAATAGAAAATTTGCAGGGGAGAGAGACTCGTAACCTAGAGGCCGGGGGTTCGAGTCCTGGGCAGTACTTTTTAATGCAATGTTTATCGAGGTATGTTACCTAATTTGTTAAAAGCTGTAGAGCTTGCCACAAATGCCTTTCGTGGCTACAACAGGCATTCTAGGATTTCTAGGGAATAGCAAAGGACCTTGTTGAACGTTGACCTTGAGATATTTCGATTGCAGTTTCTCTCCCTCTCTCTCATTCTCAATACACTCTCTCAATTACGGGTTTAACAACGGAGGAGAAATGTGTTGAGGCAATTAAAAAAAAAAAAAATTAACCAATTTTAACGCAATTAAAGAGTTTAGTAAACGTTTTTACGGCCATGTCTCTATTGCGTATGTACAATCGTCCAACATAGATCCATGTTGGGCGTTTTTTTTTTTTAATTAACAATTAATTAACGTATTTCTATTCAGTTTCAGGATTGGGAATTATTAAGAGGGCCGTGCCACCACACTCAATGGGCTAAAAGACACTACGGATTACAATTCATTTGATTTTTTTTTAAATTTTTTAACGTGATTAGGTATAATGAAATTTGAGAAACACCGCCCGCTTAAAAAAACTGGCGGGGCACGTGTCCCCCGGGCCCCACCCTATATCCGCGCATGTCTGGTCTGCTACCAGAGCCCAAATTGATAGCATGGACCCACAATCATGATCTAAGACCTGAAGAAAAATTATCAGTACTAAAAAATGTCAAGCTGTTTGCTGAAATTTCGGCAAATAATGCTCCGATATCTTAAATTTTGTCGGGACAACATATTGATTGAAAGTGAGAAAGTTTTAGGTGACTGTTCAGGACATACAGGGAGCTCGCCAATTTATGATCGCTCGTTTTTCTCGGAACCAGTTAGAATTTTCGAGAAAAAAAAAATTTTATGATTTTTGTTGCGTTTCTTGTGGTGCCTTTAATTTTATACAGGGTAGTCCAGGATTACCGAAAAATGGTGCCAAACGTTCGATTCTTATGGAAACTCCCATTTTTTCTTCCATATTTGCATTTGTCATAAAATTATTCATTCTTCTGACTAGTCATTTTCTTTTTTCTGATTTAGCATCATACAGGGTGGTCACATATTCCGATAGATTTCATATTAATGAAATGAATAAGTGTGACCTATCAAATGTCAATAGTTTTTCTTGCTGGACATTATGGTGTCATTAGATCCCTGCAACACTCTGATCGAAATTAACAGTCACGCACTAAACTTTATTGCAAATTTTGATTTAAAACTTTTGAGTCACTCTATGGCTTTTGTCCAGAGTGGTCCCGGGGCTATCAAATAGCACCATGATGTTCAGAAATAAAATTAATGCGACTTGTAAAATTTTTGTATGACGCTAAATCAGAAAAAAATTATTAGTCAAAAATATGTAGAATTTTATAGAAAATGCAAATATGGAAGAAAAAATGGGAATTTGTAGTTTAATTTCGAAAGTTGGCACCGTTTTTTAGAACTTTTGTACCACCCCGTATCAACTCAAGGGTATAATATAATCCGAATCAAAAATAAAAAATGTATAGGTTTTATATTTTTCGAAAATTTGAACTGCTTGCGAGTTCCGAGGAAAATCGAGTGATCATAACTTGGCAAACACCCTATATGTACAAGAACAAATCCTCCCTTTCTAATATAATGGGTCGACAAAGTTGGCATGGCTTGGTGAGAGTAATTTTACATATTGGGTGTTAGTAGACACATTCGCCACTGGAATTTTGCCGGAAAACAAAAGGGCTGAGGCGGAAGTTTAGGATTAAGGATAACAAGCATTAAATTTGTAAACAAGGCTTTTCATGATAAATACAAATGACGAAATTATAACGATCATTTAACTTCGCATTGATCTCATCAGCTATCAGGTTTCGGAGTATTTTTATTATCAAGGATGCCTGACACGGGTCAGGGACACCCTAATAAAATTTATACAGTATGTCCCAGAAGTGCTAGCGGAGGCCATGTAACCTTTGAAAGGCTTGGAATTTTTGAATTCTGATTTTTTCTATAGGGATAGAATAGGGGCCATGGCCATTTGATTGCTGACAGTGAAATCCAGAACGACGGAACATGCATTTTTCAAACAAAAGATTCGGTTTCTCAAGAATTATAAATAGAATGGTACCAATTTTATTTTCATATTTAAAAGTTGGAATAAAAAAAGGACTAACTTTCATTTACACTTTTTGAAGAAAAAAAATCAGGGGCGGAGATAGAGGGGTCTGGATTTTTGTTTTGTTACACCCTGTATAACGGCCCCGGTTTCGAGCTTCGATGTGAAAGTTCAATACTTGTGTTCTAAAAAAGGTTACTCATCTACTGAAATCATCAAAAGTACACATTTTCATTTTTATCAGAGTCGTAGAGTGACGAACTAACAAAGTCAAAGCTCATTTTTCTTCAGGATGTTGTATCCAGACCGTTTAGAGAGGTCGTTTTCGGGTAGAATGTCTGAAGTAAGGCTATGATTTAGTGCAAACATTAGAAAGTAACATTAGGAAATATCGATAAGTTTTAGCATTAAACCGGAGGAATGAGAAATTTTCAATACAAATACTGTACCAATGTCTAGGATACGAATTATTTACTATGATCACTAGAACACACAACACCTACCACAGAGGTTATTTAGATATTCTGTGATAGATGTTTATCGGTTTTTACTTTACGAAAACGATTTGGCATTTCATAGTTTTGACAATTTTATTGGAATAATGAGGCAACTCATCAGGGGGTCTGCACTCATTAAACTTTCGCAGGCATTAAATTTGCAACGAATGCTGTCATACTCAAAATTGTCTGTAACTCGAAAACAGTTTGATTTTTTTTTAGTTTTAATGATATTGCTGCATAAATAAGAAACCAAATTTAAGGGGGATTTACTATAAACTTTTTTCACTATCTAATTCGTTGTAGGTTGTACTATGCATTATCTCCTTTTTTTATATATGTTAGCGTTTTATTTATGGTATGGCCTTTACTTTGTGCCATTTCCCATGACTCCTTAACCGTCTTTCTACGGTAAGTAGATTTGGCTGTAGACTCGACTACATTATTGGTGTGAAAAAAGTATTATTTTTTAAGAATTTGGACGTGTCTGGAAAACACGTTTACCAAAACGTAGAAAAAAAGTGGGTCTTCATACCTAAAATACATTCTAACTATTTTTCGTGTTAATGTTGTCGGTATGTTACTCTCGACGCACACGTATCCACTATCAACACGTTTGATTACCACATCTCAAAGATCTATCTATATATTTTTCGTTTAAAGATACGTAGAATCCAAAATTCACTTAAAAATCTTCTGCCGACCGTTAGAACGAAAAGGTTTTTTTTCGGGGGTTTACTAGAAACTTTTTTTGTCAATAGAAAAAACTTCTAGAATTATTCGTCCTTAAAGGAAGTTCTATTAGTTTGGACTGAATGTATCAATTTATTTACTGAGTCTGTAACCGCCCCTTCAGTTGTACCTAATCCTAAGAGGTTGGGATACTTCTAAAGCAAGAGTTATTTATAAATCATTTTGTGGACTCGTCTCTATATATATAGAATTCGAGGTCCCAAATTGACTCCAACTCTCGCCTTAGAATTCTAGGATAAGTGAACGTCTACTAAGATTAAAAAATTAAATAATTCCTTGGAATCAGAAATCGTATTGGAAAAAGAGAAAATATCATAATTATATTTATTACAGATAAATATTTGGTTACTTATAATACAAAACAAATAAAGTCTGTGGAATGTCACTTAATTTAATTTGAAAGTCTCATCAAATTTGAGTGATAGGAGCAAAAAATAAATATATGTTCCAAACACACAAATTCAAAAAAATATTCATTAAATTAATAGTGACAAATATTTGGAATCATGACAAATACGTCCTTAAGTCTGAAGAGGAAATCGAAATTTCTGTACATAATGCGCTGACAAAAATGTAATTGCATTAAATATGACCTTATGTCTGAAGAGGAAATCGAATTCCCGCACATAATGCGCTGACAAAAATGTAATTGCATTGAATATGACCTTAAGTCTGAAGAGGAAATCGAAATTCCCGTACATAATTCGCTGACAAAAATGTAATTGCATTGAATATGACCTTATGTCTGAAGAGGAAATCGAAATTCCCGTACATAATGCGCTGACAAAAATGTAATTGCATTGAATATGACCTTAAGTCTGAAGAGGAAATCGAAATTCCCGTACATAATGCGCTTACAAAAATGTAATTGCATTGAATATGACCTTATGTCTGAAGAGGAAATCGAAATTCGAAATACATAATGCGTTGACAAAAATGTAATTGCATTGAATATGACCTTAAGTCTGAAGGGGAAATCGAAATTCCCGTACATAATGCGCTGACAAAAATGTAATTGCATTGAATAAATTACCATAAATAGAAAAACATCCGTTCCAAAACCATCGACCCACCCACTGAAATGGTTGATACCCAATAAGGTGATTCAAGAATAAGAATGCTTGTCTGCCATTAAGATTAACCGATCTGAAAATATGGCGGCCATTTTGTTCAATAATGAAACTTTGAAAATAACCGCGATTAGTTAATGATGAAGGTGACTAAACTTCCGACATAAATGGCTCCATAAAAAACTCAAAATTCATTAACTCTTATTCTCTATATGATTTACTGACCAATCTTCAGAAAATCGTCGTCATTTAAAAGCCGTCAAAAATATCGTCAGCCTCCACGGCATTTTCACCCGATGTTCTCTAAAAACCCTTCGTCCATCTCGACGAGAAAATCGTCATTTTAGCAAATCTGAACGAAGCGATGCATTGATAAATTTCAAAATTGAAATTCGGCAATGCTTGGCTTTGTTCGGGTGTTTGGAGTCAAATGGTCTCAAAGGAATTACCATACATTTATCTATCAAGACTAAAGTTTGAAAAGCACATCATATGGATCTTTACGTATACCCCCCATTTCTATAAATAAATCACGATACACCGAAAACATCCAAGTACCAATATAAATTATTATTCTAAAACTTGAAAATTTGACTCACTGCCCATTCACATTAACATTATGAGAGGGTCCAGAGAGCTCAAAGGAACTAATTTGAATTTATCACAAATGCAAATTCCCCCCAACCTTTGCAAAAAACATCAAAACATTCAACAATAAATTACAATTTGGAACAATACGAGGAATAGAATTGCAAAGGGATTTTCTGTTCAGCATATTTCGAGTACTGAAATTTTCGATACAAAATATTTTCAATCAATGCTAGGAAGCAGAAGAAAATCAACATTCAGTATCCGAATATGGAAGAATTTTATTGCTATACGTTGCAACTGCGGTGTCTGTCCCAGGGCTCTATAATTTTCACAGTTCTATAGGTATCATAGACGACCGAACTAAGTTTGCGAAGTCAAGCTCTAGCAACATGTTTTATCTATTGTTTGTCTCTTCGTACTACGATATTTCCCTATTGATGAAATTTGTCACTATAAATATTGAAGTGAACAATCTGTATATGGAATATTATGTAAACATCCTGTATACTTCTCCATTCTATTTTTGATTTCTCCTTCTAATTTTGTTTATTCGAGTCTTGTAGGAGAGGGGTCGGGGTAAAGGGGAATATGAATGACGTAATATTTATGAATCACTGGATGTCATCCTGGTCCAGTGGGAAAATCGAGTCTATTCCAAGGTAATTATTAAAAATACATTTTAAGTCTAAAGCGCCTAACTGTAACTTTTGAACAGCTTGAAATTTTTGAATTTTGAAAAGTTCTCGAATAAGAAAGAGGCTATGGCCAATTGAATGGTTTTACCTAAAGACATTGGTATAGCGAGATCCGGGTTCAACCCCCGGAAGTGAATTTTATTGACAAAAAGTGTCAATTTCTCAGGAAATTTAATAGAATGGTATAAATATTTTTCGTTAAAATAATAATAAAATAAGAAAAAACATTCCTTTTCATTTTAAAAAAAAAAAAATCAGGGGCGAGACTAAGAGAGTCCAAAGTTCAATATAGTTACACCCTGTATAACGGTCCCTGGTTTGAGATTTAGGCTAGGTTCACATATGACCGCGCGGTATCATATAAACAAATCGATACAAGTTTGTAGAACTAGTATCGCGCGGTCATGTGAACATAGCCTTATATATATACTAGCTGTTTTACCCGTGCTTCGCTACGGGCTACAATAGCTGATAGAAGAATGAGGATAAATATGAATGTTCAAATCTGAAGAACAGATTAAAAAATAANCATCAAAATCGGTTCAGTAGTTTAAGCGTGAAAGCGTAACATACAGACAGACAGAGTTACTTTCGCATTTATAATATTAGTATGGATATATATTAATTATTTATTTTTCAATAACATTTTTTCCTCTCTGAATCCGATTACAAACAATGATTGCATGAATGGTTATGAGAGATGGAGGTGCAATAAATGATTGAATGCATTGACTCACATCTAAACATAAAGACTGAATTAATTATAATTCAGTCAGTGAAAGATGAGAGTAATGGATGATAATGTTAATGATGATTATTGTTGTAATAATAATGATGATGATAATGTTTGTAATGATGCTGATTATGGTTGAATTATTGATGTATTAATGAAATCTTGGAAGAAGACGGATCTCACTAAGTGATGTGAGTCGAATTCATAACAGAAATCTGAATTAAACTTATTTTTCCCTTTCTTAGAGGGGGGATATTGAATGTCTGAAAAATTAAAAAGGAAATGTTAATGAAAAATTAATAACGAATTTTTCGTTGATGATGTATGTTGTTTTTGAATTTCAAATAGTTAAGGCAGATAAAATACTATATCTTCACTTGACTATAAAAATTAAAGATGTGTTAAAGCTGACTAGTTCGAACTCTCCTGAGCACATCATCGGAGCTAGGTTGGTCGAAGACTGAGAGTTTAAAAGAGGAAAAGTTTTGAAATAGTATCTTTTTCAATTAATTGCGATATAAATGGTTCCCCCATTGGTCCAGGTTTGGCGGATTCCGTGGTCATTCGATATTTTGTCAAGTAGCTCTTTTCGTTCTTTTGTAAGGTCTTCATGCATAGTTATTTTTGTTCCTTTTGATTTTGCATTATATACTTCATCTCTTTTAGATCTGGATACAAATTTGAAAATTATGGATCTATTTTTATCTATAATTTTTTCCCAATTCTATGACATTCATATTTTCCTCATTCTTCATTTCAATATTCATTTTTTCCGTTATAACTCTCTTTACTATTTCATCGGTCTTCATTCTCTTCTTTAATTCTAAAAATTCCAATTGTGTTATTACGTCCGTATTGGTCTACTTGGACAAGCTTGTTTCTTAGTTCCCGATTTTCCAATTCTAAAAGTTCATTTTTATTTTCCAAGGCAATTACTTTTTTCTCCAGTTCCTTGCAAACCTTTTCGGCAATTTTTTTACTTTCTCTTCCTATAGAAAATAAAGTAGGTATTGTAATCGTGCAGAAAATTTGGACATTTTTTGAAATCATATAAATGAATGTATCATTTGAAAAGAATTCCGCTATTTGAGTCATAATTTATTTTTCGGCTACTTTTTTGACTCTTGTATTATTTTTGGACATTTAAATACCTAGTAAATTCAGTACAAAAGCCAAACTGAGAATTAACAAATTTTCTTAAGCCTTTTATTCACGGTAAGTTTAAAGTTATAATAGTAGAGATAGGTGTTATAAAAAAGTTTTCTTATCTATTTATTTAATACATCAAAAGTGTACATTTATATTTTCGTCAGTGTCATGGGATGACAAAACTCATTTCCTTTCTGTAGGTTAAAAATAGGCATTGAATGGACTTTAGGACAAATGATATAGGTAACTTAAATAGGGAAATATTTTAGCAAAAAGAAAAAAAAAAAATGATATTGACCTTCTCATTTCTTTCGCAGCAGGGTTAGAGGAATGAGAAAATTTCGATGCAATTACATAGTAAATAACTTGTATTCTAAACTTAAACTTAGTAATTTTCTATGTTATTGTAGGTATGTGTCCGGGGGGGGAGGGGACGAACCTGCATCTTAACCATTTGATTGGCCAAATTTAAAAATTTAAATCCATTCAAAAGTAACATGTGTCATCCGTCCTGAGACATACTGTATATGTATGTATATCTCTAATCTTAGAGGCTCATAATTGACATGAACCCCCAGAATCATGTCTGTCACTGCAATTCAACTGTAATTACATAAAAATGATATTGTAAAGTTATATTGTAATTTTACACCAGCTCAGATCTTATGCACTAGGCCCATGAGGATGTCTCTCTCAGGTAACTTCTCAAAATCTCAAGCATGACCTATTTTTCTTAGAAAGGCATATTTCCATAGGAAGAAATTACACCATCAGCTCAGATCTTATGCACTAGGCCCATGAAGATGTCTCTCTCAGGTAACTTCTCAAAATCTCAAGCATGACCTATTTTCCTTAGAAAGGCATATTTCCATAGGAAGAAATTACACCATCAGCTCAGATCTTATGCACTAGGCCCATGAGGATGTCTCTCTCAGGTAACTTCTCAAAATCTCAAGCATGACCTATTTTTCTTAGAAAGGCATATTTACATAGGAAGAAATTACGTCTTCACGAAGAAATTACGCCTTTTGTTTCTTGAAAAACATTGAATAGATACATACTCGAGAAAATGTTTACTTATTATGTACAAACAAAAACAAAGAACAAAGTTTGAATGTTTACAGTTTACATTAGAGTAATTAATTTATTACAATAAATGAAAAACGAATTCTCCTCTGCGGGAACGCTTTTTGAATGCTCCCCTAGGATACCATATTTTTTTAAGAGCACTGCACCCTCTGCACAAATTTAGTTGATGCGCTATGTAAATATTCAGTTATTGCACTGTATGTACAATTTCATTTTATATACTTTATGCACAATTTCCGTTAGAGTACTTTTTGCACAATTTCAGTTATAGTACTTTTTACACAATTTCAGTTATAGTACTTTATGCACATCAATATCATTTATAGTACTTTATGCACAATTTCATTTATAGCACAGTTTCAGTTAGAGTACTTTTTGCACAATTTCAGTTATAGTATTTTATGCACATCAATATCATTCACAATTTCATTTATAGTACTTTTTGCACAGTTTCAGTTAGATTACTTTTTGCACAATTTCAGTTATACTACTTTTTACACAATTTCACTTATAGTACTTTTTACACAATTTCAGTTATAGTACTTTATGTACAATTTCATTTTTTTGTACTTTATACACAATTTCAATTATAGTACTTTATGCACAATTTCAGTTATAGTACATTATGCACAATTTTAGTTATAGTACATTATGCACAATTTAATTTATAGTACTTTATGCACCATTTCAGTTATAATACATTATGCACAATCTTAGTTGTAGTACTTTATGCACAATTTTAGTTATAGTACTTTATGCACAATTTCATTTATAGTACTTTATGCACAATTTCAGTTAATGCACATTACGTATACAATCACCGTGTATATGTGAGGAAGAGGTTATTAAACGTAAACGTATAGATATGATAATTTAAAAACAAAAGAAAACAATGCGAGTAAAAAAATACGACAAAACGGAAAGGGGAAAATGGTGCATCACGGTAAATTACTCTTTGTAAATAGTGAGTGAAGATAGAGGGGTCGGAGACGACAAATAAAATAAATGTGAAAAAAAAATGAGAAATATAAAACCCCTTTGGGTGCATTAATTGAAAAAACAAATGAAGCATCAGACAGGTGAATCTGGTGTGAAAACCTCACACGACTTAGATTAGGCACCATATTAGGAGCCCCGGGTGATCCAATAGTCAGTCATTTCTTCCAACCTACTAATATCAAATGACACCAATGGAGACAACCGAACACACAAATTGAAGCATTCCTCAGGTATCCGTGGAGTTAATCGTTGTAAAAGACTTCCGAGGTTCCAGGTGGTCTTTAAATACAGACAATATCTCATTATATTTAAGACTAGCTGTTTCGCCCGTGCTTCGCTACGATTCTTATATTGATATTTTTGATGTTTGTCAAAAACAATGGAAATTGGGGAGGGGGGGCATTGGTATGTGTCAACCCAGTATGTTGCAACCTTTACAAACCAAGATTTAAACGTTTCACCAGGCGCCTTAGAGGCACGGCCATTCTGTATTTTAGTATTTTCTAAATTTTATTTTTTCCGTTCCCTGTTTCGAACTCGTAACTCTGGAATGGATGGCCCTATCTTTGCAAAAAATGTCCTAAAATAAGGACTAAAGGGCCACCTAAAATCCCGCTTTGAGTTAATATGTTGTCGCGACAAAATTTAAGATATCGAACCGGGACTGTCCGATTTTTGAGAAGAAATTGGAAATTTGGTCGTAACTTGAAAACGGTTTGACATATTTTAGTTTTGATAATTTTCCTGGGGTCGTAGACCAAGATTTTGGGGGTGTCCATTCCCAGCAATTTTTCGTTATCTGCTACCGTTTTAGGCTGTTGTATTTTAACAGACAAACCCTCTTACATATAGGTTACATATTAGGTACACACAAATTTCTGATTTATATAATTATCAAGATGTTTTTAATCATTATGGAATATAAATTTCAACTAGTTATTTATTTATGTAGTTTTAACGTTGTGGTACCGGAAAAAATATTCAAATTTATATAGTCCAGGTTCACTAACCTATATTCTCCTATCCCGCTCCGCTGTAATCAACATTACCAGCCACTCAGTTTTCCTCACGAGGAAGAACGCCTTTTCCTCACGAGGAAGAACGCCAAAGATACAACAACTTACATGCATTTGCTTATTACGAGCATTAACCCTAGGAGTGCCAAGCTCTATTCAACTACGTGCATTGTCAAGGGGGAGGGGTACAAAGTACCCGCCAACAAAATAAAGGAAAAAAATGTATTTTTTTATTACAATAAGTCGCTATTTCTTTATTAAAAACTAAAAAAATATAAACTAAATCATTTATTATTTTACATAAAAATAAAATTTAATCCCAGGAATAAAATAATGTAAATGAAAATAAAAAAAAATCGCTAGACCCTAGGAAATCTATTCTGAACCAAAACTTAGTGTTTCCTGAGATCCCACACAGACAAATGTCTTTTGACAGTGTTTAAACACACTTATTTCTTGCATGTGGTACATAATTAGACATTTTAGACACTCTAGACAATTTATGGTAGCTTTAGACAATCAATGTATTAGTACATGCATTGCCAAAGGGGGGGTATAAAGTACCCGCGCCCAAAGTTTGGCTTCAATATCATCCCTTAGAATGCTTAGAACATACATATTATTATATACTATGATGGAAAATATTGTTTGTGACAATTATTAAAGGTCCATTAAAATTAGTATCATAATTTGATTACTATAAGTTTTTTGCTAAAACGCGTGTACTTTGTACCCCCTCCCCTTGACAATCCTAGGGTTAAGCAGTTACATTTTTTTCCGAAGTATAATCGTCTTTATATCTGCTCCAAAGGAACACATCAGGAGTGGTAAATGAGCTGTGCTGTTCAGAATAAACTTCACATTACTTACCTATGAGGGTTTTTATGTGAATACACGGGACTGATTTTTTAAAAAGAGATAGTCAACTGAAGGAGCGTATTGGGGCCTCTTACGGGGCCTCTGACAAAGACGCACCCACATGGGCTCATTTTTTAATTTTGTTAAAAAAAAAAAAAGATGCCAGCATGGTTACTGATTTTAAATTTCATCTAAAATGGTTATGTGGTTCTATTTTAGAGATTTGGTGCTGAATAAAAAGTTGAAAACGGATTAATTAATTGTCAATACTTTGAATGATCCCTGTCGGCTATATCAATTAAACTAACTCACTCTGTAGGTATACGAGACGGGGGGTTTACCCACAATTCGCTGGAAACTTGCAAACACGAGGGCAAGAACCCACGTGAATACCCAATTACCCACATGGTAAAACCGCGTTAGACGTTACTTCAACGTGCCATAGTCGCTGATGAAGGTGTCTCAATTTTGTTTTTCTGGAGAGAGTTCGGTTTGAGTGAAATACATCTATTAGTTCTGCACCGTTGGAGTTGCAGTTCAGGAACAATGAACTCACTCACCCATTGACACGTTTGAAATAAAATTGTTGAGTTTGAAATAAAAATATTAGTGCTGCACCGTTGGGGTTGCATTTCAGGAACAATGAACTTACTCACCCATTGACACGTTTCAAATAAAATTGTTGAGTTTGAAATAAAAATATTAGTGCTGCACCGTTGGGGTAGCAGTTCAGGAACAATGAACTTACTCACCCATTGACACGTTTCAAACAAAATTGTTGAGTTTGAAATAAAAATATTAGTGCTGCACCATTGGACTTGCAGTTCAGGAACAATGAACTTACTCACCCATTGACACGTTTCAAATAAAATTGTTGAGTTTGAAATAAAAATATTTGTGCTGCACCGTTGGAGTTGCAGTTGAGGAACAATGAACTTACTCACCCATTGACACGTTTCAAATAAAATTGTTGAGTTTGAAATAAAAATATTAGTGCTGCACCGTTGGAGTTGCAGTTCAGGAACAATGAACTTACTCACCCATTGACACGTTTCAAATAAAATTGTTGTGTTTGAAATAAAAATATTAGTGCTGCACCATTGAAGTTGCAGTTCAGGAAAAATGAACTTACTCACCCATTGACACGTTTGAAATAAAATTGTTGAGTTTGAAATAAAAATATTAGTGCTGCACCGTTGGAGTTGCAGTTCAGGAACAATGAACTTACTGACCCATTGACACGTTTCAAAT
Organism: Pachypsylla venusta; assembly: GCA_012654025.1. NCBI lineage: Eukaryota > Metazoa > Arthropoda > Insecta > Hemiptera > Aphalaridae > Pachypsylla > Pachypsylla venusta. Next base: position 6,355,251 of record CM022881.1, read on the forward strand.
AAAATTGTTGAGTTTGAAATAAAAATATTAGTGCTGCACCGTTGGAGTTGCAGTTCAGGAACAATGAACTTACTCACCCATTGACACGTTTCGAATAAAATTGTTCAGGTTAGAGATTATAATTTCTCTGATAGTCATCTCTGTTGAAAAACTCGAGATTTAAATCATGGATCCACAAAAGGCAGAAGAATTTAATGATCATTGCATCATTAGAAGAAAGAAGAAAAAGAAAATATTAAAGCCCGGAGAGATTCAGGCATAACATCATAGCATGTCTGTTCTGTTGTACAGTAGGGAGGCCCGTATCCAAGATTTTATTTCGGGGGGGNAGGATTTTATTTGGGGGGGGGGGGGTCATGTCAAGGGAGTTTTACCTTATAGGGATTATAAGAAGATAGGAGAGCAAATTATCAATGTTATACTGCTATACCTACAGTATTTCTGTGAGGATTTAATGTAAGTGGTCCACTATCGTTAGAACCTCTCATGGCTAATTCTTGTCTGCCACACATTGTTAGGGATCAACTTGGTTTTTTACGGGAAAAACAACTTCATCATCGAGGCATCGCCGATCAAAACCTCTCGGGGGGGGAGGACGTTCATCATCTTAACGCACATATATTGATAAAACTAGTTGATTGCACGCGCTTCGCTACGGTTATGAAATTCAACAACAATCTTCTCAAGTTTGTATTTTTGGTGGAACAGACCCCAGGAAAAGCATGGCTCCTATTTAGAAAATATTTTACTCAAGGATATTACTTTTTGCACTGCGGAACACCTTCGTATTAAATTTCAGCTTTCTCGTTCATCCCTAAATGATACTTCTAAATTATGGATTTTTGGTGGAAACGACCCCCAGAGTGAGCACCGCAATAATTCAATATTTTATTCAAGGATATGACTTTTTGTACTGTGGATCACCTTTGTATCGAATTTCAGCTTTCTGGCTCATCCCGAAATGGTACTCCTCAATTCCGATTTTTTGGTGGTGAAAACCGTCCATAAATCGGTGAAAAACCGGAAAATTTCAAATTTTATATTTTTTATAGGGTCCTTAAATACTATTTTGGGGGGGTCCAATATCGGTCATTTTTCCTTGTCTTCTTTAGTTTGACCAGAAAAAAATGCAAAATAAACCGATAAAAACCCACGTTTTTGGCGGTAATTTGCTTCTACTTGAACTTTTGATTTTTTCCTTTCTTATTACGCACCTATATACTAAAAGGGATCCGTGTGCCAAGTTTCAAGTCTGTATGTTTAGCCATCGTGGAGCTACGTTGATTATCATTCAGTCAGTCAGTATACCAACTGGGCTTTGTGTTTTATAAGTATAAATAAAGAAATTTGTTCTTCTCATGAAGTTCGCTGATCCCTAAAAACTATTGCATCAATTCGGCTAAACTGTTGCTCCATTTGGGCCTTGTGCCGAATCCATTGGCACGTGGTACTTGTCAACGAATGCTAAATAAGCGTATTTTGAACAGGCACATTTTATGAAAATCAGTAAGAGAAATTAGATTTTTTTTTTAAAAAAAATAGAAATTTATACATTTCTGTTTGTTCAACAAAAAAAAACCTGGCAAAATTTTAGGGGGAAAAATCAAACCATTTCAAAATTTCGGTAGGGGGGGGTTGAACCCTTAAAACCCTGTCCTGGGTACGGGCCTGACAGTAGGTACCAAAAGTTCTAAATAATGGAATCAGGACCGGATCCAATGTAAAATGGGAGCGAGGCTCTTATTTGTAAAATACGTGAGGTACAAAAATATGTTTCCAGGAAAAAGACAGAAGCGTCAAACAACTACTTAGTCTAACTTCCCCGTAATCCCCTTCCCTCTCTTCTTCCTCCATAAATAAAAACTCCATGTTTCCATAACTCATAACTCACTTAATTTTTTCCTTCATACTGTATTATCGAACTTCCCCCGTAATCCCCTTCCTTCTCTTCTTCCTCCATATATAAAAATTCCATGTTTCCATAACTCATAACTCTCTTCATCTTTTCCTTCATAGTTTTATTATCTAACTTCCCCCGTAATCCCCTTCCCTCTTTTCTTCCTCCATATATAAAAACTCCATGTTTCCATAACTCATAACTCTCTTCATCTTTTCCTTCATAGTTTTATTATCTAACTTCCCCCGTAATCCCCTTCCCTCTCTTCTTCCTCCATATATAAAAACTCCATGTTTCCATAACTCATAACTCTCTTCATCTTTTCCTTCATACTTTTATTATCTAACTTCCCCCGTAATCCCCTTCCCTCTCTTCTTCCTCCATATATAAAAACTCCATGCTTCCATAACTCATAACTCTCTTCATCTTTTCCTTCATACTTTTATTATCGAACTTCCCCCGTAATCCCCTTCCCTCTCTTCTTCCTCCATATATAAAAACTCCATGCTTCCATAACTCATAAATCTCTTCATCTTTTTATTATCTAATTTCACACTTTTCCGATTCTATTTGGGGTCTACCTGGATATTCTTAATTCTACCATGCCACAACCTTTGCCTACTCTCTTTACCTGTAACGCTTTCCTGGCACGGCAACCCTCACTTGCTTTTCACAATATCCATAGAAACTCGTATTTTGCTAATGATGTATCATCATTGGTTTTGAAGCTGATTTTCGAAAGGCTGGATGTCTTCCTTACACCAAACATTCTGTATTTACACGGTCTTAGGACCGTCACCGAATCAAGCTGTATTATTTCCCTACATTAATTTTTTAATGTGGCCATCGAGCTAAAAGCCCATTAAAACTGATACATTATACATTTTATTATGTTCCTAATTTATCACATTTGTTTAAATCTAAAATTTAAACATAAGTGTTAAAAATATTAACTTTTAAATAAATAAAAACAAAACATTTACCAAAAACACTATTTTATAATTATTTATAAAAAAAACTAGTTTCGAATGATTCATCATCAGTCTAGCCAAGTCTAGACTCGACTAGACTGATGATGAATCGAATGATTCGAAACTAGTTTCTTTATAAATAGTGTTTTTGGTAAATGTTTTTATTTATATAAAAATTATATCACATATGTAAATGTAAATTTCTTTGTGTTATTATGTCACATTTTAGTGGGCATCACAGCATTAGAAGGTATTCTCAACAATCATTTCAATATCACATTGATAAAAAAATATTAACATTATATGGTCAGGTAATATTAGATATGTGCCTCCTCATTCATAAAAACAAACATCTTTTACCTACAATGGCACATTCTTACAACACGAGGAATGCAAAAGATTTAATACACTCCAGATTATCGATTTTTGGGGAATCAATTTTGGATAAAGGTATTAAAATTTATAACAAAATAAATAATGCTAATAAAAGCATGAACTACAAAGATTTTAAGTTGTACTTAAAAAATCGTCTGTTAGAAATTGCTCCCTATAGCCTACAAGAGTTCACCAACTAACTTTTTTTCTTTCTTTTTCAGGTACCTACTAATAACAATTTCAGTTTTCTTTACAGGTCATTTTAATTTTACAGTTTATTTCAATTTTGTCAATCCAATTTTCTGTTTTGATTAACCTTTTTTTTATATACATATTTATAATTTTGTTTGAATATTAAGAGTGGGGGGTATTTTGGTTCCCAATTTTGTAATGTGTCAGCGGTTTTTTAACCCTCTGAAACACAGTAAATAATAATAATATTCACTAAGTCTAAGCTACACTTTAACTATTTCCTCATAATGCTACCACTTGTCGTTATTACCATAGTTACTCAATTGTCCTCAGGAGGTTACCCCAAATCACAACCAGACCAAGTAGAAAATTTGGAAGAACCTTTATCAAATTTTTGACCCGTCCAGGAATAGAACCCGGAACCTCCTTGATGCAAGCCGAGTGTGATGCACACTCTGCCACGGAGATGTATATTTATCACATATTATCTAGTGTAAGTATTATATGGTTAATGCGGCCCGGACTGGAATCCAGCAGTTTCTTTGTGAAAACCTAGTGGAATGGAATCTTGAAAGGTTCACATGACCGCGCGGTATCGCGCGGCATCATACGAACAAATCGATACCAATTTGTAGAACTAGTACCGCGCGGTCATGTGAACCTAGCCTTAATGTAACCAATAGAATTAACAATAGTTCTCGGTAATGATATCTGCTATCCAAATATGTCAATCGCCTCACACTGAAAAAATGTGGCTAGACAAGGAATCCTTCTTATTTACATAAAAATACTCCTTAAGTCTGAGAAAGCTTATCAAATTAATTAAAATCCATTTGAATTAAAAGTTAGGAAATAATGAAGGTCGAAAATTACTATATATTCACTTGACTAAAAAATGTTAAAGAACTAACTAGTTTCGTACTCTCCTGAGAACAACATCTCAGGAGAGGACGAAACTAGTTAGCTCTTTAACATCTTTAATATTTTTTAGTCAAGTGAAGATAGTAATTTTCAACCTTCATTATGGTTTTACTTGACATAGTATCCCAATTTAACCAATTTAGTTAAGAAATAAATGTTATATTAATTTGATATACCCAGATAAGTAATGTGAAGTGTATTCTAAAAAGAACTTTACTGAATCGTTCTTTTCGATAAATTCTATAGCTTTCTTTGCAAAGTGTCTCCATACAAGACTAATTTCAAATGTAAGCTTTCCTCAGTGTCAATAACAGAGTGTTCTGTAAATGTGGCCCTGCAGGATAGAGATCCAGATCATTTCTTTAGTAATACCACATCATTTCTTTAGTAATACCACATTTATCCAAATTATATGCGACGCAACCTTCAGAGTTCTCAATTAAAATTAAAAATAATAAAATTGGACCTTCAGAGTTCTCAATTAAAATTAAAAATAATAAAATTGGACCTTCAGAGTTCTCAATTAAAGTTAAAAATAATGAAATTGGACCTTCAGAGTTCTCAAATTAAAATTAAAAATAATAAAATTGGACCTTCAGAGTTCTCAATTAAAATTAAAAATAATAAAATTGGACCTTCAGAGTTCTCAATTAAAATTAAAAATAATGAAATTGGACCTTCAGCGTTCTCAATTAAAGTTAAAAATAATAAAATTGGACCTTCAGAGTTCTCAATTAAAATTAAAAATAATAAAATTGGATGAAGGTCCAATTTTATTATGAAATGAAATTATTATTTTATAGAGGGTGGTTTTCAAGATGAAATATTTTAAATTGTTTCAATTGATGTTAAGGATTATTATTATTTAACTGTATTGCTATCGACGGTAAGGTTAAATAATTTTCATTATTTCATCGTTGGAGAAATAAATAGAACAATTGAAGATTTATGATTGCACGTCTCGTCGGATACCCGGCATGGCGCGGGCGGGTCAAGAAAAGTTTGACTTAGTGCTTGTGATTTGGGGATGTCTCGAGAGGACGGTAGAGTAGCGGCCAATTACCAGAGTAAAAAGTGATAACCGAGAGAATTACAAAGTAGTCAATGTGTCATTTGAATCGACCACAAAAAAATATTTTATTAGGTAAACAATACTTGCCATGGTTTATAACATTTAAATTCAATTTTCAGAAACGAAAGTAATTCAAAAGCAGAGAGAAAAGAATAAGAGAATGCATTTAAAATAAAAAAGTGGAAAAAACAGAAGCAAATAAAAAAGGAAAACGAGAATATTATTTAATTAGTTTGTATTTAAAAAAAAAAATATTACAATTTCAAAAAAATAAATTAAAAATAAATGTAAAAGCAGTCACTATAAAGAAAATGGGAGAACAGTAGAGGACATTGAGAACAAAATGATGAAACAAAATGTAGAAGAATTACCAGCTTTCCAAGAAGACCGAAATCTATATATATATATATATATATAAAAGAGAAAAATGTTGTTTGTATGTATGTATGTTGTGATTCAAAAGTGTGCCAATTGTGTGCCAAATTTTTCAATTGAATAAAATATGAATAAAAGGACGATGTAAACTTTAAATTGATGGATTGATATGTATGTAATGTGTATGTATGTTCATTTTTCTGGAATTTGTTTGGCCAGAAGGGTAGGAGTATCGAAAAATTGATGGGAATAGACCCCCCTCCAAACCATAGGCTGCAACCTCACGAAAATTATCAGAATTCAATAAAGTTAAACCGTTTTCGACTTATGGCGGATTTTCGTGGATGTACTATTTGTTTAGCAAAAACGGTAAGAGATATCGAAAAGTTAATGAGCATATACCCCTCCAAAACTATATAGACTGAGACACCGATAATATTCAGTTAGGTACTATGTCATAAAAAAAAAAAAAAATATCGGGCCGTTTACGGCCGACTTTCCGATTTTTGTATGGAACTTAGAAAATTCTAATTACCTATTTCGCTTAAACGGGGTTGTATTTAAATTAATAACACTTCAATCTTAAATAGTATTTTTACTGTAGGAAAACTATTTGAAACCAAGATATGCAATAATACATTTTTGATACTCGTGAGTGGATTGCATAAGAGAGAAAAAAAAATCTGCCAATGTGACACATGGGTTTTTTACTTTTCTGGGAAAAAATAATAAACCTTTTTTGACCCTTCCCCAAAGAAAATGGGGGGGCAAGAATATTGAGGGGGGGTTCTCGTGACGACTCCAAATCTGGGGCGTAATTAGACCCTAAATTTAACATACCTCCTAAATTTGAAGTCTCTGGCTCTTACCATTCTCTTTATAGACAGGATTAATGAAAACCGCTAAAAAGCTGTAAAAATCGCCCAGGGTCTATTTGATTGCACAATTAGAGCCCAGATGGGACCTATATACCAAATTTTATACAAATCTGGCAATGCTAAGTGGCAAAGTGCCCATCACGGCGTACAGCGGACAAACGAATTTTTTTTATTCGATTTTTGGGTTCTACGTACCTTGAAACGTATAATATCAATTTTTTTTTTGTTTTCGTGACGATTCCAAAGGTTCATTATTGAAAATAATAAACCAAAAATTTTTTTTTTTTGTAAAAAAAAAAAAGGTTTTACCTCGGAGGGGAACATGTGTTCAAAGAACATTTTCGTGTTATTTTCGCCTAAAAATTATGCCCCCGAAAGGTCTTGTATTACTTATTTCACCTCACCCTGTATATCTCTTAGTGTAACTGAGACAGTTGTATAGACATCTCATGTTTAAAAATAGGGTTTTGTTTTTAACCTTCAGGTTCCCGAAGGGTTTCCCGAGCTCTAAAAAGCAAGAATGTTAAAAATGTACTCAGTAAATAAATGAACTTCACACTTTTCGTATCCTTGTCCGCCCCTTGAGCAACACGCCACACCACCTACAATACTCCTTCCAGGCTAAAATTATAATAATGCAAAGACTGTGGCAAGATATGACAGAAGAAAAATTGTCTTCTTTTTATGTAAGCAAAATAAATTGCTCGTACTTGCCCAACCTATCAACTAAATTTTCTTCCCTGGGGATAACTCAATATATTGCTCCTCCTCAGGCAAGTATCTTTCTTTCACACTTATATATACTTAATAGAAGTTTTGTGAAGTGTTACTAAATATAATGGGCCATCAGCTGGTTCAGTAGGACAAAAGACTAACCAGCTGATTCCATTAATCGAAATCGGACAAGACGTTCCAGAGTTAGGTAAAAAAACACACGTTCTGTGGTAGTATTTTTTATTACATTTTAAGCCATTTGAATAATCAAGCGATATTGGAGTCATTCAGTATGAGTATGGGCACATTATTAAGGCCCAAAGACTTTTTGTGTCTTGTAGGCTTAAAGACCCAGTGTCTGGACATTTATTTTGTAGGCCTAAAGCCCAGGGCTGCTGAGCGGTTTGTAATATTAAACGCCAAAATTTTGGTCATTTTGAGTTGTTGCAATAATGCAAAATTTGGAACATTTTTTAACCCTCCGAAAATCTTAGTAATTATTGAAAAATTGACATCATTTGTCCATTGAATGTTCATGGTCCAAAACACCTCAACTTCAAGTTTTGGTCTCTTAGGCCTACAAAATGAAAGTCCAAAATTTTGGACACTGGGTCTTTATGACTACAAGGTACAAATATACGCTGGGCTTTTAGGCCTACAAAATGAATCTACAAAATTTTGGACACTGGGCTTTTAGAGGATATGAGTGCTCAAAGGCTTCAATTACAAAAATCATGATACATTTGAGAAATATCGTACAAATATTTTTCTGAAAGATTTTTGAATTCGTGCTTGAAAAAGTATGAAAAAAATCAACAAATTTTGTATTTCTTATATAAATGGTATATTTTATATACCACTAGCAGGATACGCCCGCTTCGCTTGGCGCTTTATAGGCATGGCCGTTTATAGTTTCAACCTCTTTTCGCGATAAAAAGTAGCCTATGTCCTTTCCTAAAGTTTAGTCTATCTCCATACCAAATTTCATCAAAATCGGTTCAGTAGTTTAAGCGTGAAAGCGTAACATACATACATACAGACAGACAGAGATACTTTCGCATTTATAATATTAGTATGGACTAGCTCTTTCGCCCGTGCTTCGCTACGATTCTTATATTACTATCTTTGTTTTTTAAGGACAATGGAAATTGGGAGGGGGGGGTATTGGTTTGTGTCCACCCTGTATATTGCAGCCTTTAAAAACCCATATTTAAACATTTCGCCAGGCGCCTTAGGGGCACGGCCATTCTGACTTTTTAGTATTTTCTAAATTTTATTTTACCCGTTCCCGGTTTCGAACTCGTAACTCTGGAATGGCTGGCCATATCTCTGCAGAAAATGTCCTAAAATAAGGACTACATGGCCACCTAAAACTTTCTCACTTTGAGTTGATATGTTGTCGCGACAAAATTTAAGATATCGGATCGTAACTGTCCGATTTTGGAGAAGAAATTAGAAATTTTGCCGTAACTCGAAAATGGTTTGACATATTCGTATTTTAGTTCTGACAATTTTCCTGGGGTCGTAGACCATGATTTGGGGACGGGGGGAGGTCCATTCCCATTAATTTTTCGCTATCCTGCTACCGTTTGGGCTGTGGTATTGTAACAGACAACCCCTCATACATAGGTACATACATACAAATTTCTGATATATATAATTATATTAAGATATATTACCATTGCAGAATCATACAAGATTTTTATTATATCACTAGCTGAGTACCCGAACTTCGTTTCGAGAAGATGAGAGAAAAAAATGATAATAAATATGACTCCCACATTAATAATCATATCACCGAGGTACAACCGTTTAAACGCGATCAGAGTATGCACATAGATTACATATTACATACACTTTTGTTAAACTATATGTTTGTAGAACATGGGGAGTAGTAACTGGTTGTTAAGCTGTGTAGAACGTGTTGGGAGTTTGGGCTGGTTCTGCGACCCAGCCTAACCTTGCGCAGACTTCAACACGCATTTTTTTTTTTTTGGAACCTAACCCAATAGTACTCCCAACAATAATCATATCACCGAGTATCACTTGGTGTTCAATTCTATTAAATTATATCGGCATTGCACTAACCGCTTTTGTACATAATTTTATTTAAATCAAACAAAAATTTTAATTTCCATACAAAAATTGGAAAATCGGCCGTAACTCGAAAACGGTTGGAGGGCTTTCAACTCTGATATTTTTTCTGGGCTCCCAGTCTTTGTTTTTTTTTTGGGGGGGGGGTCCATTCCTATCAAATGTTCTATATCTATTACCGTTTCTTATAGTATTCTATGATTTCCCATACAAAAATCGGAAAATCGGCCGTAACTCGAAAACGGTTGCATATTTTTGAACTGTGATCATTTTTCTGGGGTCTCAGGCTATGGTTTTGGGGGGGTTCATTCCCATCAATTTTTCTATATCTCTTACCGTTTTGGCTAAACAATGAGTATTGTCAAAATTTTATTGTGCCCGATCCCGGATTCGAACTTGTAACCCTCGAATGGCTAGTCACAATTTTGCAAAATATGTCCTAAATGAAGGATAAAGATGTTACCTAAAACTTTCTCGCTTTGAGTTGATATGTTGTCGCGACAAATCTCAAGATAATGGCCAAAATTCGGAAAATTTTGAGCAAAAAATTGGAAAATCGGCCGTAACAAAAATGGCCGGACAATACCGTGCCTATAACCTTCCCCGGGTAAAAACAAATAAGTGTGCAAAGTGTCGTGCAATTCCGAGCTGTAGTTCGTAAGTTATAAGCGAACAAACAAATAAACATTCAGTTTTTTATATATAAATAGATAGATTGCATAATCATATATAACATTTTTTCTTTTTTCTTTTTTTACCATTGCCGAATCATATACCTTTTTTTTTTACTAATACGAACAAAAAAAGTTGTACGCGATTTTGTTCGGGGATGAATGAGTTTCGGGGAATCTTGGAAACCGACCAAAATCGGAATATACCGATGTGCTCCATAACATCTTAAATTTTTCCAACTTTTTTTTTCTATATATTAATTTGGTGGTGTGTGTCCAACATTGGGTTGAGTGAAATGAGAATAAAATATTCATAGGCCAATGGATAGTCTTTTGATTTTGACGCGAGTCGTTCAGAGGAGAAAGAAATTACATTTTTGTTTTTTTCTCTTTCGACAACGATGTCATTTGCTTCCAAAAACAACGAGTGTGGATGACGGGTAAGGAAATATTACAGCGCGCTTTTATTTTATTAAGTAAGAAATATCAGTCAAAACATATCTGAAGCTTGCATCTATGTTAAGTTCAATCCCAAAGGAATTTATCAAATGCATAAATCCCGAAATATCAGTCAAAACATATCTGAAGCTTGCATCTATGTTAAGTTCAATCCCAAAGGAATTTACCAAATGCATAAATCCCGAAATATCAGCCAAAACATATCTGAAGCTTGCATATATGTTAAGTTCAATCCAAAAAGAATTTACCAAATGCATAAATCCCGATATCAGTCAAAACATACCTGAAGCTTGCATATATGTTAAGTTCAATTCCAAAAGAATTTACCAAATGCATAAATCCCGAAATATCAGTCAAAACATACCTGAAGCTTGCATATATGTTAAGTTCAATCCCAAAAGAATTTACCAAATGCATAAATCCCGAAATATCAGTCAAAACATACCTGAAGCTTGCATATATGTTAAGTTCAATCCCAAAGGAATTTACCAAATGCATAAATCCCGAAATATCAGTCAAAACATATCTGAAGCTTGCATAGGTATATGTTAAGTTCAATCCCAAAGGAATTTACCAAATGCATAAATCCCGAAATATCAGCCAAAACATATCTGAAGCTCAAAATTTTAAAATCAGTAAAAATAAAGCAAAAATTTCCTTTTGAAATAATCTATATGTATCAGCGTTTTTAAAAGTTTGAAATTAAGTTCTTGAACTCCGCTAGTTTTTTGAGACTTGTGTTCATAAGTTTGAAGATAAATGATAAAACTTTCTTCTTCCCGCAATTTTTCATTTTTTTTAAAAAAATAATAAATGCATCTTTCAATTCACAAACAAAATGCTGTTTATTGTTTAATGTTCATAAAAATCATGACGATGCGATGCAGATAAATTACAAAACAAAAATGATCATTACTCTTTTGTTGCTCAGAATTTGAACATTACGAGAATGAGACGTGGGCGTGGAATTTGTCCTTGAAGGTCTCCCCAGAAGTTTAAAAATATCTCATGGGACTATCTTCATCTGGGAGTTCTTTAGGGCACCAAACCTAAAATTCGGGTCACTTCCCTAAAAGCGGCAATATCACTCCAATTTTGCTGAAAATTAAAACAGAGACTGTTATTAACATATCATCGCCAAATTTTGGATCTCATGGGACTATCTTCATCTGGGGGTCCTTTAGGGCACCAAACGTAAAATTTGGATCACTTCTCTAAAAGCGGCAATATCACTCCAATTTTGCTGAAAATTAAAACAAAGACTGTTATTAACATATCATCGCCAAATTTTGGATCTCATGGGAGTATCTTCATCTGGGGGTCCTTTAGTTAGGGCAACAAACCTAAAATTCAGATCACTTCTAAAAAAGAGCAATATCACTCTATCTAATTTTGACGAACCTTAAAACAGACACTCTTTGTATCATCGACAAATTCTAGGTCTCATGGGACTACATTAATCTGGGGACCCTTTCAGGTTCCTAACCTAAAAATCGGGTCACTTTTCTCAAACTGGCAATATCATTTCAATTTTGATGAGATTTATTGAGCCAAATTCCTAGAATAAAGGAAGATAAAGTTTAGTACGGTTTTCCGTACCATTTATTACGTATAAGGAAAGTAATGTGATGATCATGCGTGGATATGGCCCTCTTGTTTGGGGGGGGGGCACAATCGCACAATATACCTAATAAAAATTAGAGACCGGGGTCCTGGGCAGTACTTTTTAATGCAATGTTTATCAAGGTACGATACCTAATTTCTTAAAACCTGTAGATCTTACCACAAATACCTTTAATAAGAGTGATTTTATAAGCGTGATGACAAAAAAAAAAAAAAGTGCCATGACCGATGACAGAATTTTTGACAATTTTTTTTACGTATTTCTATTTAGTCTCAGGATTGGGAATTGTTTAGGGGCCCCTCAATGGGATAAAAGACACAGCGGATCACCATTCATTTGATTTTTTTTTTTTTTAATTTTACGTGATTAGGTATAATGAAATTTGAGAAACACCGCCCGCTTAAAAAAACTGGGGGGGGGGTATGTGCCCCCGAGCCCTCCCCTATATCCGCGCATGGTGATGATCACACTAGATTTTTTACATTATACTTTTATACCTAGGTATTTCCGTTGACCCTTCTCACATTCCCCATAAAATAAAAAAGGTGTCTGTACGTTTACAGGAGGGAATAATAACAGGTAAAACCTTCTTGAGGTCAATATATAAAAAATTAAATGGAAAAAAACTCCGTTCGAGATCGAGGGAGGGGATACTGGGAGGGAAGAAAAAAGGCTTTCTCTTTTTTGATTTACAACTTCCAAGGATTATATCAGATTTTAGAGGCGCTCATGGAAATTCAATCTTTCTCGGCAATCCAATTCTTTATTCCAGAAGCATTTTTCCACCTTTTTACTTTATCTTCCCATGCACGAAGTATAGGGAAATAAATTTTGTATTGGTGAAAAATTTCGATGTCGTTTTTTTTTTTAATTTTCTGGACAAATTAATAATGATGACTACATTTCAAAAAATGCGTGTCCGTCCGTCCGCCCGACCTCATAAATCTTATTCGCGCATCTAATACAGCCTTTATTATTTGTCCGATTTTGATGATATTTGGCAGCAATATTCCTTGAGGGCATAATTCGAGCAAAAACTAACTTTAGAGATAGCACACGCTGCTGTTGCTGCTGGTGTTGTTGTTTTTTCTAATATTATAGGTCACGTGCAAAGTAGACTATTTTCATAAAAAGAAACGAATAAATTTTCGGGGGGGG
>CM022881.1:6368657-6388512 GCA_012654025.1 Pachypsylla venusta
GGGGGGGGGGGGGGGTCTGGACCACATGGACCCCCTTGGTACGGCCTTGCCGACTATAATCCTTCTATGATAACATGAAAAATTTTGCATTTTTACTTTGAAACAGTATTATAATGGGCTGAAATATTCTAAGTCGAATTTCGAATCCCACAATTTGGGGTCCCCGAGTTTCGGTCATTGGTCCCTGCGAGTGTCCGTCTGTCCGTGAACAAGATATCTCAAGAACGGTGCTAGAGACTTGTTTGGTACGCATGTCAGTTTTTTGCCAAGGACGAAAAACTTTTGATTGAAATTTCGGGAACAAAAAAAAAAAAAAATACCGCCATCAAAGTTTGATAATTATTTTACGTTTCAAGGTACGTACCTACCTAGAATTTAAATAGGAATAAAAAAAAGTCCGTTCGTCCGATGTGCCGTCCGGTGTGAACTGTGAATTTTTACCAGTTAGCGTTGACAGATTTGCATGAAGTTTGGTTCTTATGTAGGCCACATTCAGGGTCTAATTGTGCCCTCAGTAGATCAGTCAGTTGAGGCGGTGAATTAGTAACCAGGAGGCTGTTGCTTCGAATCTAATTCCACCCGCCCTCTGGGACACAAGATTGGAAATAGATTTTGGTTTATTATTTTCAATAATAAACATTTGGAATCGTCACGGAAAAAAAAAAAAAAAAAAAAACAAANATCGAATAAAAAAAAATCCGTTTGTCCGCCGTACGCCGTGATGGGCACTTTTGCCACTTAGCATTGACCGATTTGGATGAAATTTGGTACATAGGTCCCATCTGGGCTCTAATTGTGCCCCGAAACTTTTCGGTGCAATCGAATACACCCTTGGCCATTTTTGCCGTTTTTTAGCTGTCTAAAAGGAGAATGGTAAGAGCTGGAGATTTGAAATTTTGTATGTATGTCATATTTGGGGTCTCAGCTAGCTCCAAATTTTAGGTTCAATCAAATATACCGCTGGCGGTTTTTACCGCTTTAAAGCGAATCAGAATGGTAAGAGCCAGAGACTTCAAATTTGGTAGGTATGTCAAATTTAGGATCTAATTACGCCCCAGATTTGGAATCATCACGATAACCCCCCTCAAATTTTTTGTCAGAAAAATAATAAACCCAGGTGTCACATTGGCAGAGTTTTTTAAAAGAGGGCGCCTATTAAAAATATATTATACATAAAAAAATATAAATTGAGAAACGTGGAAGGTTTTTCCTGGTGAGCTGTTTAGAATGTTCATAATGTTTATTAATTTCTAGGTTTTTATTAATTTAGGTTAGAAAGAATTATCATCACGTAGAATAAGGAATGAGTAGAAAGAACACCATTCAACTTTTATTAATTAAAAAATTGAATTAAATATAAAAAAAAATAAACATGTTGCGTGAGATACCTTTAGAGAAGTGGATCAAACAAGAGTCCTGTGTCATATGGCAGTAGTTTTATTATCATGAATTTTGTTTTGTCTGTTTGTCTTTTTGTACCAAGATAACTCTCAAATAACACCTTGTCCAATTTTAATTCTGCCATAATGGGCAAAGGTGATAACAAAATCAAACGGGAAAAATTTGAAGGTTAGCTGAAATAAGAATGTTGTGTTGAATATGTTAAGTGAGAAATGAGATTTTTTTGGCTGAACATCTATTGGTCATTCGAGACGGGGGTTTTACCCTCCATCCACTGGAATCTTACAAGCCAGTTAGCGACATAGCCACATTGACCTCACCCAGTCTCGCTTGGGCCAGAAAAATTGTCAGTGCCACGAGAGCGCGTACCTACGTGGACACCCATTTGGTAAAACCTGGCTGGATTTTGCATAGCTTCAGTGATCTAAAGCGAGACCATTGGAGAAGAAAATTCCAGAGAATATATTGCGGTTGATTGGGCATATTTAAAGAGGAAAAAAAGATGAACTCCGGAATAGGACTAGAGAGCGTGGGCCAATTTAAAATTTTAGTTCTTTTGTTTTTTTTTGCAAATATCTCGTAAGAGCAGGCCTGCTCTGATGGATAAAGACTGGTTTTATTGCGGTTTACTTGAAGTGAACTTTGCCTTGCTGAAGGTGAGAGTGGAAAAGTTCAGTCGATAAGAATTCAGTTGCTTCATTCTAGGTTTTGTGAATGGGTTTCTTTGTCAACAATGTCAACATTCCAGGTACTGAATCTATTTAGGTAAATCTAACACAATATTCGCATATTGAAATAAAATATGCAATTTTTTTTTTTTTTTTTTTTTTTTTAAAGATAGGTATACAATAAAAGCAAAGGTCTGTTTCCTCAGTAAGAAAACGTGAAACGTGAGGTACTAAAACCTTTTGAATTAAAAGGAAGAATAAATGAGACCCTGGGGGAACGTGGGAAAAATGAAGCAACGGCATTATTATCTGTAGAAGAATCCTTTGCTTCTATTATGAGATAGCTCGCACATAAGAATGTCTTGTGCTGCTGAAGCAACGACATTATTATCTTTAGAAGAATCCTTTGCTTCTATTATGAGATAGCTCGCATATAAGAATGTCTTGTGCTGCTGAAGCAACGGAATTATTATTTTTAGATGAATTCTTTGCTTGTATTATGAGACAGCTCGCACATAGGAATGTCTTATGCTGCTGAAGCAACGGCATTATTATCTTAATTTGACAGAAAACACTGGTACGCTACAGACCAGAATTTAAAGAAAAATAAGGTTAATTTTTAATTTCCCACAAATGTGCGGTGGTGGGTGGAAAAAAATTAATAGAAGCAAACTTGTAGTAAATTTTACCGAGAATAATGTGTACCCTACCAGCAAGCGTTTTCGAGATATAGGAAAAAAATTGAAAAAAGTGACCTTCTCCACGCCCCCATGCACTCCGGTCACCCCGCAGATTGGGTGAATTTTAATACGATTATCTCCTAACAACACTCCAAAAAAAAATTCTAAATTCATTCCTCCGTTTCCTGCCAACGCACTGTACACCTCTACACCCCTAATTTGATCATTATCAGTGAATGATCTCTGGAATATTTATACCATTCCATTTAATTTTCCGGAGAAATCGACCCTTTTGTCAAAAAAAAAAAAACTTTTCGAACCTGGATCTAAATATAACCACTCTATTCCCATGCATGGACTCTTTTTCTATCCATTACAGAAATAAGAAAATCCAATCCGTTCAAAAGTAAAAGACATGACCGGTCATTCTGTGACACGCTTTATATGAACCGCCAGGATATTTCTCCTTTTTTTACCTTCCAACTCATCCTCACTTGCCCCCGATCCAATATTCTTTTTCTGACCATACCTATCTGTTTTTGTTTTGTTCCTTCAATCATTCTGAAGTGTTTTCTTTCCTTGATTTGTGGGAAATCTCAAAATATGGAATAAGAAGGAAATGGAAATATCATGGTAAAAACGGGAGTTCGGGGTGGTCAAAGAATAGTTTGGGTGGTGCAGGTGGTTGTTTGGGGGGGGGGAGGGATAGGGAGGGAGATGAATTGAATGTGTCAATAGTATAATACTGATTGTGAGGTTTCTATTTTATCACTTATATGTTAGGGTTCCGAAGACGAAGGGCGTATGCCAAGCTCTAACGCTCTGATGATGTACTCAGGAGAAGATGAATCTAGTTTTCTCTATTTATATTTTTCATGCGCGGATATAGAGGAGAGCCCTGGGGGCACGTGGCACGTACCCCCCAGTTTTTTTTAAGCGGGCGGTGTTTCTCAAATTCCATTATACCGCATCATGTAAAAAATAAAATGAATGGTTATCCGCTGTGTATTTATCCCATTGAGTTGGGGGGGGGGCACGGGCCCCTAAATAATTCTCAATCCTGAGACTAAATAGAAAAACCTAAATAAAAAATCTTCAAAAATTCTGTCATCCGTCATGGCACTTTTTTCGGCAGCACGCTTATAAAATCGTCATGATGGCAACCTGGATGAAGCATCGTTATTGAGAAATAGTAGATACCTACCTACAACGAGAGAGAGAGAGAGAGAGAAACTGCAATCGAAAGATCTGAAGGTCGACGTTCAACTAGGTGCTTTGATATTCCCTAGAATGCATGTAGCATGATGTAGTCATGAAAGGTATTTGTGGTAAGCTACAGCTCTTAACAAATTCGGTATCGTACCTCGATAAACATTGCATTAAAAAGAGCCGCCCAGTACTTGAACAACTCCTTCTATGATACGAGTGCCTCCCCCTCCCCCTCCAAATTTTCTATTAGGTATATTGTGCCCCCCCCCAAAAAAAAAACAAGAGGGCTATATCCGCACATGATATTTTTATAGTTTTACTTTCCTTATACTATAAAAAAGAAAATATTGTAATGGGCTGAAATGTCGAGTTTTCAACAAAACAAGTTTTGTGCTCCCCCGAGCCTAATAGTTTCTGTTATGAATAAGATGCATCAAGACTAAAATTTGGTAGGTACATACAGAGTGTTCGAAAAGTTCAGCAACAGCACTCTAACGTTTGATAGATTAGACTTAGGAGGTTTAAATTTGTAGTTTTGTTCAAGGTAATTTTTTTAAAAAAATATTTTACATTTTGGAGGCGGACTCAGGGACGGTCCCAGTGGGGTCAAGTTAAAAAAAAATTAAATGAGAAACCCATTTTTTATTAGCCCTCCTGTTTAAGAAATTGTTACGATTTGATACTTCGCCTCTGGTTTTCAAACTAAAACTCAGCATTTCTATCAGACAGAGTTCAATGCTTTTGATATTATAATAATTAGCTTTTCCCAAAAAAGTCAAAGACCTCGGTTAATGCTATTTTTCCTATAAGTCAAAGACCTCGGTTAGTTCCAAACAATATTTATTGTGGATCAGCAAAAGTCGCTGAACAATAGAATTCAAAATTTATACATTTCGACCAATCAGAGTCCTACTTTAGAATCTCACGTGGGATGGTTTTTTATTATTTTACATTGATTTTGGATCAGCAAAAGTCGATGACCAATAGCATTCAAAATTAAGGTATTTCAACCAATCACAATTCTTTGGTCGAATCTCACGTGAGACAGTTTATTTTTTAGGAAGTGGGGAGAAGCCAGAGTGCGAAAACTCAAGTCAGTTGTCCCAGAAGAGTTGCTAAGAATAGTTGCCTTATTAAAAGAGAATATTTTTAGCACCATAAAAGTCTAAAATAAATTAAGTTATAAATTTTAGTATATATTATAAGTTTCATTTCAAGTAAAGTCTCAACCATCTTTTTATTTATATCTCACCTCCTCTGTTAGAAAAGTGGATTCAGCAGTCACCTATCCATTTCCATATTAGAAATTGGTGACCTGTCCACGTTTTGGGAAGTGCATAAAGTTCCCGAAACAAATGGCGCTCGAACTAGAAACCTCTATTTTTTACCAAAACAAAAATGTCGGCCTGTTAAAGTTTTAACTTTTCAAAATTGTAAGGCGTAGATTTGTGAAATCTATCTTTTTCTTTTATCGATAGCTTTGAAACAATTTATCTCCTACAGTGGTTCTAAAAAATCGATAAAAGACCCATTTGCCCCGAACCTGATTTAAACCTTTGCAAAACGGGTTGATGAGGCAGGATTGTGGAAAAAAGCAATATAAACAAATAAATCAAAATTTATGATTCTCAAAAAAATATCTTGCTATACAGCGTGTCCCACAAACACCGGTCACCCCCTCCCCTTAACTTTTGAATGGCTTGGAATTTTTTAATTTCGAAAAGGTCCATTGATAGGAAAAGGCCCAAGGCCAATCGAATGGTTATGATGAGCTCCAGATTCGTCGATTTTCCATAACACTTTTTCTATTCCTAGACCTTTTCAAAATTCAAAAATTCCAAGCCGTTGAAAATTTAAGGGGAGGGGGGTTGACCGGTTAAGAAGAGGGGGTGACCTTTTGACCGGTCATTCTGGGACACGCTGTATTTTTTTTTTTTTTTTAATTTAAAAAAACAAAAAAAAATCTTACTAAGTGTTCAAACTGAGCACCGCCCTGCTGCCGGCAAATGTTCAATACGGTCGACGAACTCACGACGCACCTTATGCAACATGTCGGGTGTGATGTCATGACAAGCATCTTCTATCCGGCGTTTTATAGCTTCAATGTCAGCGGCAGGAGTCGCATACACTTTGTTTTTAAGGTAATCAAACAAAAAGAAATCATTTATTTGTTTAAATTGCTATTCTTAAAAACCTGTTTGTTCAAACCCTTTTGCAAAAGTATAATTTGGTTAAATCAGGGCCGGGGTCAAAAGGAGTTTATACCAACATTTTGGGAACCACTTCAAAGGATAAATTGGTTGAAAGCTATTATCAAGAGAAAAATATTACTCAAATCAAAACAACTTTACGACTTACCACTCTAGAGATAAACAATTTTGAAAATTCAAATTTTTAACAGACAGCCATTTTATTTTGCAAGATATCGGTATTCGAAATTTCTAGTTTACTTCAAAAACAAAGGTAAATTAAATGGTGAAGTAAAAACTGTGTAGCCTCATCTATTTTTTTTAAGTTGGACCCCTGGGGCCGTCCCTGATGAGATCGCCACTGAAATTTAAAATATTTTTTTAAAAAAATTGCCTTGACTACACTCCAAATTTCATCTTTCTGGACTTAAACCATTTTTATGCCAAGGGCGAATAGACTGTTAACAGTTTTTTATCCTTTTTTCTGTATTTCACAAGTTCTGCTTAAAAATAAAACGTTATATAAAGCCTAAAAACTCAAAATTTGATAAAGATGTCAGTTACCTCTGACGGATTTGCCGCTGTTTGGTTCTTTGTACGAATAAGACTATGGCTTAAGACTTGGAATTTGTATTCAAAGTGTCCAGCTTTAATGTGACAGATAATTGTTCGACAAATTTTTCACACCAGATAAGGAAAGTAGTGTGTAGTCAAGAGAAGATATAATATTTATCCCACATTAGGTTTTGAAATCTGCTTAAATAAGTTCATTTTACTATTAGCAGGCTCCGCCCGTTTAGCTTGGCACTGTTCTCGTTCTAATGGTATTTTATGATTTCCCAAACCAGCTAAATCTTTCTTGCTTTGAGTTAATATGTTGTCGCGACAAAATTTAAGATATTGGGCAGCGACTTGGCGAATTCGATCAAAAAATCGGCCTCATCACAAAAACAGTCCGAAGAAAAATCCGTTCAGTAGTTTTTGAGTTAATCAGGAACAGATAGACCGACGCGCCTAGGATAAAAGAGGATAAAACCTAGCTGCAGAGAATATGGTACACTGACATATTTTAATAAAAACCATCAAAATTAATCAGCCCTCTATTCAACAGAGGGTTGATTTAATCATTAATCCTACACTCGTGAATAAAAAAATCGAACTATAACTTTGTTCCAGCACACCAGAGTAATTATTCAACTTGGAAAAGTTTTTTGTCGACAAAAAATATCTTCAAAAAGTTTTTCGTCAATATAAATTTTCTTTTGAATAAAGTTTCCAACATTTTTTTTTCTTCTTGTAGTCACTTTTTTCCTTTGAATTTTGTCAATCAAAAAATATTCAGTACCCCAGTGCGGCACTCTTTATACATCGTCCTGAGAGTGTTCATTTATGTTTCTCTTAGACACAGCCTTATCCTAAATCAGTGCCCTTAGACAGAGCCTTATCCCAAATCAGTGCACATAACGTCCCTTGCTATACATAATCATACATTCCAAACTCTTCTCAAGAAGTGTGAATTTATGTTTACCTTAGACAGAGCCTTATTCTAAATCAGTGCACATAACGTCCCTTGCTATACATAATCATACATTCCAAACCCTTCTCAAGTTAAGAAGTGTGAATTTATGTTTACCTTAGACAGAGCCTTATTCTAAATCAGTGCACATAACGTCCCTTGCTATACATAATCATACATTCCAAACCCTTCTCAAGTTAAAAAGTATGAATTTATGTTTACCTTAGACAGAGCCTTATTCTAAATCAGTGCACATAACGTCCCTTGCTATAAATAATCATACATTCCAAACCCTTCTCAAGTTAAAAAGTATGAATTTATGTTTACCTTAGACAGAGCCTTATTCTAAATCAGTGCACATAATGTCCCTTGCTATACATAATCATACATTCCAAACCCTTCTCAAGTTAAAAAGTGTGAATTTATGTTTACCTTTGACAGAGCCTTATTCTAAATCAGTGCACATAACGTCCCTTGCTATACATAATCATACATTCAAACTCTTATCAAGTTAAGAGGTGTGAATTTATGTTTCCCTCAGGCAGAGCCTTATTCCAAATCAGTGCACATAACGTCCCTTGCTATACATAATCATAAATTCCAAACCCTTCTCAAGTTAAGAGGTGTGAATTTATGATTCCCTTAGGCAGAGCCTTATTCCAAATCAGTGCGCATAACGTCCCTTGCTATACATAATCATACATTCCAAACCCTTCTCAAGTTAAGAGGTGTGAATTTATGTTTACCTTAGACAGAGCATAATGTCCCTTGCTATACATAATCATACATTCCAAACCCTTCTCAAGTTAAAAAGTGTGAATTTATGTTTACCTTTGACAGAGCCTTATTCTAAATCAGTGCACATAACGTCCCTTGCTATACATAATCATAAATTCCAAACACTTCTCAAGTTAAGAAGTGTGAATTTATGTTTACATTACATAAGCAACATTTGGGACATAAATTACGGCTCCCAGGTCCATGTGGAGATACATAATCTTCACTCTGCCCCCAAATATTTGAGGAGAAAGAAACAAGTATCTTTGGAAATTTATTTGGCATGACTCTAATCTTCACTCTGCTCCAAATATTTGAGGAAAAAGTAACAAGTACCTTTGGAAATATATTTGGCATGACTCTAATCTTCACTCTGCTCCCAAATATTTGAGGAGAAAGTAACAAGTATCTTTGGAAATTGATTTGGTATGACTCGAATATTCAATCTGCTCCCAAATATTTGAGGAAGAAGTAACAAGTATCTTTGGAATTTTATTTGGCATGACTCTAATCTTCACTCTGCTCCCAAATATTTGAGGAAAAAGTAACAAGTATCTTTGGAAATTGATTTGGCATGACTCGAATATTCAATCTGCTCCCAAATATTTGAGGAAGAAGTAACAAGTATCTTTGGAAATTTATTTGGCATGACTCTAATCTTCACTCTGCTCCCAAATATTTGAGGAAAAAGTAACAAGTATCTTTGGAAATTGATTTGGCATGACTCGAATATTCAATCTGCTCCCAAATATTTGAGGAAGAAGTGACAAGTATCTTTGGAAATTTATTTGGCATAACTCTAATCTTCACTCTGCTCCCAAATATGTGAGGAAGAAGTAACAAGTGTCTTTGGAAATTTATTTGGTATGACTCTAATCTTCACTCTGCTCCAAAAATATTTGAGGAAGAAGTAACAAGTATCTTCGGAAATTTATTTGGCATGACTCTAATCTTCACTCTGCTCCCAAATATTTGAGGAAGAAGTAACAAGTATCTTTTGAAATTTATTTGGTATGACTCTAATCTTCAATCTGCTCCCAAATATTTGAGGAAGAAGAAACAAGTATCTTTGGAAATTTATTTGGCATGACTCTAATCTTCACTCTGCTCCCAAATATTTGAGGAAGAAATAACAAGTATCTTTGGAAATTTATTTGGCATGACTCTAATCTTCACTCTGCTCCCAAATATTTGAGGAAAAAGTAGCAAGTATCTTTGGAAATTTATTTGGCATGACTCTAATCTTCACTCTGCTCTCAAATATTTGAGGAAGAAGTAACAAGTTTTTTTGGAAATTTATTTGACATGACTCTAATCTTCACTCTGCTCCCAAATATTTGAGGAAAAAGTAACAAGTATTTTTGGAAATTTATTTGGCATGACTCTAATCTTCACTCTGCTCTCAAATATTTGAGGAAAAAGTGACAAGTTTTTTTGGAAATTTATTTGACATGACTCTAATCGTCACTCTGCTCCCAAATATTTGAGGAAGAAGTAACAAGTTTTTTTGGAAATTTATTTGGCATAACTCTACTAACTTGTTCTTTCCTTTACTCTCAAAACACTTTGTCAATGTTTGAAACCTTTTAAGATTATCCAACTTGAAAAATTCATATTAGCATCGCTTTCCATCGAAGAAGAAAATATAATGGAAGTGGAGGGGAACTAGTACACCTCCATTTAGAGTTAGATATGAAAGCCAATATGACATAATATGTTTTTATTATTTTATTAGCTGCAAAATAGCAACCCTCCTCAAAAAAATAATTGATGTTTTACGTTTCCAGTACAAGTAGGTACATAGAATCATTTAAAAAAGGCAGCGCCACTTTTGCGTAAGTCCCATTTATTTGGTATTATATAGATTGTAGAGAGGGGGACAAATTTTATCGAAATAAATAAATAACAGAAATATTTCCAATTTTTTTTTTTTAAGAAAAAACAATAATAAATAGCAAGAATACAGCTTATCCAAAAATGACCGGCAACCTCCCCCCCTCTTCCTTAACTTTTGAACGGAATTTTTGAATCTGTAAGGATAATCGAATGGTTCTGGTGAGATTCAGGTTTGACCCTCTCCTCGGAACTGATTTCCTTTCTTGCAAAATTGTCGATTTCTCAAAAAAAATTAAATGGAATGCTATATACATTTTTTCATGGTACGACTATTTTTTATTGAAACAAAAGTCCAGTAAATTGCGGCATCTGCTTTTCACAGCCTGAAGCATCTCAAATATATGCTTGTAACATCAACTTGGCCCCTTTGTGAGCTGCGATGTTCACTTCTAGCGTTCCAAAAGGGTTTCTAATCAATATACTCAAATCATTTGACTTGACAATTATTTTTCATCAGCGTCGTAGACTGACAAAGTCAAATCTCATTTTTATTCTGGAGGTTAAATTGAAAGCTGCTTTTTTCCATTTAGAAAGTCTGAAGTAAGGTTGCGATTTAGGACAAACATGAAAAAAACTACAACCTTCTAATTAGGTACTTTCACAGAAAAGTCGGAGGAACGAGTAAATTATGTTTTATTTTAATACTTTGTTCCTAGAAGGAAACATTCATCAATAATTCCAATTTTCTTCGTTTGAATTTCCTATTTTAGAATGAATGCATTTCAAGAAACAAAATAGTGGGTAAAGAGCTTGTACTTCTTTTAGAAATGAGACCTACAGGATATACTAAATAAATGGGACCCACAAACCAAATATCAGCAAAATCTGTCAACTGGAGCAACAGAGGGTAAAATTGTAATCGGCGTCTGAATTCTGTGTAACTTGAAACGTAGAATAACAAATTTTTAGGGGGTATTGAAAAATATAATCGGAGAGGATGATATTCATGGTGGTCCACTCTTAATATCTCCGAATCTGTTCCAAAAAATCAATTCTAAAAACAAAATGCCACGATATGAAGGGTTAGCCTCAGAACTTGATAGATCTAATTTTCTTTACACTACAAATAGGATTCACATTCTGTGTGCGATTTTTTTTCTAATCGAAAGATACATAGAGTTTCAAAAATACATGTTTGACATACATCTCAAGGTACATGTGTGACATACATCCCAAGTTATATGTGTGACAGACATCTCAAGATATATGTGTAACATTCATCCCAATATACATGTGTGACATACATCGGAAGGTACATGTGTGACATACATCCCAAGTTATATGTGTGACCGACATCTCAAGATATATGTGTAACATTCATCCCAATATACATGTGTGACATACATCGGAAGGTACATGTGTGACATACATCCCAAGTTATATGTGTGACAGACATCTCAAGATATATGTGTAACATTCATCCCAATATACATGTGTGACATACATCCAAATACACATGTGTGACATACATCCAAATATACATGTGTGACATACATCCAAATATACATGAGTGACATACATCAAAATATACATGTGTGACATACATCCAAATATACATGTGTGACATACATCCAAATATACATGTGTGACATACATCCAAATATACATGAGTGACATACATCCAAATATACATGTGTGACATACATCCAAATATACATGTGTGACATACATCCAAATATACATGTGTGACATACATCTAAATATACATGTGTGACATGCATCCAAATATACATGTGTGACATACATCCAAATATACATGTGTGACATACATCCAAATATACATGTGTGACATACATCCAAATATACATGTGTGACATACATCCAAATACACATGTGTGACATACATCCAATTATACATGTGTGACATACATCCAAATATACATGTGTGACATACATCCAAATATACATGTGTGACATACATCCAAGTATACATGTGTGACATACATCCAAATACACATGTGTGACATACATCTAATTATACATGTGTGACATACATCCAATGAGAAACATATAGACTGTCTAAATTAAAATGGACCACCCTGTAGACAGGGCGCAGACAGAAGATGCCGACAAATGTTTAATTGTGTTGACAACAGACATATAGACTTTCTAAATTAAAATGGACCACCCTGTATGTAGATAGGGCGCAGACAGAAGATGCCGACAATTTTGTAATTGTGTTGACAACAGACATATAGACTGTTTAAATTAAAATGGACCACACTGTAGATAGGGCGCAGACAGAAGATGCCGACAAAAGATTAATTGTGTTGACAACAGACATATAGACTGGTTAAATTAAAATGGACCACACTGTATGTAGATAGGGCGCAGACAGAAGATGCCGACAAAAGTTTAATTGTGTTGACAACAGACATATAGACTGGTTAAATTAAAATTGACCACCCTGTAGCTAGGGCGCAGACAGAAGATGCCGAGAAATGTTTAATTGTGTTGACAACAGACATATAGACTGTCTAAATTAAAATGGACCACCCTGTAGCTAGGGCGCAGACAGAAGATGCCGACAAATGTTTGATTATGTTGACAACATAAATATAATGCTCAACCAATATCCCGGACCTTTTTGCCTTTATCCACTTCCGCGTCATTTGACACTATAATCTGCCATCAGTTACTTATTGTTTCGACTTGCTGACAGTACCCAGTAGCAGCATTTTTCAAAATGTGTTACATATTGCTATCTAATTGGGGTGGGAGGGAGGGTAACGTTTTTATATTTGTGTTGATTTAATAAAAATATTATGTGACAAGTTGTCAAAAAATTTAGTTTCATTAATACCATCCATTTTTAAGATTGTTGTTGCTCTTGTAAATTAGAGAAAAGAAAATTGTTGTAAATTTGGTGAAGTAAAAATTTTGTAAATCTAAAATCTAAATTATTTTGTAAATCTAAATCTAATATATATTTTAGAAATTTACGAGTACCCATGTATGTGGTAGGTGTGTTCGCCACACACCTGCAGTTGTTTGCTGGGAACTTTATGGACGGTCCTACTATTTCAGTCTCTGAATATCAAAATGAAATACGTATGCCCCATATGTATTCCATGAAATTCCTGAGTCAACCAGGCGAAGCATACAGGGTGTCCCAAAAGTCCGAGACCGCCTGAATATCTTTTGAACAACTTTATGTGGATTTTTGAAATTTTGCATGGTATTATAAACCAAATGGTGTGACTAATTTTTCAGGGGCGGGTGCCATGTGGAACCCCAGCGGGTACAACTTTGGTTTTTTAAATACGAACCCCCATCTTGTGACTTGTGATACATTTTCAGAAAGACAATAGAATTAGAAGTACTTTACAGTAAAATTTACACGTCCAGGGTGTTTGGTTTCTAAAATGGCGGCCATTTGAAATTTCCAAGATATGACTTCCAAGAGTGTCTAAAACTAGGCGAATTTTTTGCAATGCATTGAATTATTGCATAGGACACCAATGTTGAGGAACCTGCTTTTTAGATACAATTCGCCTAGTTTTAGACACTCTTGGAAAAAATTACAGGCCTTGTTTGGTTTTCAAATTGGAAAAATTTACACGTCTAACGTATTTGGTTTCCAAATTGCGGCCATTTGAAATTTCCAAGATATGACTTCCAAGAGTGTCTAAAACTAGGCGAATTATTTCTAAAAGTAGGCGAAGTGTCTAAAATTATGTCTAAAAAGCAGATTCCTCAACATTCTGTGAGGAATCAAAGGTGTCCTATGCAATCATTCAATATCCCATTCCAAAAAATTCGGCTAGTTTTAAACACTCTTGGAAGTCATATTTTGGAAATTTCAAATGGTCGCCATTTTGGATTCAAACACGCTAGGTGTGTAAATTTTTTTTTGCAAAGTACATCCAATTTTATTTTCTTTCAGAAAATATATCACACGATGGGGGTTCGTATTTAAAAAACAAAAGTTGGACCCCCTGGGGGCCACATGGGACTCGCCCCTGAAAAATTGGTCACACCATCAGGTGGTTTAATTTGGGGTATAATGCCATGCAAAATTTCAAAACTCCACATATAGTCGTTCAAAAGATATTCAGGTGGTCTCGGACTTTTAGGACACCCTGTATAAACAAGTTACACTTTACAGGGTGAAGAATATCATTTTAGGATCCATAGCATGTTGGGTACCTTATGAAAGTTGTAGCTATGAAGATCATTTTAGGATCCATAGCATGTTGGGTACGTTATGACTGATGTAGCTATGAAGATCATTTTAGGATCCATAGCATGTTGGGTACCTTATGACTGATGTAGCTATGAAGATCATTTTAGGATCCATAGCATGGTGGGTATCTTATGACTGATGTAGCTATGAAGATCATTTTAGGATCCATAGCATGTTGGGTACCTTATGACTGATGTAGCTATGAAGATCATTTTAGGATCCATAGCATGTTGGGTACCTTATGAGCGATGTAGCTATGAAGATCATTTTAGGATCCATAGCATGTTGGGTACCTTATGACTGATGTAGCTATGAAAATCATGTTAGGATCCATAGCATGTTGGGTACCTTATGACTGATGTAGCTATGAA
The DNA here is from genome assembly GCA_012654025.1 of Pachypsylla venusta. Lineage (NCBI taxonomy): Eukaryota > Metazoa > Arthropoda > Insecta > Hemiptera > Aphalaridae > Pachypsylla > Pachypsylla venusta. Next base: position 6,383,551 of record CM022881.1, read on the forward strand.
AATCATTTTAGGATCCAGAGCATGTTGGGTACTTTATGACTGATGTAGCTATGAAAATCATTTTAGGATCCATAGCATGTTGGGTACCTTATGACTGATGTAGCTATGAAAATCATTTTAGGATCCATAGCATGTTGGGTACCTTATGACTAATGTAGCTATGAAAATCATTTTAGGATCCATAGCATGTTGGGTACCTTATGACTGATGAAGTTGTGAATAATCAGTTTTACTCCATGTTTGAAAATATTCTTTTCGCCCATTTTGATATTTGGTTGAAAAATCAAATTATATCGAATATTAAAAATACCTAATAATGATTAAAACTGAAATACCTTTCATAAGAACTCAAGGCTCTCGTCAGTCGATTTCATTAACGCTTTGACCACAGTTACAAATCTCTAGCTCTTACCATTCTTCTTTTAGACAGAAATACTGAAAACAGCTAAAAAGCGGCAAAAATCGGCCAAGAATGTATTCGATTGCACCCAAATTTCGGGGCACAATTGGCACCTATATACCAAATTTCATCCAAATCGGTCAACGCTAACTGGCAAAAGTGCCCCATCACGGCGCGGCGTACGGCGGACAAACAGATTTTTTTATTCGATTTTTGGATTCTACGTACCTTGAAACGTACCTATAATATCAATTTTGGAGGGGGGGGAGTATTTTTTTTTTTGTGACTATTCCAAAGGTTCATTATTGAAAATAAATAACCAAAAACATCAAAATTTAGTAAATAAGCCTCAATGCAGTGTCAGCAGATAATAAAATTTACGTTCGTTTACAGTATAAAATCAAAGTGGAGTACACTATATTTACTTTTACAATTACAGGAAGTTTGAAAATATTTTCGTTTATGATTTTCCCAGCTTTCCGTAATGTGTAGGACACTCATAGCGCCAAGTGGTAGCATTATAAGGTGAAATTTGTTAAAGTGTAGCTTAGGCTTAGTGATATTGGAGTGAATGTTGAAAATATCTTGTAATGCTATGATGCCCACAAACATTGTGACATAATAACACAAAGAAATNTTTTTATTTAAAGTGAAACTACCTAGTATTTTGGTTGAATGATTCACTGTATAATTGTTCAGCGGTATTCAATGCAATAATATAATTACCCAGCCTCGTGGGGAGGATTTTTGAATTGAGAGCATTCATTTTTTGAAAAAATAAAATGAGAACACTTAACTAGTATGTGTCCAGATTTGGCAGAACAACTAATCAGCTAAATCCATAAACGTAATCCATAAGGGTAATAAATGTTCATATAGAGTAATGAATGTGTATACAGAGTAATGAATGTTCATACAGAGTAATGAATGTGTATACAGAGTAATAAATAATGTGTATACAGGGTATAATGAATGTTCATACAGAGTAATGAATGTGTATAGAGAGTAATGAATGCGTATACAGAGTAATGAATGTCCATACAGAGTAATGAATGTCCATACAAAGTAATGAAAGTGTAAACAGGGTATAATGAATGTTCATACAAAGTAATGAATATCCATACAGAGTAACGAATGCGTATACAGAGTAATGAATGCATATACAGAGTAATGAATGTCCATACAAAGTAATGACAGTGTATACAGGGTATAATGAATGTTCATACAGAGTAATGAATGTGTATACAGAGAAATGAATGTCCATACAGAGTAAATGAATGCGTATACAGAGTAATGAATGTCCATACAGAGTAATGAATGTGTATACGGAGTAATGAATGTCTGTACAGTGAAATGAATGTGTATACATAGTCTTAATGAATCTTCATAGAGTAATGAATATGCATACAGAGAAATGAATGTGTATACAGGGTATAATGAATGTTCATACAAAGTAATGAATGTCTATAGAGAGTAATGAATGCGTATACAGAGTAATGAATGTCCATACAGAGTAATGAATGTGTATACGGAGTAATGAATGTCTATAAAGTGAAATCAATGTGTATACATAGTTTTAATGAATCTTCATAGAGTAATGAATATGCATACAGAGAAATGAAAGTGCATACAAGGTATAATGAATGTTCTTACAGAGTAATGAATGTCCATACAGAGTAATGAATGTGTATACGGAGTAATGAATGTCTATACAGTGAAATGAATGTGTATACATAGTTTTAATGAATCTTCATAGAGTAATGAATATGAATACAGAGAAATGAAAGTGCATACAAGGTATAATGAATGTTCTTACAGAGTAATGAATGTCTATACAGAGAAATGAATGTCCATACAGAGTAATGAAAGTGCATACAGTGTATAATGAATGTTCATACAGAGTAATGAATGTGTATACAGGGTATAATGAATGTTCATAGAGTATTGAATATCCATACAGAGAAATGAAAGTGTATATAGGGTATAATGAATGTTCATACAGAGTAATGAATGTGTATGCAGAGTAATGAATGTGTATACAGAGTAATGAATGTGTATGCAAAGTAATGAAAGTGTATCCAGGGTATAATGAATGTGTATATAGGGTATAATGAATGTTCATACAGAGTATAATGAATGTGTATACAGGGTATAATGAATGTTCATACGGAGTAATGAATGTGTATGCAGAGTAATGAATGTGTATACAAAGTAATGAAAGTGTATACAGAGTATAATGAATGTTTATACAGAGTAATGAATGTGTATACAGTGTATAATGAATGCTCATACAGAGTAATGAAAGTGTATACAGGGTATAATGAATGTTCATACAGAGTAATGAATGTGTATACAGAGTAATGAATATTCATACAGAGTAAAGAATGTGTATACAGAATAATGAATGTGTATAGAGAATAATGAATGTGTATACAGAGTAATGAATATTCATACAGAGTAATGAATGTGTATACAGAATAATGAATGTGTATACAGAGGTCCATCAATATCAAATTGAATTGTTATACACACAACTCTGGCAATACGATCGAGAGTTATCACGTAACATAATACAGATATTTAAAGAAAACGTATGGTGTTCAAACCATATAGATCTGACTTCATTCGACATATATAAATAAATTGTTTCCTCATACAGAAAAAATACTGATGAGCGTTTGTTACTATAAATGTAGAGTTATCTTAAAAAACACAAGTTCAAAATAAAATTATCAGCAGCAGTGATGTTTCCCCTCAGTTTTGTTTCCTTTTGATAAGTAACATTTAAAAGCCTAAAGGTATTGAAAATAACAAACTATTTACCTCTTTAATTTTGGACTTTTCTTTTCTGTTATATTAAATTTGATATTTTGCCAAACACTTTCCTTCGGCATTTTTCTCACAAAATATACTTTTCATTATCCCCAGCGCATTGCTTGTCTTTTAGTTTTGTTTTACTCTCTTTTTGTTCATATTTTCTTATTTGGATCATTTCTTGTGCCCGTTTCTTACTATTGTCTTCTCCCTCCACTGCTTCTCCTTATTGCATTTCTTTTCGTTTTTCTTATCCATCATCTGATCATATTCTCTCCTTGCCTCTCTCCAATAGCTTCATTTCTAGTGCCCGTTTCTTACTATTGTCTTCTCCCTCCACTGTTTTTCCTTATTGCATTTCTTTTCGTTTTTCTTATCCATCATCTGATCATATTCTCTCCTTGCCTATTTCCAATAGCTTCATTTCTTGTGCCTGTTTCTTACTATTGTCTTCTCCCTCCACTGTTTCTCCTTATTGCATTTCTTTTTGTTATTCTTATCCATCATCTGATCATATTCTCTCCTTGCCTCTCTCTAATAGCTTCATTTCTTGTGCCCGTTTCTTACTATTGTCTTCTCCCTCCACTGTTTCTCCTTATTGCATTTCTTTTTGTTATTCTTATCCATCATCTGATCATATACTCTCCTTGCCTCTATCTGTTCATTTCTTGTGCCTGTTTCTTACTATTGTCTTCTCCCTCCACTGCTTCTCCTCATTGCATTTCTTTTTGTTTTTCTTATCCATCATCTGATCATATTCTCTCCTTGCCTCTCTCTAATACCTTCATTTCTTGTGCCCGTTTCTTACTATTGTCTTCTCCCTCCACTGTTTCTCCTCATTGCATTTCTTTTTGTTTTTCTTATCCATCATCTGATCATATTCTCTACTTGCCTCTCTCTAATAGCTTCATTTCTTGTGCCCGTTTCTTACTACCTATTGTGTTTTTCCTCCATTGTTTTTTCTTATTGCATTTCTTTTTCTTTTTCTTATCAATCATGTGATCATATTCTCTCCTTGCCTCTATCTAATAGCTTCATTTCTTGTGCTTGTTTCTTACTATTGTCTTCTCCCTCCACTGTTTCTCCCTATTGCATTTCTTTTTGTTATTCTTATCCATCATCTGATCATATACTCTCTTTGCCACTATCTAATAGCTTCATTTCTTGTGCCTGTTTCTTACTATTGTTTTCTCCCTCCAATGTTTCTCCTTATTGCATTTCTTTTTGTTATTCTTATCCATCATCTAATCATATTCTCTCCTTGCTTCTCTATTAGCTTCACTTCTTGTGCCCGTTTCTTACTATTGTGTTTTTCCTCCATTGTTTTTTCTTATTGCATTTCTTTTTGTTTTTCTTATCCATCATCTAATCATATTCTCTCCTTGCCACTCTCTAATAGCTTCATTTCTTGTGCCTGTTTCTTACTATTATCGTCTCCCTCCACTGTTTTTCCTTATTGCATTTCTTTTTGTTATTCTTATCCATCATCTGATCATATTCTCACCTTGCCTCTCTCTGATAGCTTCATTTCTTGTGCCTGTTTCTTACTATTGACTTCTCCCTCCACTGTTTTTCCTCATTGCATTTCTTTTCGTTTTTCTTATCCATCATCTGATCATATTCTCTCCTTGCCTCTCTCTAATACCTTCATTACTTGTGCCCGTTTCTTACTATTGTCTTCTCCCTCCACTGCTTCTCCTCATTGCATTTCTTTTTGTTTTTCTTATCCATCATCTGATCATATTCTC
>CM022881.1:6392034-6404299 GCA_012654025.1 Pachypsylla venusta
GGCTCCATAAGTGTGAAGAACTTACCGGATAAACTGGGCTGGGGAAGAAGGGAAGTAAATGGTGATTGGTACACTGGGTGGTTTCAAAGTGAAGAGCTTACCGGATAAACTTGGCTGGCGAAGAAGGGAAGTAAATGGCGATTGATACACTGGGTGGCTCCATAAGTGTGAAGAACTTACCGGATAAACTGGGCTGGGGAAGAAGGGAAGTAAATGGTGATTGGTACACTGGGTGGTTTCAAAGTGAAGAGCTTACCGGATAAACTTGGCTGGCGAAGAAGGGAAGTAAATGGCGATTGATACACTGGGTGGCTCCATAAGTGTGAAGAACTTACCGGATAAACTTGGCAGGGGAAGAAGGGAAGTAAATGGTGATTGGTACACTGAGTGGTTTCAAAGTGAAGAGCTTACCGGATAAACTTGGCTGGGGAAGAAGTGGACTGGGGAGGTTGCAAGTAAATGGTGATTGGTACACTGGGTGGCTGCTCAGAATTTTGTCAGTTCTAATATTAAAAGTCACTCCCGAGAATGTCCCGTTCACCAGCAATACGCTGTGCGTTGTAACTGTTTTATCTTAGAACTCACGGAAAGTGAAAAATATTTAGGTATCAAAATTGATTCGAGATTTAAATTTGATATTCATATCCAAGAAATGAATAATATTTCCATTAGGCTAAATCATATTAGGTACACGGCACCAATAGAAGTAAAATGGCTTTTATACAAAGGGTTATTCGAATCAGTGGTCAGGTACGGCTTAGTATGTTATGGCTTTGCAGCAAAATCTAGCCTAGGTTCAACTATTTCAATTCAAAATACCTAGTATATTAAAAAATATGTTTGGCAATTTACGGAGCACTGAGAGAAAAACATTGAACGTGGTCAATCTCCTCAAATATATTTTAATACTTGAGTATTATTTTGATCCAATATACAGGTTGAAAAATGAAATTCCTTACAATATACGAAAACAATACTTTATAGTGTCAAGAGTGAGCAGTGAGTATGGAAAAAGACTACCTGAATACTACGTACCTCCTCTGTTAAACTCTGTATTGGAACATGATAGCTCATTGTTAAATGTGGATACATACCGTGAATTAAAATCTGGTGTGTTAAACATAATTGATAAACTACAAATTAAATAGACATGTTTTTTTTTATTGTTATAGAAATGATTTGATGTTACCATTCATGAATGTTAATTCTTAGATAAAACCCTTTTCTAAGAAGCCCATCATAGCTTAGGAAAAGAACTTTGTAAACATAACTTTCATGGTAATAAAAAATATTATTTATTTATAATTATAAACTGGACTGGGGGAGGTTGCAAAGAAATGGTGATTGGTACACTGGGTGGTTTCATATAAGTGAAGTACTTATCAGATAAACTGGACTGGGGAAGGTTGCAAGGAAATGGTGATTTATTCGGCGGTTGATACCTAATTTTCCACTGTTTTCGCCTGCTCGAGAATTTATGATATTGCACAATTGCATTTGCTTACAATTTTGATAGATTTTGTCAAAAAATGTGGTTATACCGCAACCCTCATAATCATAAGGAAAATAATAGACCTGCCTCAAATTGACAATAATCATGGCATAACGAAAGAATCGCGGAGAAAAATAAAGGACACACTTTGAACAACGTGCGAGAAGTATTTTAAAGAGAGGAAAACACTGTCAGAACTCCAGTGGGAATTTAAGTTGGACAAAATCAATATTTTCTTTATAATGCAAATTTTTTTTAATTTGGCTTAACGTCCCTTTAACATCTATTGGTCATTCAAGAAGGGGGTTTTACCCTCCATTCGCTGGAAACTTGCAAACCAGCTACCCACATTGACCTCACCCAGCCTGTGTTGGGCCGGAAAATGAGCCAACTATACGTGGTGTTCCCAAGCGGTCACCCATCCAAGTACTTACCACGACCGACGTTGCTTAACTTCAGTGATCCGACGGAAACTGTTGTATTTAACGTGGCATCATCGTTGGCTATGCACCATTTTTATTCGTACATTTTTCAATATATTTAACAGATTATAAAAATTATATCATTAACATTTGTCAACTTAGAATTCAAATGGAAATAGAGCTTCTATTCAAATTGGTATGCTTTCCATAAAGACAAGGCGGCTGAATTGGTATGGCCACGTGATGGGTGACGTACAGGGCAAGAGACTACCAGGCGGACCCAGAATAAGATGGATTAACTCAGTCATCGAAATCATTAACAGTATGGGCTTTGCAAGCAGAAAGAGATTGGACAGATAAGAACATTCTTTCGAATATAAGGAGTTTTGTTTTCAGTGTGCTTCTAAATTTTATGTTTATGTCCGGATTTTAAACAACAGCATCCTGGTTACGGATCTACCAGCCCTAACCATTCAATATTCCGAAATGGGATTATCGTAAGGTAGGTCTGAGAATAGGAAATGGAGTATTCAGGCGAAAGCCAGTAGGTGCCCTCTTTCAATCGCCCACGGAGGCTTAGTTGGAAAAAAGGTTGAGTAAATGCAATAGGCCTCTATTTTTTTGATTCTACCCCTCTGGTATTTTTTTATTTTTTTTTTTCACACAGGGTGTGACATAAATAATTGACAGATAGGAGTATGTTCAGCATTAAATTTTCCATTTTATATAAAAACCACGTTGACATGGGTAGATGGGTATATATTTTTTTTTCTAAATAATTGATTTCTCCTCTTCCTCATATTACCTCTTCTGTCCATTGCAGAGTTCTATTAAATACAGGGTGCCGCACTCTTTCGCACCAGGGAGATTTGACCGCCCTGACCGTCGCAATCCTTTGAGGGTGGTGGATTCAAATCCAAAGAGTAATTTCAAAATAATTTCCGTATTCGTCTCTATAAATAAATTGTAAGAAGGTCCCAAAATTAACCCGCCTAAGGTAAGGATATATTTGCAAGGACTCTTGGTTATTGAGATCTAAAATGGGCCAAGATATTATTTCAATGGCCAGAAGTAAATTATAGGTATCTAAATTATGACCACAGGCTGTTTACAAATTACGGCAAAAAATGTGCATAATGATATTTTTTTTTGGGGGGGGGGGCTTAACGTCTCTTTAACATCTATTGGTCATTCGAGATGAGGGTTTTACCCTCCATTCGCTGGATAATTGTAAACCAGCTACTCACCCAGCCTGGGTTGGGCCTGAAAAATAGCCAGCATCACGCGGGCTCGAACCCACGTGGAGACCCACATGGTACAACTTCACTGGACGTTGCTTAACTCCAGTGATCCAGCGGGTACTGGTGTATTCAACATGCCATAGACGCAGGCTAACCTAATGATATATGTAGATTATCGGATATCTATCATAAAAATCAATGTTTATTTTCTCTTAAAATCTCTGGAATTTTTTACATTTTTTCGTTGCGAGCGTTTGCGAAAAACTATCATTTGATACATTTATTTTCAGTCATTAAAAGAAAAGCTCAAGCTTATTTTAAATCTCAGTACATTTAAATTTAAAGACCTTTTGTCATTGGAACATGGCGTTTTTTTTTTTTTTTTTTTTTTTTTTTTTTTTTTTTTTTTTTTTTTAGAGATTTCGAGATATACCACAATTATACATACCTATAATATATTAAATCAGACTAACAAACAGTAATTAATTATGTTGCAGCGGATAAAAGTTGCCTCGTTAACTCATCCTTAAGGCACGTCCATGTTCATGGACGTGCCGATAATTATTGTATTGGGCAGTGCCCTTTGCCCTTTGTTTTGCATTACAGATGACAGATAAAGAACATTGGTTGAAGGAAAAATGTGTTCCTAAAAATATAAAAAAAAAAATAATAATGGAAGATTCATGTTGTAAAAACTTTGATTTTAAATTTAAAACAATATTTTTTTTTTTAAATAGAGCAGTGGGGGAAAAATTGGATTGTTTTTGCGTGTGGCAATAGCAACCTAGTCTCAACTGTGTTTGATCATGTAGAAATTAGATTTGACCAAAATGACAGGAGGTTCAAAATTGTGCAATTCTGTGTGTTCCACAATCAATAATGACATTGTACTAGCTGAGTACCCGACCAACTTCAATCGATAACATGAGAGAAAAAATGAGAATAAATCTGAGTTTTACATATTAGTTATCACCCCTTCCTCCCCCTCCCCGTTAACTTTTGAACGGATTGGAACTTTTGAATTTTGAAAAGCCCTAGGGATAGGAAAAGGGCTATGATCAATCGAATGGTTATGGTAAGATCCAGGTTCGAACCCAAAGAATGTCTTTTATTGACAAAACGATTCTATCCATTTTTACAAATTTTCTGCATTTTGACTGTGCAAAGATAACTTTAGTTTAATCTACCGTTGACGATTTCGAAAACTGCTAAAGTTTTCAAATTTTTCGAGTTCGAAACTTTGTTTTTATGTCAATTTTATGTATCTATTGTATATGCGACTCTTTCATTTAAAATGGAATGTACTGTTGACGCGTTTGCCGCTTTTTGACAGTTTTCATCGCGAACCCTTTCTGGAGAGAGAACGGTAGGTGCCAGAGATTTTAATTTGCTATGTATCTTAATAATACACATAGAACACGACATATCCGACAGAGACATTTAGATCATAACACACGGACTAATTAATGACACACGAAATTTGGGCCATGGCCGTTATAGGGACAGGGTTTTAAGGGGTTAACCCCCCCCCCCTAACATTATGGATTTTCCACAGTTGTTTTTTCCTTTTCAAAAAGAACAAAATATTGATTATGATCACAAAGGAAAAAACACTGCCAATGTGACAGAATAGTAAACCTTTTTTGGCCCCCCCAAAAAAATTAGGGGGGAGAAATTGAGGAGGTTCTCGTGACGATTCCAAATCTGGGACTAATTAGACCCTAAATTTGACATACCTACTAAATTTGAAGTCCCTGGCTCTTACCATTCTCTTTTTAGATAGTATTAATGAAAACCGCTTTAAAGCGGTAAAAACCGCCAGCGGTATATTTGATTGAACCCAAATATGGGACCAATATACCAATTTTCATCCAAATCATTCAACGCTAAGTGGCAAAAGTGCTCATTACGGCGTACGGCGCGGCGGACAAACGGATTTTTTTTTCGATTTTTAGATTCTACGTACCTTGAAACGTATAATATCAAATTTTGAGGGGGGGGGTATTTTTTTCGTGATTTTTTTCAAAGGTTCATTATTGAAAATAATAAATCAACAAGATCAGTTGGGCTTGCTCATCAAATACCTCTTTAGAACAAATTCCTAGAAAATAATTTAATGAAATTTATTAAGGATGGGTGGTTAGTCTCAACCCACATTCACAATTTGGACGAAATCCGATCAGCCTTTCGGAAGTTATGGGTTATGAGGTTGTTATAAGAGAAACAAGATTGCGTTTTCGTGGATGAATCTGGGGACGGGGTTCTCTTATTGAGTAACAAACCAGTGGTTTAATTAAAATTAACAAGCTTTGAACTTGCGGGATATTTTGTGAATAACAGAATTTCAGCTTCAATTAAATTGACATGAAGGATCATGAGGCGTTGTTTGTATATTTTGAATGCATTTTTTAATATTCAGAACATAAAGCAAACTTTATTTTTTAAAAATATTTATTTCTTATTTTGGTTCACACAATTTTGTCTTGATAAAACCTACCCAGGCCCACCTCACTATTGCAGAAGAACTTCAAAAATCTGGTGTGAACTCAGTCAGGCTATGTGAGAATCGAAAATCTTTTGTGAACATGAGTGTTTTTTCTTCTCCGTTCCTGTTTTTTTTTTAAAAAAAAATTATTATTATTTGTTGTTTTTAATGTTAATGTTTTTATATTAGTTAATTGTAAATAACAAAATTATAAAAATGAATGAGATCCTGGCAGTAGTTGAAGTTAACATGCTTAGGTTAGCCCATTTAATTTTTTTTAAAAAAACATCATTTATATATGTAATTGGGGAGAGAGGGACATTTTGGTTTATTATTTCCAATAATGAACCTTTGGAATCGTCACGGGAAAAAAATACTCTCCCTCAAAATTTGATATTATACATTAATCCAAAAATCGAATAAAAAAAATCCGCCGTGCACTTTTAGCGTTGACCGATTTGGATGAAATTGGAAGAGTTGGTATATAAGTCCCATCTGGGCTCTAATTGTGCCCCAAAACTTTTGGGGGTGCAATCGAATACACCTTTGGCTATTTTACCGCTTTTTAGCGATTTTCAGTATTGCTTTATAAAAAGGTAAGAACTAAAAATTTGAAATTTTGTATGTATATCATATTTGAGACTATTGAGCAATCGGATCGACGTTATTTTTTGTTTGATTGAGATAGTTTAAGGACCTTTGTATGTATGTCATATTTGGGGTATCAGTTAGCTCCGAAACTTTTGGGTTCAATCAAATATACCACTGGCGGTTTTTACCACTTTAAAGCGGTTTTCATTAATCCTGTCTAAAAAGAGAATGGTGAGAGCCAGAGACTTCAAATTTAGAAGGTATGTCAAATTTAGGGTTAAGTTACGCCCCAGATTTGGAATCGACACGAGAACCCCCCCTNTTGGGGGGGGGGCAAAAATGTTTATTTTTTGCCAGAAAAATAATAAACCCATGTGTCACATTGGCAGAGTTTTTTCATCGAAGTCACATTTGACATTTGGAGTTTCATTGGCGAAAGAAACTTTAGGTGCAATCGAATATACTGTTGGCGTTTTTTTCCGCTTTTTAGCAGTTTCCAGTGTTCCTGTCTAAAAAGAAAATGGTATATAAGAGTCAGATACTTGAAATTTGGTATATGTAAAGTAAAATAATAAACCCATGTGTCACATTGGCAGAGTTTGTCTTTTGTGATCCAAACGAACAAAAAGAACTTCACCACCGGAAACTTCTCAATCTTCAATTGGCAAGTCCGCCTCTGGCATAAAGTGATTATTATAGACATTCCACTCTTTGCTGATACTGATGCCTTCATCAAATTCATTGAGTTGATGATTGATGAACTAATAAAAAAAGAATAGTCATTATTTTTTAAACCTGAGAGATTTTTTTTACTTTCTATACTTGGTACTGAAAGAAACATTAACGATCATACTACAGCCCAGTCAAATTAGATCGAAAAAAGTAGAGCGTGAAATGAATTCCCAAAAAGTGGGAGATGATTGTATTCCATTCCAAATAGTAGTAATCTAAGTTTCCGACGGTTTCTGAGGTGAGCTTTTTTTTTTAGTGGCCAAGAACGCGAACGGCTTAATTTTGCCGCTACTTTTAGTTTTTGGCATATAACATTCGAACGATGCATTTTATGAAAAAAAAAATACTCTATTCGAACTTAATGAGAAAAACAAAATTGACGCCGAATAAAAGAGTTAAACGTTAAATTTAGTCCAGGGGTTTGGTAAGAATGGGAAGCCAAAAATATTTTTTTTTACACTTTTTCAGAAAAGTGAGTCTTACTCCATTTTAAACGCATGTACTGTTATTCCAATAAAAGCTGATAGGTACTTTATAAAAATTGTGGAAAATACCTACTATCAAAATTTCCTCCTACCACGATAGATAGATGGAAAAATACAAAGTGGTTGTAGGTTGAATATTTTACAATTTTATGACGTCCGACCTTAAAATTACTAATTTCATATTGACAGATTTAATTGTTATGTAATATTATCGTCGAAACAGAAGCTCTGAGTTGCATTTGGGGGTAATAACCTACTCCATTTACAGGAGAACCTACTTTACAGAAAAACATTTATTAGAATGAAAAATGTTATTAATCTGAAGTTATAAACCATGTATGCATTCAGAGCACCGCTAAGACCTTTGTTTTTTTCTAAGTTCATATTTAATTTGTCTTACAAAGTCGTAGGACTGATTATCCATTTTCATGCGCCCGACGTGAAAATCAACAATTCTTCGTAAGGAATTCAATTACCTCATAGGTAATTGAATTCTTTTTGAAGCTCATTTGTTTACAAGAAAGTATTTAGAAGCTTCGTGTCGTAATATGTGCAATGTGCGTTAGGATGGGTCTGTCAACATTGCGACACTAGGTCCTATAGCAAAATTTAATGAAGTTTATTTGACATCATTTATAATCTGATGTTAAATAGGCAGAAAAAAAACGGCTGGGAAGACATGAAATGGATTTCTCCAAAGGAGAACGTAAGGACAGAATGTAATGTCCTGGTGGGGCTGGGACAACATGAAATGGATTTCTCCGAAGGAGAACTTAAGGACAGAATGTAATGTCCTGGTGGGGCTGGGACACATGAAATGGATTTCTCCGAAGGAGAACTTAAGGACAGAATGTTATGTCCTGGTGGGGCTGGGACAACATGAAATGGATTTCTCCGAAGGAGAACTTAAGGACAGAATGTCATGTCCTGGTGGCCGGCTGGGACGACATGAAATGGATTTCTCCAAAGGAGAACGTAATGACAGAATATCATGTCCTGGACAGAATGTCAAGACCCGTCTTGATCCACCCGTTATCTGTTCTCCTCCCTCTTGTTCATTTTGTCTCATTTCGTTGACTTGTTTGCTACTAGGAAGATATAAGAACTACATCGATGGTATGACCCGAACGCACAGATTAGAAAAAAAAAAACGTTTGGGACGACCTGAAAAGTATTCTAGCATTCTATTCAAAGGAGAACGGAAGGACGGTATTAGTTCGGTCCGTAATTCATCCTCCCCTCTTCTGCTCATAGTTTCTTACTATTATTCGGGATGCCCAACGTGCAATAAAATCATCTCCAATTTTTAAGAATTTATTCCAGGCGAATATCTAATTTGACTGGGCTACTATTAAAGGCAAGCTTTTATATTCTTAATGTGACACTGGAGAAAGGAAAAAGCTGTTTTATAAAATATAGATAAACTGGTGCATATCTAATGCACAGAAATGCAGTTGCAATGTGCAAAGAAGCTTGCAAAGATTATTACAACAACAAGATTGCATAAATTTTCATTAGCTTCTCTAGTATGAAGGATAAATAATATAATATGGAGGCACGGCAGAATAAAATCTGGCGTGAACATTAGACGACATCCTTCTAATAATCTTGTTCCTTACATGTTATAAAACAAGCCCCCCCCCGCTGCGTCCGTCTGTGCGCAATAAACTTCTTTTTAGATTTTCAACCGGTTTAGGCGTAGAATTACACCCAGAAATTTTTCGCTGAGCTCTTTATGTGTGAGTGTCCACTCGTATGTAACCATGTGTTTTCCCGTGCTTCGCTACGGTTACAAAATTCAACAATTTCGAGATCACGAAATTAAATCTTCTCAATTTTAGATTTTTGGTGGAACCGACCCCAGAGTGAACATGGCTCCTATTTAGAAAATTCAATATTTTACTCGAGATGTTACTTTTTGCACAGAGAAACACCGTATAAACTTTCAGCTTTCTCGCTCATCCCGAAGTGATACTTCTTAACTATAGGTTTTTGGTGGAACCGAACCCCAGAGTGAGCACCGCTCCTCGTTAGAAAATTCAATATTTTATTCAAGGATATGACGTTTTGTACTTCGGAACACCTTTTTATCAAATTTCAGCTTTCTCGCTCATCCCGAAGTGGTACTTCTCAATTCCGATTTTTTGGTGGTGAAAACCGTCCATAAATCGGATAGAAACCGGAAATTTTCAAATTTTATATTTTTTATGGGGTCCTTATATACTATTTTGGGGGGGTCTATTCTCGGTCATTTTTCGTTATCTCTTTTAGTTTGCCCAGAAAAAAATTGCAAAAAGACCCGCTAAATAGCGTCATTTTTGGCGGTAACTTGCTCCCACTTGAACTTAAATTTTTTCCTTTCTTATTACGCACCTACATACTAAAAGGGACCTTTGTGCAAAAGCTTAAAGTCTCTACGTTTAGCCATCGTGGAGCTATTAACGACTTATCCATTATACAAAATCGAAAAAATACAATAAAACATAAATATCAAAATACCATGGTAAAAAATCTGCCTAAATTTGAATTATATTTTTTGATTTGGAACAAGTCTTTGTTTCTGATTGCCCTTGTGCGAATTTTAAAACATATTTGACTCAAGATGTCAGGAGCATGAATTTTATTATTTTATAATTTATGTAGAAAGATAAGGTCATTTAATTGCCTTCTTATAATTAGAGGTGTAATATTATATTTTTGCTCTATTTCATGATAGTTATGATTTTCAATTTTATAAAATATTTTAAAGGCTATGTTCTTGAGGAATTTGTGTTGCGCAGATTCAAGACTTTTGACCTGGTAGTTACAATGAGGGCACCAAACTGGAGAGCAGTATTCAATTGACAAAGGCGTAGTACAGAACCTTGAGAGCGGCGACATCCGAGAAGAGCTCAGTGTTTCTATATAAAAATCCTAGCATTTTCAACGCACTAGATTTTACATTTTTAATGTGGATATTAAATCTCAAGTCCTCCTCAAATGTCACCCCCAGATCCGTAACTCGCCCCAGCCTGGTCAGCTCTTGGTCTTCGATTTTGTAAGACGCAAAAATCCAGTACATCGTGTCGGAAAATATTTCTGTAATGCCATTTATAAAAAGTAAAAATAGGAGTCCCGAAAAATGTCCACCCTGTATACAACCGGATGTGATCTGGATAGGATCCGAGCTATTCACGTCTAGCTTTACTATTTGCGTTCTACTGGTTAAAAAGTTTTGGAACCAGGAGAATAGCACATCAGTGACCCCAAGTGAACCTAATTTGGAAAGTAATAGGTTATGATTAACCTTATCAAAAGCTTTAGAAAAATCGGTGTACAAGCAGTCAACCTGTCCACCCTCCTCCAAAGTATTAGCAACGTATTGCTGGAATGAAACAAGTTGGTAGTTGTTGACCTTTGTTTCATGAAGCCGTATTGGCTATCAATTATGAGGATACTGAGGACAGGACCGACTTTCAAGTACACCAACTTTTCAAATAGATTGGGAAGCACTGATATGATCGATACTGGTCTATAATTTTTAATATTGTTTTTAATACCAGATTTGTTTATGGGTATTATGTGGGCCACTTTCCACCTGACAGGTTTATCATTCAGTCAGTCATTATACCAACTGGGTTTTGCGTTTTATAAGTATAGATAATTGGGGTCAGAACATTTTTTTAAATGACAAACAATATTATAGCAGACCTTATTTTTTTTTTAAATTTGATTTAACGTCTCTTTATCATCTATTGGTCATTCAAAACGGGGGTTTCACCCTCCATTCGCTGGAAACTTGCAAACCAGCTACCCACATTGACTTCACCCAGCCTCTGTCTTGGGCCGGAAAAATAGCCAGCATCACGAGGGCGCGAATCCACGTGGAGACCCACATGGCACAACCTCGCTGGACGTTGCTTAACTTCAATGATCTATCGGGAACTGATGTATTCAACGTGCCATAGACGCTGGCTAGACCTTAAGTTAGGAACGTAATAAAAAAAAAATGGCACAAACTTAATGGACGTTGTTTATCTTCATTGATCTATCGGGAACTGGTGTATTCAACGTGCCATAGACGCTAGCTAGACCTTAAATTAGGATCGTAGCAAAAAAAATGGATAAGAGGGGCACACATTATGAACAAATTGTTAACGCTCAGGTGTCACAATAAAATCAACAAGATTGAATGAAAGGTTTTGATTGTGTGCTTGCAAATACACTGTTCCCTTTGGAGTAACAAACAAATTGTCTCCTGCTGTGAGGACAGAATGAAAGGTTTTGATTGTGTGCTTGCAAATACACTGTTCCCTTTGGAGTAACAAACAAATTGTCTACTGCTGTGAGGACAGAATGAAAGGTTTTGATTGTGTGCTTGCTAATACACTGTTCCCTTTGGAGTAACAAACAAATTGTCTCCTGCTGTGAGGACAGAATGAAAGGTTTTGATTGTGTGCTTGCAAATACACTGCTCCCTTTGGAGTAACAAACAAATTGTCTCCTGCTGTGAGGACAGAATGAAAGGTTTTGATTGTGTGTTTGCAAATACACTGTTCCCTTTGGAGTAACAAACAAATTGTCTACTGCTGTGAGGACAGAATGAAAGGTTTTGATTGTGTGCTTGCAAATACACTGTTCCCTTTGGAGTAACAAACAAATTGTCTCCTGCTGTGAGGACAGAATGAAAGGTTTTGATTGTGTGTTTGCAAATACACTGTTCCCTTTGGAGTAACAAACAAATTGTCTCCTGCTGTGAGGACAGAATGAAAGGTTTTGATTGTGTGCTTGCAAATACACTGTTCCCTTTGGAGTAACAAACAAATTGTCTCCTGCTG
>CM022881.1:6416145-6430890 GCA_012654025.1 Pachypsylla venusta
GCGACAACATATCAACTCATAGCGAAAAAGTTTTAGTTGGATTCTCAATACTTAATTTTTTGGGCGGAGCGTAGCGTAGCCTTATACTCCCTACAAATTTAAATTTTTGTTACCCTACTCCTTCGAAACTACTCAACCGATTTTTACCAAATTTTTTTCTTCATATTCTGCATATACCCAAGGGTGCATATATCTATTTTCAGAACGATATCTTCAACCGTTTCCGATTTTTCGGCCGATTATTTTGCGCTTTAAATAGGACCTACTACTCAACGGCACGATGCAATCAAGAAAGGTGCGGTATTCTCAATCAAAAAATCTTGTTTTAATGGAATAATGGAGCAATATGCTAAAGTTTATGTGGTGCGCGAAAATTCATGGTGAAACGGATGGCTCCGCCCGTTTTTGTCCACAGACACACCTAGTTTAGAAAGTACGTTAAGCGTAGCTATGAGTCGGTAATTGGATGGAAGTTGATAATCGTCTTTCCTTCGGTACAGGGGTCATTATGGCTTCCTTGAGGATTTCAGGAAAACAGGTACTGTTCAGACAAAAGTGAAATATGTAAAGGAGAGGATAGACGAGGAAAGGAGCACATTATTTAATGAGAGAAACTGGAACTAATAAGATTCTAAAAGGGAAGAAGCAAATAGAAAAGAGTGATAGAAAAAAAGGAGAAAGCAAAAAGAGGGAGAGAGAATGAGGCGAATTATTTCTTGCCAGAGCTATTATTATCATCTCCGGCAGAATGTCAGTTTTCATATGGATTCCGTCCCCTCCATCCCCCACATGTATTACAGATATACAGTCTAGTTGTCTGTCTCGTGTTATTACTGAGAGCTTCCTGTTGTGTTATTACATTATACAAACCCAAACTCTACCTCGAGTTGTATTACAATTTTATCCTATTTCATATTTATTATTTTGATTGAGAGCTATACAGGGTGAAACATACATATAAAACTCTAGAAATAGGGTCAAATAACTTTTGATCAACCACACTGTATATTTGGCCCATCATCATAGGTAGAATTTTTGTAAAACTACACGTTTCGCATGTATTCGACATATTTGAAAACAGGCAAAAAATGTACCCAAATGATTCATGATTTGGGTTTATTAAGAACATCTTTGAATAACATGTTAATTATAATTGATAAATACATTAACTTTTAAATAAATTGGAACAAAACACCAAAATCACTTAACACTATAAATAGTGTTTTAGGTAAGTATTTAGTTCCGATTTATTTAAAAGTTAATTTATTAAAAACAGTACTAAATGTTTCACGCGTACTTCGCTAAGATTCATTTTTTTCCTTTAGGCGCTTTAACCGCTGTGTAAAACCGGTCGTTCGCGCCGGCACC
Organism: Pachypsylla venusta; assembly: GCA_012654025.1. Classification (NCBI taxonomy): domain Eukaryota; kingdom Metazoa; phylum Arthropoda; class Insecta; order Hemiptera; family Aphalaridae; genus Pachypsylla; species Pachypsylla venusta. The sequence goes on from CM022881.1 coordinate 6,417,514, forward strand.
TCCTTTTTTACATTTTGATAAACAAATGAAGGGATTTCAGGAATGAAAACAGGGAGTCTACACCCTCGACACTGTCAGACAAGGCAGGAGGACAGGGAAGGGAAGAAAGAGTCGACGCATGGAGAGGACACGCGAGAATGTGGGCAACAATAAGCAGCTCTCCACAACGGCAAGAAAATTGCGTAGCCTTTTGGAAGAGATAGCTATGCGTCATTCTCGTGTGACCAATCCTCAGCCGGGCCAAAACCTCCTCTATCCGTGTACTTCTGTTACTTGTAGGTCAGTGTTCAATGAAGGGTTTAATTTTTTTCAGCTTATTGGTGCTTGTAATATTATTTGCAGATAGTTCGCTAAGATTCTTAAATTTCTACTTTTGCTTAGGTTCAAGTCAACAGTATACATTGTAGGCTCAAAAATACAGATTTCAAATTTTATTTTGCCAGATTCCAGTTCCGAACTCGTAACGCCGAAATTACTTTTAGCAAACTTCATAATTATGTCCTAAAATAAAGACTATAAAGAACCACCTATATATATANTTTTTACGTCAAAATTGTGACATTCCGAATGGTGAGAAATTGTAAATTTGGTTATAATTCCAGAACGGTTTGAGATTTTTTAGTTTTGGTAATATTTTTTAATACACTAGACCATGATTTGGGGCGGGGATGGGTCAATTCTCATAAATTTTTCGACATATATTACCGTAACACCTTGAGGGCATTTTCATTTTAATGAAATGTGGTATGCATCTCATTTTGGGTCTAAATATTGTCTTTAAACGACTGTTCGTTCCACGATAAGTCCGGAACGCCGATTTAGATGAAACTTCATATGGACATTCACTAGGTTCATTTTGGACACTATTGTACCTCATGGTAGCCCCTGATGTAAGTGAGGTTTTGAGTTTTGAGAAATAGTAGTTTTTAGTGTTTCTAATATTAGATCATCTTTATCCTATATGCTCCTCAGCCCCTTAATTTATGTATATCGGAGATACTGAAAAGTTCTCGACTTTCGATGCACCCAGAACCACCAATGATTTGTGATTAGAATGCAAAAAAAAAAAAAAAACCCTTTTTGGTAGAAAATTTGGAGTTTAATAGATTCTTGTTGGATCAAGGCGCGGTAGGTGTCTATTGTATTATTAATTGTGGTGGCCTTTCCTTTCGAAATTCCAAGTAGTTAGGACTATTGCATACAGTATCTAAGAAGTGGTCAGGCCCGAAGATTGGGGAAAAATGGGGGGAATTCCCCCAGGCTCGAGATTTCCTAATAAAATTGTCATAATGACATTTTTCTTCTTTTTATCTGAATAATAAATAAATCAACTTGAAAGTTTTGAAAAATTTTCAAACACACAAAATCAGAAGTTTAGCGATAGTGGGCTAATATATTAGGGCTATTGCAGGACACTGATTTTAAAATATAGTGCGACCTTCCAGCTTGTACAGCAATCATAAATATTGGTATATTTCGTAAACATTAACATCTGATGATCGAATTATTTGTTATTTAACAAATTTATATTAGACATCCTATTGGTAACTTTAAAAAACACTACCGTTATTTATGACGAGGATTCACTTACTTTTTCACTTCCGACTCGAGTTTCGTCTACTTCGTAGATATCTTCAATGTCTACGAAGTCTACGTTTCAATGACTAGTTTCCTTGAAAATGTCTCGGTAGGCAAGTGAAAAAGTAAGAGAATCGTCGTCAGTAACAAACGGTACTGTTTTTTAAATATCACTGATTACTCCCATCATATCTCTACTTACCATCAGTCGATTTGTTTCTCTTAATCGACTACCTATTTATTAAATATCACCGAATACGCCCATCATATCTCTACCTTTCATCAGCCGATTTGTTTCTCTTAATGGAGAACCTATGTATTAAATATCACTGATCACTCCCATCATATCTCTACCTTTCATCAGCCGATTTGTTTCTCTTAATGGAGAACCTATGTATTAAATATCATTGATCACTCCCATCACATCTCTACCTTCCATCAGCCGATTTGTTTCTCTTAATGGAGAACCTATGTATTAAATATCATTGATCACTCCCATCACATCTCTACCTTCCATCAGCCGATTTGTTTCTCTTAATGGAGAACCTATGTATTAAATATCATTGATCACTCCCATCACATCTCTACCTTCCATCAGCCGATTTGTTTCTCTTAATGGAGAACCTATGTATTAAATATCATTGATCACTCCCATCACATCTCTACCTTCCATCAGCCGATTTGTTTCTCTTAATGGAGAACCTATGTATTAAATATCATTGATCACTCCCATCACATCTCTACCTTCCATCAGCCGATTTGTTTCTCTTAATGGAGAACCTATGTATTAAATATCATTGATCACTCCCATCACATCTCTACCTTCCATCAGCCGATTTGTTTCTCTTAATGGAGAACCTATGTATTAAATATCATTGATCACTCCCATCACATCTCTACCTTCCATCAGCCGATTTGTTTCTCTTAATGGAGAACCTATGTATTAAATATCATTGATCACTCCCATCACATCTCTACCTTCCATCAGCCGATTTGTTTCTCTTAATGGAGAACCTATGTATTAAATATCATTGATCACTCCCATCACATCTCTACCTTCCATCAGCCGATTTGTTTCTCTTAATGGAGAACCTATGTATTAAATATCATTGATCACTCCCATCACATCTCTACCTTCCATCAGCCGATTTGTTTCTCTTAATGGAGAACCTATGTATTAAATATCATTGATCACTCCCATCACATCTCTACCTTCCATCAGCCGATTTGTTTCTCTTAATGGAGAACCTATGTATTAAATATCATTGATCACTCCCATCACATCTCTACCTTCCATCAGCCGATTTGTTTCTCTTAATGGAGAACCTATGTATTAAATATCATTGATCACTCCCATCACATCTCTACCTTCCATCAGCCGATTTGTTTCTCTTAATGGAGAACCTATGTATTAAATATCATTGATCACTCCCATCACATCTCTACCTTCCATCAGCCGATTTGTTTCTCTTAATGGAGAACCTATGTATTAAATATCATTGATCACTCCCATCACATCTCTACCTTCCATCAGCCGATTTGTTTCTCTTAATGGAGAACCTATGTATTAAATATCATTGATCACTCCCATCACATCTCTACCTTCCATCAGCCGATTTGTTTCTCTTAATGGAGAACCTATGTATTAAATATCATTGATCACTCCCATCACATCTCTACCTTCCATCAGCCGATTTGTTTCTCTTAATGGAGAACCTATGTATTAAATATCATTGATCACTCCCATCACATCTCTACCTTCCATCAGCCGATTTGTTTCTCTTAATGGAGAACCTATGTATTAAATATCATTGATCACTCCCATCACATCTCTACCTTCCATCAGCCGATTTGTTTCTCTTAATGGAGAACCTATGTATTAAATATCATTGATCACTCCCATCACATCTCTACCTTCCATCAGCCGATTTGTTTCTCTTAATGGAGAACCTATGTATTAAATATCATTGATCACTCCCATCACATCTCTACCTTCCATCAGCCGATTTGTTTCTCTTAATGGAGAACCTATGTATTAAATATCATTGATCACTCCCATCACATCTCTACCTTCCATCAGCCGATTTGTTTCTCTTAATGGAGAACCTATGTATTNCCATCTCACGACATCTCCCAGTCTATTTTTTATGTCCCATATAATGCCCGCTAGTTTCTATCTTTCCAACGCAATCAGTATCTTCTCATACAAATTTCTTCCGATCCATCTCACGACATCTCCCAGTCTATTTTTTATGTCCCATATAATGCCCAGTAGCTTCTATCTTTCCAACGCATTCAGTATCTTCTCCTGGATCATACAAAAGATGCGGGACAGCATTTTTTTTTTTTTTGGAAAAGGGTCAAAAATAGAAAGGAGATGAAAAAAAACTTACCCTTAAGGTAATATATGGTAATCATATCTATGCTGGGTTTCCAAATAAAAATATTATGTATGGTTATTTTTTTGGGTCCAAATAAATGTAAAAATATACCTACCTAACTATTATATACAAATTTTACTTTTTTTAAAGGACAAAGTCAAATATCTCGGAAACCGTTACCTATAAGAAGAAAACGTTCAACACAAACCCCACTTATATTTTCTAAAAATTTTAATGGTGGCCTTAAAATTTTTGTCGAAGGTCGTGTTGGGGGCTATTTTAATGTCAACTTTGTTTTAATAAATAAAACTCTAATACATTATGATTTTGAATATTTTATTAAAAAAGTTTTCGAGATAATTTTGTCCTTGAGATATAGTAAGTAGTATTTGCAAATACTTTCGCAGAGATAAACCGTTGACCGTAAGGCACCCATTAAAATTCATAATATGGGTAGATGAGTACTATATTTTTAGTTATTTGATCACTTAAAACTAAATGTTGGCCATTTAAGTGATTAAAGTGAGGTCTACAGTTCACAGAACTACTAGTGACTATAGTCAACATTAGGGAGGTGAAATAGTTATTGCCTTATATATTCAAGCTGTCTAGATTTTTGAATCTAGTGAAATTAATGTAAAGAATGTCCAAAATTTGAAATAAATGTAAAGAATGTCCAAAATTTGAAATTAATGTAAAGAATGTCAAAATTTGAAATTAATGTAAAGAATGTCCAAAATTTGAAATTAATGTAAAGAATACCAAAATTTGAAATTAATGTAAAGAATGTCCAAAATTTGAAATTAATGTAAAGAATGTCCAAAATTTCCGCACGATTATACAATACTTTATCTTCTATAGGAAGAGAAAGTATAAAGGAAGGTTTGAAAGATGAGAAAAAAGATATACAATTGAGGCGGGCACTGTTTAAACTGTTTTGTTTTGACTTGGCGAGAACTTTTTACCGCGAAGTGTTTTTTTGAGGGAATATAAATACAGTGTATTTTTTGGCGTAATTAAAATATCTACAGGGTGTCTCAAAAGTGGGTAAACAGACACCAACTTTTGATTTTTAAATAGAAAACCCTCTTTTTTATAGTTTAAACTCTAGGCTGATGATTGTTCATTCACATTTTAAAATTAAAATTTTACCCTCCACACAAAGTGTAAAAAATTAAAAAACCAATGGTACCACGAGATTCAGCATAAAAAACTTGACTGATTTGATGTATTACATTCTTTGTTTTATCACTTTTATTCCGAAGAAAAATCTATGATTGGGATGAAATAAAAAAGAGGGATTTAAATTTAAAAATCGAAAGTTGGAGTCTGTTTACCCACTTTTGAGACACCCTGTAAAATTTCAAGTCTCTACCTTTAGCCGACTTTTCGAACACTCTGTATACAACACTGTTCGACCGAATCTACAATTGTGAATTTATTTCCCCGATTCTTAGCAGTTTTTACGAATAGGTACTGCCTAAAAAGAAAAAGTTTGGTGCTATCTTTGTCGATCTGTTTTGACTGAAATCCAATCTATACAGGCGTTTGCCGCTTTATATGGGGTTAACATAGAATGCGACAAATTATTACACGCTTCAATGGCTGAAACTCTATATTTGGGGCCCCTTTCATACTTTTTTTATGGATGAAGAGAGATGTGCGATGTTTACATAAGATTTTTTATATCTCATGACGAAATCATTTAACTTGCACAAAATAAACCTCGGTACGTACGACTTTTGATATTACACCCACAGTTCTAATTCAAAAGTTTCTGTTATTCGATTAAATGCTATTTTTCTAAGGTTTTGAATTTTTGCTCTGAAGCATTTTTTTTTCTTTTGAAAAAGTTCATTTTGTTTGAAAAGTCTGTGTCTGTCACATTAATTATATTAAAAACAATAAATGAGCCCCATTCAAGAGAAAGTAATGCAATCAAGATATAAAACATGGAACAGAAAGTACCACAAGACAAAAAACAAAATGTAATGAATGAGAAAGTAGAAGAATATAGTGAGAATGACATTAGGGAGGTGAAATGGTAAGATGGAGGAGTACATGAGAAAGATGGAGGAGAAAGTAATGCAATCAAGATAAAGCATGGAACAGAAAGTGCCACAAGACAAAAAACAAAATGTAATGAATGAAAAAGTAGAAGAATATAGTGAGAATGACATTAGGGAGTGAAATGGTAAGATAGAGGAGTATATGAGAAAGATGGAGGAGAAAGTAATGCAATCAAGATATAAAGCATGGAACAGAAAGTGCCACAAGACAAGAAACAAAATGTAATGAATGAGAAAGTAGAAGAATATAGTGAGAATGACATTAGGGAGGTGAAATGGTAAGATAGAGGAGTATATGAGAAAGATGGAGGAGAAAGTAATGCAATCAAGATATAAAGCATGGAACAGAAAGTACCACAAGACAAAAAAACAAAATGTAATGAATAAAAAAGTAGAAGAATATAGTGAGAATGACTCTCTTTTGAACAAGAATGAGGATTTCGGCGCCGGTGGTAAGAGCCCGAAGTAATGACGGCTTTTTCATTTCAAAATGGTGAATTCTATCATTGTGACCTTTCTTCCGTTCAAATCAATACAAAGGTTCTCCGTTATTTGCTTCTTTAGTCTTATCTCCACTCACTCACACACACACCCATCCCCATATTTGGTACTTCTACTGTACTATATTTACGTTCGTAGCCATTTTTGGTAAAATTTGAATTTTTCATCCCTTTTCTTTTTTAAAACAAAAAAAGAAATTCCCTGAACGTCAGCTAAACTCAATGGCTAGAAACGTTAAGCGAATAAATTAACCTTTCAATTTAAATATACTCAATTCCTTGGATTTATGCTAAGAACGATGAGGAATCTGTCGAAAGCATCTTTCGGAAATGTCTGATATGCCGTCGACAGATTGGGTTAGTTTCTTCAAATAAAATCCACATTTTCTTGGAAAGGGTGAGGTTTTCCTTCTATCCTCGAAATTTCTTTTGAGAATTCGTGAGAACAAAGTATTACATGACGTTCCGGATATATTAATTTGGCTCAACACAGATCGAATGAATCAACAAGGAGTGAGCTGCAGAAGGAATTTTCTCTCTGATGGTCTACCAAAGATTCAATGAAATGTAAAAGAATAGATCAGTCACTGAAAAACATCGTTCTGACAAGTCCCCAGAGTTTATGCACAACACAAATAGAACACAAATGTATACCCACTCCCTTTTTTCCACAAAAAATGTCGGGGAAAACTTCCTCTAGCTTTTGTACTGGTTAGTAAACTTGTTTGAAAGAACGCTCCCTCGTGAGATTGCTTCTGTTACTATGTTATTTTAGTTACTAAAGTTACAATATTTCGCTGGTTCAATATGCTGATGTGCTTATAAATCAGGGGTCACCAAATTGTTCTTTTATTATTATTATTATGTTATTTTAGTTACTAAAGTTACAATATTTCGCTGGTTCAATATGCTGATGTGCTTATAAATCAGGGGTCAAGAAATTGTTCTTTTATTATTATTATTATGTTATTTTAGTTACTAAAGTTACAATATTTCGCTGGTTCAATATGCTAATGTGCTTATAAATCAGGGGTCACCAAATTGTTCTTTTATTATTATTATTATGTTATTTTAGTTACTAAAGTTACAATATTTCGCTGGTTCAATATGCTAATGTGCTTATAAATCAGGGGTCACCAAATTGTTCTTTTATTATTATTATTTTTTTTTTTTTCGTTTGAATATACAAATAATTTAAGCCCACGCTTCACAGCCCTCAAAAAACAAATTTTAATGGTGTATGTTGGGACGAAATTGACGTTTCAAAATAAAGTATTTTTTTTTCTAGGTTGGTTTATAGAGTCTGCATTCTAATAAATGATTATATCATCAGCAACCAACAGAAAAGAAAGTTCAGAATTGGTCTCAAAAAATTTGATAACTATAAACTCTATAAAGTGTTAAAGGAAAATCTCTAAAGCACAGCTCAATTTCATATTGGTGAGTGATACCGTCCTACTTCCACATCATTGAAGTATAAATGGAAGTTTGTTACTTTACTACCTAACATTTAAAGACAGACAAACATACTAACCTATCAATGACCGCGACTAGACTGAGCAAACATAACTCCAAAAGGCAGTGGATGTAAAGAACAAATTACAATCTTCGGCAACGCAATAAAAAATTTGCCCCCAAATTCTTGAGGTGAAATTTCGGGGCAATATATAAATTAATTTTTTATTGTGGTAATTTGTAATTAATTAATAAAAAAATATCGGCTAATGGTTGGTTTTTCTCAATTCTTCATATTCATCCAAAGAATTAGTTCTGCAGATCCTATAGGTTTTTACATCTGGAGACTGGATTGTGTAATTCCCCGTTGTCCTCAAAGCCGGATTAACAATAGCAGCACTTGTAGCACGATATAATTTAATAATTGACGGGGCCCCCAACTCTTCAAAGTATGTAGTAAAATCTAATTTAGGAAAGTACAAGTAGGTACCTACTACCTAGGAACTTAATAAAAAAACGAGTGTTCCAACATAAGCAAATTGGTTTTTTAGCATGAGCGGTAACCATGTTTTATCGATGTTGGTATACTCAAAATTTAATTTCACTTTTCTCTGCCAGCTGTAGGTACTATAGAACAAAAGTTCAAAATATAATCAATTTTTGTAGGTACTGCCTCCAAAAAGTAGACTATTTAGGGGGGGTGGAGGGGCCCCGCTCTGTGTTACGGGCCTACGGAAGGTTAATCCGGCTCTGGTTGTCCTACATATTCAAGCTGTCTACGTTTTATGCTGTTCGATAAGTTCTCTTGGAGGGTACTTTATCTCCTCATAAAATTTAATGATCAGTATGACTCTTATCCCGGGACAAAAAAAGATTATGATTGAAATTTCTTTAGACTGTGCGAAACTGCGGTGGAGTTAAACGAAATGAATCGACGCGGATAACAACTTGGTCGGCTTAAAATAATACGAGTACAGAAGATATAAACGTGGTGCTATCATCATTTGGAGAGGACAGATCCATTCACCTCAAATATTTGTGAAAATACCATCATTTCAGAATTATTAGTAGGTAGTAGAAATTTCAATAAAAATATTTTTGTATCAACTACAAATAGAATGGTGAGCCACGAGCGCTTTCAAAATAGAATGGTGAGCCACGAGCGCTTTCAGAATAAAATGGTGAGCCACGAGCGCTTTCAGAATAGAATGGTAGTCACGAGCGCTTTCAAACATCCTAAATATCAATACTAATTATATTATTAGTGGTGCTGTCAAAAATTGAAAATTCTTTAATTTATTAATGGTTTAGGCGAAAAAAAAATTCGCATAAATTTGGTATTTTCAATAATGAACCTTCATCTTTGAAATCAGCACGAAACAAAAAATCCCTCTTAAAATTTGATATTTTAAGTTTCTAGGTATGTAAAATCCAAAAATCTAATAAGAAATCCGTTTGTACGCCGCGCCGTGACTGGACGTTTGTCACATTTAGCGTCGACCGATTTGAATGAAATTTGGTGTGTAGATGCCATTTAGAGTCTCATGGTATCCTAAAATTTTTGGTTACTGCCAGTCACATATTATATAGAGAATTTAGTTCGGAACCCTATATTTTGAAGCACATATAGACCTCAATAATTGGGACCTACAACCTACGTATCAAATTTCATCAAAATAGGTCAACCTTAAGTTGCAAAATAACCGCTCACGGTGGACGGTGAAAGGTGGACAAATTGATTTTTTTTTTGTATTAAAATATTCGTAAAAATATTTGGAATTGATTTGACATCAAACATTGGCGTCACTATAGGGAAAATGGCACGTCATGGGATTTCAGGGATGATAAAGTTCGCAGAAAAGATGTTAACACCCAATCAATAAAACACATTTTGAGTATCCCTGTTTTAGTAGGAGAACTGTTTAGCATATTTTTTATAGGGGGGGGGGGGGNTAGTAAGGGTCTGTCAGTCGTATAACGTACGCAACTCTATACACTGACGGTGCCGCTAATTCATTTTTATTTTAATACTATTCCAAAGGTTCTTTTTGGAACAGCTGTGTTAAGGTATCTCTTTTTATTACTAGATTAACTAAGGTATATATCTTCCATGCCGTTTGGTTTCAATCAACAACACCTAGCAGTTTGTAAATCGTCCGCTTGCAGGTATAAAAAATTAAATCTGAAATTTAACGCAATTCAAAATTGCAAACAAACAAAAAGGGTGAAAAAGTGAAATTAGAAGAAAAAGTGAAATTGGAATTAGAAGCTAAGTAAATTAGCTTAGGAAAAGCCTCTGTATTTATTTATATGTATTATTATTTAATAAAATTAAATATTATTATTAAATATCAACGGTTACGGTAAAAAAAAAAAAAAAAAAAAAAANAAAAAAAAAAAAAAAAAAAAAAAAAATTGGGAGAAATATTTTTAAAAAAAATTGCTTTGTCTTTTCATTCCGTGATAACTCTCGAACGCATATTCATTATGTTCGTGTTGTTAGCTGATTTTGAATCATTTGGGTCCTCATGGCACCCCATTTCAACTCAGTGAGTGTACTGTTCACAGTGTACTAGTTAATTTAGTTCAGTGATTCCCAAAGGGGTCCACGGGAGACACGATGGGGGGTCTACGTGTGGCGTGACCAAAAAATTGGGGCTCACAATTAGTAAGCGGGAGTCGAAAATTTATCTGGTTTCGATAGTGATAAACTAAAATTTTGGCTTGACTTCAATGTTGGTGTTTGCTTAAAATTTTGAGTTCATGCAATTCATTTATTTTAAAATTAGATGTCAAAAAAGTAAAGTTAGATGAAATTACATTTTCGATTGACCATCAAAAAATGACATCCACTCACAGCACAATCAATTAATTAATTAACCAATCAATTCTCGTTTTTTTTTCTTCAAAAACTGGTAATTCGTGGTCTAATCGGGATCTAATCTTTCATTTTTTGTCATGTTTTGAGAATATGGTAGAAATATATATATATATATATATATGCAGGGGGTCCACCGGAACCAGCAAAATTTTGAAAGGGGTCTATGAGAAAAAAAGTTTGGGAACCTCCGATTTAGTTCTTTAACACTTAACAGTAAAATATTAAATTCGGAGGGTGGTTACTTTTGGCGTGACGATTCCACAGCTGCATTATTTAAAATAATAAACCATACTACATAGTTCAAATCCAATTCTGAGCATGATTTTTTCGTTGTGCAACGCGGTAGCGCTCCGCCCGCAAGTATAAATACAATAAGCGTTGCACAAGTGAGATATATAACATCAAGTCACAAAGTGCACTTTTCTCTCACCTTTGATTCGGACTTGCAAGTTACATCTCGTAGCTGCGAGAGACTCTCTCTTTACCTCCCCCTATCACCCGGTAAATCTGTAAGGCTAATTACTTCTCAGGTGAAGGATTTAGCGTAAGGTACCATTTTATTTATCCGTTCAAAAAACACAATAAATGTTCATTGCATTTTTTCATTTTTTGACTTAACCTTGTGTTTCATCATGTCCATTTTCAGGATTCGGGCTTTTCTTTACTGTTTGGTTTGATTACATAGAGGAAGTGTACCAAAAGTGGACCCCTCCCCTAAAGTGGGCCCCTAGCCTATTTCCCACATAACGTAACTTGAGAGAAGGAGCGGGAGGGGAAATGATTTGTATCTCAGACTCGGTCACAGTTTCAGTTGTAATAGTATTGATTTTAGATTTAAACTAAATGCATAGAACTCTTGAAGCTTGAATTTCTCGAAAATTGTATCTTTATTCAACTTCTGTCATTTCAAATCTTCCTAATTTGAACATCTCGATATTTTTAATTCTGGATAATTCGAAGAAAAATCAGGTTCCTCCTACTTCGAATAATAGGGTCGACGGAATATAATTTACGGAGAGGGTTTCGACTAGAATCGCTTTTGTTCCAACTTTCAGTCAATTCATTCTCAAAATGATTTTTTTCTTTTTCTAATTAACTTTTTTCAACTTCTCATTTGTTGCAACAAATTTTATGTTTAAACTTTACTCAATAAAATGTTTTCACCCGGAAATAAGAAATTTTATATTACGAGAAGCTCTCAACCTTCGTGTAATGAATAGAGAGGTATGCATACAGTCTTTCTTGTTTGTATACAAAATACACAGCTCAAACTGTAATAATAGAACGCGTCAGACTCATTGACACACAAAAATAAAACGAATTTGAATCTCTTTTCTTTTTTTTTTAATTTGGCTTAACGTCTCTTTAAGATCTATTGGCCATTCAAGACGTTAGATCACTCAAGTTAAGCAAGACGTTGCTTAACTTCAGTGATTTAACGGGAACTGGTGTATTCAACGTGCCAATGACGCTGGCTGAAATTTGAGTTCACTTCAGTTATTCATTTAGTTTTGTTATTTTGCTCCCACATCAATTTTATAATAAAAGTATCCGATTGATTTATCAAATGTAATAGTCCATCTATTTATTGATTACAGCTATCTTTCTCAAGAATATTAACTATGGATAGAGATTTGCCACTTCTCCTCGGATATACATTCACTTTTATCAAAGAAGTAACCGTTGTGTAATAGGCCATCTATTTATTGATTACAGCTATCTTTCTCAAGAATATTAACTATGGATAGGGATTTGCCACTTCTCCCCGGATATACATTCACTTTTGAAAATAAACAATTTCCTCGGGAAAGAAAACATGCCTTCAAAGGACAATTTCACATGAAAAATGGATATGTTTTTGAAACGTTTCATTCCTTGCAACCAGCAAAAAAAATTGCCTATGAAGAAAACAAAGATTTTCTACCAAGCAACATCCATTTGACAAATTACGGTAGGTAATTCTTCCCCCGCCCCGCCGCCATTGGTACTTTCTAAACTGTGCTAATGTGAAGCACTGTGATATATCACTAAGAAACTTCTTATTCACAACGATGCTTTTCATTTACAAAAGAGTTACCAAGAGCACTATTTATGATTTTTATAATCAGTAAGTGTTTTATTTAAATTTAATTTAAAAATAAATATAGCCAGCGTCTATGGCACGTTGAATACACCAGTTCCCGATCGATCACTGAGGTTAAGCAACGTTCAGCGAGGTTGTTCCATGTGGGTATACAGGTGGGTTCACGCCCTCGGGATGCTGGCTATTTTTCCGGCTCAACCGAGGCTAGGTGAGGTCAATATGGGAAGCTGGTTTGCAAGTTTCCAGTGAATGGAGGGTAAAACCCACATCTCGAATGACCAATAGATGTTAAAGAGACGTTAAGGCAAATAAAAAAAATAATAATAATAAAAAAAAAATTAACACTTATAAAAATTTAAAGATTTATAAAAAAACTATGGAGTGATACATGGGATTATTATTTTACTGGCTGAAATACCCCCCCCCCCCC
>CM022881.1:6447707-6469255 GCA_012654025.1 Pachypsylla venusta
TTTTTTTTTTTTATTTTTTGTTATCAATGGGGCATGGTAATAGTTGTTATTTCCCCCAAATACGATGATTCTACGTTTTTTTTTATTTTTTTTTTTTTATTTTTTTTTAATGTTGAAAGTATAATGAATATGTTAATTTGTCCACCCTTTGCTTTGTTGAACAATGGTAATCACAGTAAATATGGATATGTATCAAATGCCTCAGATGATAAAATAGGACGCGGGAGGCGGAAGGAAAAATTTACTGGCCCTTTAATAATTACGTACTATGAAAAAGGTGAAAAATGGTTTAGTTTAATGTATGTAAAAGTCCTGGCCTTGTATTGGGTTTCCTTGAAATGAAAGAAAAATAGAAGATTTTACAAATTCTAATCTATTTGGAGACAGAGGGAAAAAATTGCAAACCATTTAAATGTTAAGGGGGGGGCGGTCATTTTAGGACACGCTGTATTGTATATACTAAACTATTTTAGCCGACTTTGTAGTTTTATTGATTAGAAAGTCAGAAATCTATGTTTGAGATTTATTAGAATACTAGCTGTTTCGCTACGATTCTTAATATTGTTATTTTTGTTTTTCAAGGACAATGGAAATTCGGGGAGGGGGGGGAGGGTTGTGTCCACCCTGTACCTTTCAAAATCAATATTTAAATGTTTCATCAGGCGCCTTAGAGGCATGACCATTCTTACTTCTAGCCACCGATCATACCACGTTGATTACACAAATTCCCGTCAGATCACTGAAGTTAAGCAACGTCCGGGCGTGATCAGTACTTAAATGGGTGACCGCTTGGGAACACCACGTATCGTTGGATCTTTTTTCGGCCCAACCCAGGCTGGGTGAGGTCAATGTGGGTAGTTGGTTTGCAAGTTTACAGCGAATGAAGGGTAAAACCCCCGTCTTGAATGACCAATAGATGTTAAAGAGACGTTAAGCCAAATTAAAAAAAGAAAAAAAAAAAATTCTTACTTCTTTGTATTTTCTAAAATTTATTTTATCTTTCCCGGTTTTGAACTCGTAACTCTGGAATGGCTTGCCATACCTTTGCAGAAAATAAAACACCTGATACTTTTACGCTTTGAGTTGATATGTTGTCGCGACAAAATTTAAGATATCGGACCGTGACTGTCCTATTTTGGAGAAGAAATTAGAAATTTGCTTGTAACTCGAAAACGGTTTGACATATTTTAGTACTGATAATTTTCCTGGGGTCGTAGAGCATGATTTGGGGGCGGGGTCCATTCCCATCAATTTTTCGCTATCTGCTACCGTTTGGGCTGTGGTATTGTAACAGACAACCCCTATGTTTTTTGTGCATAGGTACAAACATACAAATTTCTGATTTATATATTAAGATTGAGAAGAGAAGTACATTAGAGTCAGTTTGTTTTTCGCTGGCGATGACGGACATAATACAATACGAAAGCAAAAAAACTAACTTGGGGAAATACTTAATTCATTTTTTTAATATCCGGTGGAGTACTGTTTTCTTTCTCCCTCTGCTTATTTTGTTTCTTTTTCATTTCGCTTTCTCAATTTCATATTTATTATTATAAATTCTGCCTCCTTTTAATTATTCTTACATTCTCTTCCTGTAGAAGAAAAAGAATATTGTAATCGTGTAGAAAATTTTCACATTTTTTGGCCTAAAAAATCGTCTGACGGCAACTCAAAACCAAAACAAAGATCAAATATGTCATTTCCTATTACTTTTGAGCCATATTTTCATTTTTATTAATGGAAAACTTTTAAGCCATCGTGTGCAGAGCTCTGAGAGCCAAACCGATGCGCCGATTATGATGAAACTTTACATTGATTTGGCATAAAAGCCCGACCCATATTTTTCTTTTTTCCCGATATCGCTCGCAGGGCCCCGGACAGCTTTTTTTGAGCTAAATCACTAAAATTCAAACCAAAAAGCCAATTTTAATAAAATTTAAAATCCGTAAATATGAAATCATTTCATTTAAAAAAAAATGGGCTCACGCAGGCGTAAGTATCTCTGTGGGGCACAAAAAGCTCCTCAAAATGGTATATAGAAATCGTCTCATTTTATAAAATTTGGTATATTGAGTCAATTTTGTAGACATTTTGGTTTTGGGCCCCGGTGGAAGACCTCATATGTAAAAAAATATAAAAGTCTTCTCATTTTGATAAAATTCGGTTGACTCACCTGTGAATTATATTGCATTCTGTAGACATTTTTGTAATATGTATTAAAAATATAAAAGTCGTCTCATATGGATCATTTGGTTTTGGGGCCCCAGCAGGACCAATAAATGTAAAAATATAGAATTTGTCTTAGTTAGATAAAAATAAACTCAAGACATCCAAGTGTTGTAATATTTTAACCAATGAGCAACACAGCCGTAGAATCCCGAATCTAATTAAAAGAATATTCTAACCAATGAGCAACGTCAACAGCCGAAGGCTGCCTAATCTAATTAACATAATATTTTTTATCAATGAGCAACGTCAACAGCCGAAGGCTGCCAAATCTAATTAAAATGATATTTTTAACCTATGAGCCAACATCAAGAGCGATGGCTGCCAAATCTAATTAAAATAATATTTTAACCAATGGGTAACGTCAAGAGTCCAAATCTGCCAAACTAATTAAAATAACGTTTTGCACAATGGGTACTATACCAATTGAAATTTAATAAATATTTGCGAGTACTTACAACGTCAGACCGAAAGACCAATCCATACCAGAAAGTCTAGAACGATTTTCCGTACCATTTAACTCATATAGCAGTATATTCAAAATGGGAGAGGGAGGGAGAGAGAGAGAAATCAATCAATAGTGGCATCATCGTTTCTGATGGTACCCAGGTGTATAAACAGCACTAAAGAAGTTGTTTTTTTCCTGCCAAAGTTTTTATTTGGTGTATGTCTCTTTAACATTTATGGTCATTCGAAATGGAGCAGGGGCGTAGCGAAGGTGTCAAACGTGAAGGCTGATTCAAATGAAAATGCCGACTGCGTGATATATTCGAGGTATAAAAAAACAGCATTCGCGTGCTAACTTATCGTAGGACTATATTGTTGAAACAACATAATCAATGTATACATAATTATTTAGCAGATATACACGTGAAAGTGATATTTGGAAAGAATGACTTTGATCAGAGTAGATGATCTACAATGTGTTGTGGAGAGAAGTATCAAAGTACGCAGATATTATCGAATAATTTTTCTAAATGCTAGTTTTTCATAAAATCATCCGCGTCAAATTTTGAGCCTGCTCTGTTTTAAAACCGACTATTTCTCAGCGGTTGCACGCAGATCAATTTGGCCAACTTTATCCTTCGCAGAATAAAACAGCATCAAGACGATTGTCCCCCCATTGTTGCCCGCAAATCATTTAAAACTAAACTGAAGTTAGCTGAAAGAGTGTTCGCAGTAGCCATAGATCACAAGAGCATAATGAAATAAACTTAAAGGGGAGGATAACACCTTTTACCTTAAAAACGACTTTGGAAATATCTTCAAACTTTGTACATTGATCATATGATTCGAGAAAAATTTCTAACTCAGCCAGGAAGTATTCTGGTTCTTCCTTTAAAAATGTGGTCTCTAACTGTACACTGAATTAAATTGTTTCCACTGTGACAATAATTCTGTCTGCTGGTTGTTGAAAGATTTTCTGAATGTCGAGAAAGTCTCTTTCAAATTGTCGTCAATGTAACTGGTGAAAACTTGCAGCACGGCTTTGAATTCTTTTCGATAAAATGTCGTAAAATCAAGTTTAGAAGCTGTTCCTGGATTTTCATCCTATTTTCTTGGTATCAATTTTTGGTCTGATCTTTAATTTCTTCGCAAATAAAATTCGGCTGCTAATCGATGCATTGATTTGATTTTCATCGTCCATTTGTTTGAATGACGCTGATCAATGACATTTAGATCTTCAGCTTCCAAACTTTCTGTCAAATTCTTTGACTTTGAACATAACATTCTCACAGAACTATAAAAAAACTTACAAAGTCAAAATCTAAAATCTTCTGAGGCAGGCAAGTAGCGGGAGTACGAAGATTAATCCGGGATAAGTTTAGTAGACAAAAATGTGAGCTAGTAATAGTTTCGCACATCACTATATTCTCTGTCAAAAAAGAAGTAGGTAATATGGAAATGCTTTAAATAATTACACGGAATATGTTTTTCTCCCAAATTTACCAACTGCAGAAATTGGGGGGGGGGGATCGCTACGACTCTGGATGGGGGTTTCGCCCTTGGTAAGGCCGATATTGATAGCTGGTTAGTAAGAAACTTACAAACCAGCTATCAATATCGGCCTTACCAAGACTGGATTGGGCTGTAAATAGGGCGCGAACATAAGTGGTTACCAATATGTAAAACATACCTGGACTTTACCTGACCTCAAAGATCTAACGGGAACTGTTGTGTA
Organism: Pachypsylla venusta; assembly: GCA_012654025.1. Classification (NCBI taxonomy): domain Eukaryota; kingdom Metazoa; phylum Arthropoda; class Insecta; order Hemiptera; family Aphalaridae; genus Pachypsylla; species Pachypsylla venusta. The sequence goes on from CM022881.1 coordinate 6,452,116, forward strand.
CAAACTACCATAGACGCTGGCTGCTGCCAAAAAAATAATTGTCATCATATAGCTAATCTTGAAGGCTAATAATTAGCAAACATGTTAATTACATATTGAAGAATTGCTTTCTGTAGTCCGACCGTAAGATGTCACCCTATAGTAACATCTCACAATCTCAAGTATCAATATATAAGCCATAATTGGATTGGAAGAAATGATTCAACATTTACCTATAATGAAATCAAAACACAATGCAAGCATAATAAATGCTATGCTACCGCCATTATGAAATTGAAAATAAATATTATGATGTTATTAATGAAGCAATATCAATATTGCTTCTTGACAATAATAAATGTACGTGGTCGCTGCTTTCTAAAAGTTATGAGAATAACAAGTGTGCGGGTATGCAGGATATCAATTTATTCACGCATGAGTGAGAGGTTTCGAATGCTTTACAATAGTATATGTACGTGGTCGCTCCTTTCTAAAAGTTACGGTTAAAGTGTGCGGGAATGCAGGATATCAATCTATTCACGCATGAATGAGAGGTTTCGTGTGCTTCATAATAATATATGTACGTGGTCGCTCCTTTCTAAGAGTTATGGGAATAACAAGTGTGTGGGAATGCAGGATATCAATCTATTCACGCATGAATGAGGGGTTTCAAGTGCTTCACAATAATATATGTACGAGGTAGCTTCTTTCTAAGAATTATGGGAATAACAAGTGTGTGAGAATGCAGGATATCAATCTATTCACGCATGAACGAGAGGTTTCGAGTGCTTCACAATAATATACGTATGTACGTGGTCGCTCCTTTCTAAGAATTATGGGAATAACAAGTGTGTGAGAATGCAGGATATCAATCTATTCACGCATGAATGAGAGGTTTCGAGTGCTTCACAATAATATATGTACGAGGTAGCTTCTTTCTAAGAATTATGAGAATAACAAGTGTGTGAGAATGCAGGATATCAATCTATTCACGTATGAATGAGAGGTTTCGAGTGCTTCACAATAATATATGTACGTGGTCGCTCCTTTCTAAGATTTATGGGAATAACAAGTGTGTGGGAATGCAGGATATCAATCTATTCACGCATAAATGAGGGGTTTCGAGTGCTTCACAATAATATATGTACGTGGTCGCTCCTTTCTAAGAGTTATGGGAATAACGAGTTTGCTGAAATGCAGGATATCAATCTATTAATGCATGAATGAGAGGTTTCGAGAACGGATAACAATTGTCGCTGATATTAGCGGATAATGGGATATCGGTTCAGCGGGTTCAGGAATATTTTTCAACGCCATTAAATAACGAATAGAATAGGAAGGCAATTTGCTCAATTTAACCCAGGCAATAGAGGGAGAATGAAACTCCGGCATGAACCTAACCCTTAGAGCTCTATTTTTATGTGGTCAAATACTTAAATTAATGCCTCTGCTGGGTATTGAACCCACGCCCTCCTGTTTATCAGGCGAGCGCTTAACAACTAAGCTACCGAGGCAGACATACATGAAGGTATAATTGTCTGTGAAGTCTGCTCTTATTTCTTGTATCGATGTAGTGTTAGGGTTATTTTCTTAATTTAAATTTTAAAATAAATTAAAACAAAAAACTTAAAAAACTCTATTTATATAAAAAAAAAATATTTCAAGTTTGGTGCCCTAAAGAACCCCCAGATGAAAGTAACCTCAACCAAAACTTGCCGATTACATATGTTACAAGGAGTGCCTGTTTTAAATTTCATCAAAATTTGAGTAAAATTGAGTTTTAGTTTAAGAATAGGAAAACAATACTTGTTTCGTATATGGGAAGATAAAGTAAAAATGTTTTCCTAGAAAACAAAAATAATTAAGTAAGAGACATAGGTAAAGGACATTTTTATTTTTATATTATTTTGAAAGAAAATGAGAAACGAGAATAAAAATAATTAACAACTAATTCTCAGGAGAGGCCCTCAGGAAATAGTAACATTACACAAAGGAGGGGGAGAAAAAATAGAAAAAGAAGATGATTTTTAATGTATTAAATTGAAAATAAATTGAATAACCAAGAAAGAGTAGAAGCATATTACTTACCAGCTTGGTTTTAGCTCTGGCATAATTCCGTTCCTTGTGATTTGAGTAAAACGAAAATATTCTCAGCGTATTTTAATAAAGGGTACGAAAAATCGTACTAAAATTTCATTCATTATTCTAGAAATTCTTCCCTTATTCTAGAAATTTGGCAGGCTGGGGATGATGTCGCAGGTATAGACTGTTATATCACAGTGAAAATATTTTTGAAAATGGACTTTGCAGTCTTTTGCTGTTTTTTTTTTTNTTTTTTTTTTTTTTCTTTGCGGACGGATGGACGGACGGGCACACATTTTTTCTAGACTCATTTTTAGGAATGTAGTCGTCATAATTCGTAAAGGAAAAGTAAAAAAAATTGACATCGAAATTTTTCACCAATATATACAATACTTTACTTAACTATACTTACTATATGGCAAGATAAAGTAGAAGGAATCTTTAAAAAACACATAATATATCCTCCCAATATGTTTACTCGTAGATACATGATGAGATTTGGGTTTCCAATTAATGGGGTAAACATTTATTTTGTGGGAATTGTTTCGTATGATTCTGTGGGGTAACACTAAATTTTCGACCTCTAAAGATTGGAATATCTAATGACGCGCTTGATAATTCTTATTTAGTTACGATACATAAAAATACTGATTAAAATAAATTAAAGAGATTAAATAATATATTAATTATGTCTATGATTCGGTTACTTTTTTTATTAGTCAAATTACTCCACCAAATATTTTTTTTTTTTTTTCAAACAACTACTTTTTATATACATACAAAATAATAGAAATGCAACAATAAACAATGTATGTACATAAAAATAACAGTAAAATAAAAGGGAAGGGGACAGTCTGGCATATGGTCTTGTACTAAAATTGGTGGAGATTATACAACATATAAACAATGTAAATAAAAATAATAGTAAAATAAAAGGGAAGGGTTCAGTCTGGCATTTGGTTTTGTACTAAAATTGGTGGAGATTACACAACATATAAACAATGTACATAAAAATAATAGTAAAATAAAGGGGAAGGGTACAGTCTGACATATGGTCTTGTACTAGAATGGGTGAAGATTATACAACACTAGCAGGATACGCCCGCTTCGCTCGGCGCCTTAGAGGCATGGCCGTTTATAGTTTCAACCCCAAAAGTAGCCTATGTCCTTTCCTAAAGTTTAGTCTATCTCCATACCAAATTTCATCAAAATCGGTTCAGTAGTTTAAGCGTGAAAGCGTAACATACATACAGACAGACAGACAGATAGACAGACAGACAGAGTTACTTTCGCATTTATAATATTAGTATGGATATAAACAATGTACATAAAAATAATCTTCTATAATAATAAAACTCAATGTAACGATAAATATATACATGTATGTGTGTATGTATCACTAATTGTTTAGCAAAAACGGTAAGAGATATTCGAAAAATTTATGAGTTTGGCCCCCCTCCAAAAAAAAAAACCATAGGTGTAATAAACACTAGAAAAAGTATCAGAAATAAAAAACGTCAAACCGTTTTCGAGTTACAATATATCAACAAGCGAGAAAGTTTTAGGTGGCCTTTTAAACCTTAATTTGCAACATAGTTTGGAAAAACGGTCCAACCGTTTTCTAGTTATGGCCGTTTTTCCGATTGTTGTAAGGGGAATCATAGAATACTATTGGCTTCCGAGTTTTGCAAGGGGAATCCTATTAGCACGGCCATGCTTCTAAGGCGCCAAGCTGTAGGCCGTAGCGAAGCACGGGCGAAATAGCTAGTAGCGAAATAAAAGGGAAGGGTTCAGACTGGCATTTGGTCTTGTACTAGAATGGGTGAAGATTATACAACATATAGACTCTTATAGGTACTCGTCCATGGTATTATACCTGGATAATGTTCAATGAACTGAATACGATTTTGTCATTAGTATTATCAATGAAAATCGTCTTCTTTATTTAATGTTATAGTATGAATGGCTTTCAATATGTTAATTGACATTTTGTAATAGGTTCAAGTAGAACCAAACTGGGCATATTGTTTGAAATCATTTAAATTAGAGATAGTCTGCTTTGTTGTATTTACAGGCCATTGTGTTATATTTAGACACAGTGGTGGATGTGCAAAATTAATAATATTTCGTTAGCTGCAGGCTTCATAAAATATATACAGGTTGATTGAGATAACTTAGGACATTTGAAATTCGAAAGCAACTACAATCCTTTAAAAGCGAGTACAAGCGGCTGATCGAATTGAATATAGGTTAATTGAATTTCGACCAATTCGACCATTATGATCGTATTATGTATAACGACTAACTGTTTCGCCTGTGCTTCGCTACGATTCTTATGTTGCTATTTTTTTTTGGGGGGGGGGGGGGGACCGAAGGATTGACAGCCAAGCCAGGACTAANAAAAATCAAGATTTAAACGTTTCGCCAGGCGCCTTAGAGGCACGGCCTTTCTGACTTTTTAGTATTTTCTAAATTTTATTTTACCCCTTCCCGGTTTCGAACTCGTAACTGTGGAATGGCTGGCCCTACCTTTGCAAATATGTCCTAAAATAAGAACTAAGGAGACATCTAAACCTTTCTTGCTTTTAGTTGATATGTTGTCGCGACAAAATTTAAGATATCGGACCGTGGGTGTCCGATTTTGGAGAAGAAATTGGAAATTTGGCCGTAACTCGAAAACGGCTTGACATATTTTAGTTCTGATAATTTTCCTGGGGTCGTAGATCATAATTTTGGGGGGTCCATACCCATCAATTTTTCGATATCAGCTACCGTCTGGGCTGTGGTATAGGTATACATACAAATTTCTGATTTATATATTAAAGATTTCAGTAAACGTGGAAACACGATGGTAGCCGGATGTATGAGACATCAGCTCTAAAGAAGTTATTGTTTGTTGCTAAATTATTTAATTGTCATACATTTAATCTTGGAGGCTAATAATATAATTGGTATGGGCCCCCAGAACCATGTCAATGTAGCACGAATCCAGCCGGTGATTGTGTAGTCATCTATACTTATAAAACGCAAAGCCCAGTTGGTATACTGACTGACTGATAATCAACGTAGCTCCACGATGGCTAAACCTAGAGTAGCCATGGACTTGAAACTTGGCACACAGATCCCTTATAGTATGTAGGTGCTTAATAAGAAAGGAAAAATCGAAAGTTTAAGTGGGAGCAAGTTACCGCCAAAAATGATGTTTTTCAGCGAGTCGTTTTGTACTTTTTTCTGGGCGATAAAGGACCCCATAAAAAATATAAAATTTAAAATTTTCTGGTTTCTCCCCGATTTATGGACGGTTTTCACCAACAAAAAATCGAAATTGAGAAGTTCCACTTCGGGATGAGCGAGAAAGCTGAAATTTGATACAAAGGTGTTCCGCAGTACAAAAAGTCATATCCTTGAATAAAATATTGAATTTTCTAACTAGAAGCGGTGCTCACTCTGGGGTCGGTTCCACCAAAAATATGAAATTTAGAAGTATCACTTCGGGATGAGCGAGAAAGCTGAAATTTAATAAGAAGGTGCTCCACAGTGAAAAAAGTAATATCCTCCAGTAAAATATTGAATTTTCTAAATGGGAGCTATGCTTTTCCTGGGTGTCTGTTCCACCAAAAATCCAAACTTGAGAATATTTAATGACACAATCTCCAAATTGTTGATGAAACGGGCAAACAACTGGTTGTAATACAGACACATATTGTCTTTTTTCTCGCCTCCTGTAAAATGTATTATTTATCTATCTTCTATACTTATAAAACGCACTGACTGATAATCAACGTAGCTCCACGATGGCTAAACGTAGAGACTTGAAACTTGGCACATAGGTCCCTTTTAGTATGTAGGTGCGTAATAAGAAAGGAAAAAATTCAAAGTTCAAGTTGGAGCATGTTACCGCCAAAAATGACGCTATTTAGCGGGTCTTTTTGGAATTTTTTTCTAGGCAAACTAAAAGGGATAACGAAAAATGACCGAGAATAGACCCCCAAAAAAAGGATATAAGGACCCCATAAAAAATATAAAACTTGAAAATTTCCAGTTTCTCCCCAATTTATGGACGGTTTTCACGACCAAAAAATCGGTATTGAGAAGTACCACATCGGGATGAGCAAGAAAGCTGAAATTTGATACAAAGGTGTTCCAAAGTACAAAAAGTAATATACTTGAGTCAATTATTGAATTTTCTAACTAGGAGCGATGCTCACTCTGGGGGTCGGTTCCACCAAAAACCCATAGTTAAGAATTATCACTTCGGGATGAGCGAGAATGCTGAAATTTTATACGAAGGTATTCCGCAGTGCAAAAAGTAAAATCTTTGAGTAAAATATTAAATTTTCTAAATAGGAGCGGTGTTCACTCTGGGGTCGGTTCCACCAAAAATATGAAATTGTTGTTGAATTTTGTAACCGTAGCGAAGCACGGGAAAACAGCTAGTAATATATACTCGTATATATTAGGCCTATTTTCGAGGGAAGTATTCAATTATTACTATGGTCTGTGTTCATTTCGAAAAAGAATGGAAAATATAAAAAAAAAATGATGAAAATCTTACGATTAGAATCAAAAGTTTTCCTTAAAATTTGATCAATGAAATCTATTTGTGCGAAGACGGCTACAAGTTGTGTGTCATTAAGTATTTTAGGTATCAGGCCGCCAACGATCATACCACGTTGAAAACATCAGTTCCCGTCAGATCACTGAAGTTAAGCAACGTCGGGCGTGGTCAGTACTTGGATGGGTGACCGCTTGGGAACACCACGTATCGTTGGCTCTTTTTTCCGGCCCAACCCAGGCTGGGTGAGGTCAATGTGGGTAGCTGGTTTGCAAGTTTCCAGTGAATGGAGGGTAAAACCCCCGTCTTGAATGACCAATAGATGTTAAAGGGACGTTAAGCCAAATTAAAAAAAAATCAGGCCATAGTCATTAAATTTTTATTAAAGTCACACAAAGGTTTCCAGTTTTCATGAATACAACACTGAATTATCCATTTGAATAGTTACACAAAACATGGTCTTTGTCTGCCTTTATAGCTTTTATTAAAGAAAAATAATCCTACTGTTTTATCATACTGGGCACGTAACGTAATAGAAAGATTAATGCATTGTAGGAATGACCGGATGTGACTATTGAATGCAGTCTCTGACAACTGAAAAACCCATTAGAGAAAACTGCATCAAATTGGTCAATTGAGCAATTATTTGATCATCATTTCTACAGTTTATTGATAAAGGCTGTTCTTTTAGAGATATTTAAAATTGAATGAGCGAGCTCTATCGTAGCTACTACTGTTTTGGGGGGGAGGGTCCAATCTCCGTCAATTGTCGTTATCTCCTTTAGAAAGCCAAAAAAAAAATGCAAAGAAACCCGCTAAAAAGCGTCATTTTTGGCGGTAACTTTCTTCCCCTTGAACTTTCGATTTTTCCTTTCTTATGACGTACCTACATAGGTACTAAAAGGAATTTGTGTGCCCAATTTCAACTCTCTACATTTAGCCATCGCATCGTGGAGCTATGTTAGTTATGAGTCAGTCATCAGTCAGTTTACAAACTGGGCTTTGCGTTTTATAAGTATAGATAACTAGCTGCTATGCCGTGGTTATGAAATTCAACAACAATTTCGAGATTGCGAAATAAAAGCTTCTCAATTTTAGAGATATTTGGTGGAAAAGACGAGCATAGCTCTCATTTAGAAAATTCAATATTTTACTCAAGAATATTACTTTTTTACTGCGGAACACATTCTTCGTATTCAATTTCAGCTTTCTCGTTCATCCCGGTATGGTACTTCTCAATTCCGATTTTTCAGCGGTGAAAATCGGCCATAAATCGGGGAGAAACCGGAAAATTCCAATCTCATATTTTTTGGGGGCCCCTTATTGCAAAAAGCGACAATGTGCGCGGCAACTTGCCTCTACTTAAACTTTCAACTTTTCCTTCCTTATTACGCACCTTCATACTAAAATAATCTGTGTGCCAAATTTCAAGTTTGATTATCAGTGAGTCAGTACCAACTGGGCTTTGCGTTTTATAAGTATAGATGACTACGCAATCTTTGCTTGGCTGGCTTGGCAACGCAAAACTAGCATGTCAAATTAAAATAAAATTTTACATCAGGATAAAATTTCATGGGTTGGCTGAGATTTGAAAACGACCTAATTATTTTCAAATGCAACCTTTAATATAAAAAACAAAACAAAAGAGAACTCTATGAAAAATGAGTTTTCCATGTTTATATTGCTACTGTGTACCATTAATGCACGGGACAAACTTTTTCTTTTCAAGTAACTTTTTTCATACTAAAATGGACCAAAATTAAGTAGAAGGTTTTAGCAAAAGATGACTTCGATTAAAATCGTTTGAAATTTTCTAAAATTTTGCCAAAGGAATGTGTTCCAAACAACAAATATAGGTAAAATTCAGATTTTTAGGTGTTATAAACAATCTTTGAAAATGTTAAGTTTAAAATATTCTGGGCGTTTTTTCAATTTTATTCTAGTCGTTTGTTCCAGAAAATCTTATACAAAGCGGTAGGAAATGAATGGACAGATATGCGTTACTAGTTCTTTCAGAACTTGAGCGATAGTATGGGAGCCATAGAGTACAAAAACGCACCCAAAATACTTGAAATTTAACATTCTCAAACAATCGTTATAACACCTAATAATATTTTTTTTTTTTTTTTTTTTTTTGTTTGGCTTAACGTCTCTTTAACATCTATTTGTCATTAGATACTGGGTTTTTACCTTCCAATTCGCTGGAAACTTTCAAACCAGCTACCCAAATTGACTTCACTCAGCCTGGGGTTTGGGTTGGGCCAGAAAAATAGCCAGCATCAAGAGGTCGCGAAGCCATATGGTACAATACAACGTTGTGATCTAATCAAGGTTATTTGTTTCTATAAAATTTAGATATATTAATTTGAAAAAAGGTCACGGAAACAGGAAAACTTTGCCCCGTACCTTAATTTTCAACATCAGTAGTGTATACCGGGTGGTCACGAATTTATGCCAGAACCAAATTGAAATTTTTAATGCGGTTCCCATGGCACCCTTTTTTATACAGTTTTTCGGTACATACTCTTAAGTACCGAAAAACGGTGCGAACATTTGATTTTTAAATACGAACTCCCAATTTTTCCTTCATATTTGCATTTGCCATAAAATTATACCTTCTTCAGACTATAGTCACTTCCCTTTTTCTGATTCAGCATTATACAGGTTGGACACATATTCTGATAGATTTCATATTAATGAAAAGAATAATTGTGGCCTATCCAATTGGATCACCCTATAGTTACATCCAGAGTAATCCAGGGGCTTATCTGATAGCACTATGATGTTAATCAAGAAACGATCTATGGGTCACACTTCCACATTTCATTGGAAAACCGATTCTAAACTTTTGGATCACCCTATAGTTACATCCAGAGTGACCCAGGGGCTTACCTAATAGCATCTTCACACTTGTGCTTTTCATTGAAATGTAAACACACTGTATAATGTGAGATCAGATAACTAGTCAAAAGTATGTATAGAATTTTGTGGAAAATCCAAATATGGAAGAAAAATATGGGGTTCGTATATATTTAAAAATCCAAATTAGCCAACGATCATACCACGTTGAATACACCAGTTCCCGTCAGATCACAGGAATTAAGCAACGTCGGTCGTGGTTAGTACTTGGATGGGTGACCGCTTGGGAACAACACAGGTGGGTGATGTCAATGTGGGTAGCTGGTTTGCAAGTTTCCAGTGAATGGAGGATAAAAATCCCGTCTTGAATGACCAATAGATGTTAAACAGACGTTAAGCCAAAATAAAAAAAAATTAAATTTGGTACCGTTTTTTTGTACTCGTACTTCTGGACAAAAATAAAGATACTACAAGTATACCGCATTAAAAATAAAAAATATGTACGAGTTTTTTTCTTTTTTTTCGAAAGTTCGAACTGGTTTCTAGAAAAATTTAGTGATCTTAAATTTGGCGACTACCCTGTATGATCTAAAATAATTTAGAACATGTGTTATAATGTTCTAAATAGAAATAGACTTTCACAATAAATAGTCAATGAACTGAAGTTTCACTCTGCAATTTTTCTTTAAACGTGTATTTGTGTGCTCGTTACAAGTTACCTCCCTTGTAGTCCATTGACTTCTAGTTCTCACACTCAAATAAAATGGCTATCAAAAGTCCTGGGTGGACAAAAAAATATGATAATAAAAAATACTACCGTTATTTATGACGAGGAAAATGTTTCCTTGACAATGTCTACAAAGTAGACGAAACTCGAGTCGGAAGTGAAAAGTAAGTGAATCCTCGTCATAAATAACGGTAGTGTTTTATAAAGTACCAATAGTATGTCTAATATAAATTTGCTAAATAATATATTAAAACATTTTGAATGACCAAATGGCCACAAAAAACATTTTTAACGAATTTTTATTAAAACATTTTTTGAATTTTTCTTAAAACATTTTGAACGCACATAAAAAGATTACGGAACAAAAACGTTTTTACGTTTCAAGCTTTCAAGGTACACAGAATCCAAAAATCTAATAAAAAATTGTTTATTCCGGCTTATTAGATATAAAAAAAACTGGCCAAGTTAAAGCTAGTTGGTTCCTAATAAAATTGTGGGTACCATTGCCCTGGAAGGGTCAATACACTAAATCACTAAACCATTACAGTATTATAACTACATTTTTTGCTCTTGTACAGGTTGGTGTACACAAATGCGCCCCGCGGCAGATCTGCCGTCAAAAAAAATTGATTTCGACAAACGGGTTTCCACATCTCAAACGAATATAATTTAGTTTAGTAATTACTTGGAAAAGAAATAATGAAGGGCGCACTGTTATTAATGGGTAGTTTATATAAAAAGAATACGAAACAAAGACGTTTTCACGTTTCAAGGTACACAGAATCCAAAAATCTAATAAAAAAATGTTTATTCCGGCTTAGGTATTCTTTAAAAAAAGACGATCAAAAAAGACGTTCTTCTTAAAAACGTAAAAGACAGATTTTATTTGGTATGTGACCACATAGGGTCCAACTCTCGTTATGTTCCCGTTGTGCAACAAGTGTCACAAGTTAGAAATAATAATTGGGCGCTCAAAAACTAAAAATAGTAAGCATAAGAACGTCCAAACGGCGCCCCAAACGATGAACGTCCAAACTGCACCCCAAATCAAAGTATTTGTCAAAAAACCAAGTAAAGATGTAAATCGAGAAAAATAAAAGAAAGAAATTTACATTTAAGATGTAAATCGAGAAAAATGAAAGAAAGAAATTTACATTAAAGATGAAAATCGAGAAAAATGCCCGCGAAACATTTGCGCGCATCTAGTAAAAACACGTCCTCAATTCCGACAGATTTATCGCCGCTCTGCCGTGTTATATACCCACCAGGTCAGGAAGGCTTGATCGTTCCTAATATATATCCATACTAATATTATAAATGCGAAAGTAGCTCTGTCTGTCTGTATGTATGTATGTATGTATGTTACGCTTTCACGCTTAAACTACTGAACCGATTTTGATGAAATTTGGTATGGAGATAGACTAAACTTTATGAAAGGACATAGGCTACTTTTGGGGTTGAAACTATAAACGGTCATGCCTCTAAGGCACCAAGCGAAGCGGGCGTATCCTGCTAGTATTATATAATTCTATATATTTCAGGATCACCTGAACCATCTGGAACTTGTGAGTACTTTGGTCCAAAAGATTTGATTGTTGGCTCAACTATAAATATCCTCAACAAAGATTTGTTCTTGCTGGATTGTAACAAATTCACTCGCCAATATTACAAAGACAAATACAATATTGATCAGCCACCTAAACAAATGGCACCAGCTTGCCCACTAACTTAGCGACAATCAATCATAGAACACTTGTCGCTGCAACCATCAGAATGTGTTTATGTCAAAGTAATGATATTTATATTCTAAATAAATAGTGACAGTCAATCATACAATACTTGTCGCTGCAACCATTAGAATGTGTTTATGTCAAAGTAATGATATTGATATTCTAAATAAATAGCTACAGTCAATCATACAATACTTGTCGCTGCAACCATTAGAATGTGTTTATGTCAAAGTAATGATATTGATATTCTAAATAAATAGCTACAGTCAATCATACAATACTTGTCGCTGCAACCATTAGAATGTGTTTATGTCAAAGTAATGATATTGATATTCTAAATAAATAGCTACAGTCAATCATACAATACTTGTCGCTGCAACCATTAGAATGTGTTTATGTCAAAGTAATGATATTCTATATAAATAGCGACAGTCAATCATAGAACACTTGTCGCTGCAACCATCAGAATGTGTTTATGTCAAAGTATAGATATTCTAAATAAATAGCGACAGTCATTCATAGAACACTTGTCGCTACAACCATGCATTCCTGTCAAGATCCTAATATTATTTCCACCTTCATATCCGCAATCTCCCAAAGTCCCTCATCTGGAAATGTCAAAATCCTGAGTTTTATATACACTCTGTATAGTACCTATAAAACTTTCTTTTTATCAGACAAGCCAATTCCTGTTGTGCAACTCTTCTCTAAAATATATTATTTCCACCTTCATATCCGCAATCTCCCGACGTCCCCAATCTTGAAATGTTTTATATACACTCTGTATAGTACCTATAAAACTTTCTTTTTATCAGACAAGCCAATTCCTGTTGTGCAACTCTTCTCTAAAATATATTATTTCCACCTTCATATCCGCAATCTCCCGACGTCCCCAATCTTGAAATGTTTTATATACACTCTGTATAGTACCTATAAAACTTTCTTTTTATCAGACAAGCCAATTCCTGTTGTGCAACTCTTCTCTAAAATATATTATTTCCACCTTCATATCCGCAATCTCCCGACGTCCCCAATCTTGAAATGTTTTATATACACTCTGTACAGTACCTATAAAACTTTCTTTTTATCAGACAAGCCAATTCCTGTTGTGCAACTCTTCTCTGAAATATATTATTTCCACCTTCATATCCGCAATCTCCCGACGTCCCCAATCTTGAAATGTTTTATATACACTCTGTATAGTACCTATAAAACTTTCTTTTTATCGGACAAGCCAATTCCTGTTGTGCAACTCTTCTCCAAAATATATTATTTCCACCTTCATATCCGCAATCTTCCGACGTCCCCAATCTTGAAATGTTTTATATACACTCTGTATAGTACCTATAAAACTTTCTTTTTATCAGACAAGCCAATTCCTGTTGTGCAACTCTTCTCTAAAATATATTATTTCCACCTTCATATCCGCAATCTCCCGACGTCCCCAATCTTGAAATTTTTTATATACACTCTGTATAATACCTATAAAACTTTCTTTTTATCAGACAAGCCAATTCCTGTTGTGCAACTCTTCTCTAAAATATATTATTTCCACCTTCATATCCGCAATCTCCCGACGTCCCCAATCTTGTAATGTCTAAATCCTGAGTTTTATAGTTTTTACCTCTTACGTCTTATTCCTCGAGCGCGTTGCATGATTTTATGCTCTACTTTTTATTTATGTTCTGTAAGTAACACTTTTAGCATCTTCCTTTTTTATTACTTACCTCCCTCCCCCACCCCATTTCGCTGTTTTGCCTAAAAGTTCCTTTATTTTTAATTGATAATAAATTTATATCAATATTGTAATCTATTCTTTTATGTGGTACACTCTACCATACCGGGGACCAAAATAGTACCACAACCCATAATTTTCCTCCTTATTCTTATATACACCGATGAAATCTTTTTCTAATATTTTTTATAGACTTTTACCTTGTCGATTATACCGATATATAATATACTGTGCTCAATTTGTCTTAGAAATTGTGTACACTGAAGGATAATTAATTTTTCTATCAATGGATAACATTACTTGTCTGGGTATCAATATTCATATTATTTTGTCACATAACGTAGTTGTGATACAACCAGAAAAAAATAATAATAATTATAATTAAAATGAAATATCTTCAACTTTTAATTCAAATTAGTACCTTAAAATTAATATGCTTTCCGATTTGGGGATGTTTCTTTAATCTTTTGATGTAAATGGGGAGGGTTCGTTGGGGCAATGTATGTCAATTTTTTAAGAATTGCAAAATTAATAAATCGCACCCATATGTTTGCCTCGTCAACAACCTGTGTGATTGATTGTTGTTTTGTTCCTTGATAACTCAACAAACTCAACAAATTTAATCTTGGTATAATTCTTGTGGGTTAATATATTTCCTTGTGCTTTGAGTTTTTCTGATTCACCTTGTAGCTCTCCGGGTTCAAACACTTAAAAATCGCGTGTCAGCATCTCACAACTTTCCTTGTCTATTAAAAAAGAAGAAAGTATTGTAATAATGGGCTGAAGTTTTCCATGTCAAGTTTTCTATGCCAAAACACGTTTCGAGGTCCGCAGAGCCCAAATCTCAAGTTACAGCCATTAGTCCATGTGCTGTGAACCAAATAAATATCTCGGTAAGATTTGTATTGTTTGATGTATGTAATTAACATACATACAAAATTCAAGTCTCTGGCACCTACCGGTCCCTTTCCAGGCAGGATTCGTAAAATCGCCAAAATACAAAATATTGACAGAATAAAAAAAAGACTAAATTCTATAGCTCTAACCATTCTCATTTAGTAGAATAATTATAATAAAGGTTTGGTTTTTTGGTTTTTTTAAACAAAAAAAACCTAAAGACATATTTTAATTTTCGTCGTATCGACTTTTTCAAATTTTCTATCTAAATTTGAAAAAGTCGATCCAACGAAAATTAAAATATTTAAAATCTTTCCTTAAAAAAAAAAAAAACACTCTCTTTTAGGAAATTTGTAAAATCCGCCAAAACTGTTAAAACCCACTAACGATATATAAATTGGATTTCAATAAAAAATGTCGAGGCGCATTCCATGGATAAAATTGTTAAGTACCTATAGGCACCAAATTACAATTATCCTCGTTTTAGACCATCTAGATGAGGAAAAGCGAAAAAGGAAAAGGCGTCGCATGTGGGGTCATCATTTTTAAAGAAAAGAAATTACTCCCTATTGCTGAATGATTTGAAGGAGAATAAAAGTGGGCTATTCAGAATAAAATAAAATTTATGGTCTGGCTGCCACAGCTCTGAGTGCTTCGCATACAGAGAAATTAACAAAAGCCACTTTTCGTTTTCCCACTCCATCAGTCAAATACTAAAAAGCAACAACACCACACACAAAATAGGAGACGAGTATTCTTCAACAGCTAGGCGAGAACTAGATTCATAGAACACCATTCGACAAATCCCGTGGTGTTTACACAGAACGAGCGGCAAACGGGCGTCCCTTTGATGATTCGTCGGAAAACCGACATCGCGTGGACTAGGCTCGAGCACGAACGAGCATTCGCTTCGCACTTGATCGGCCCACGACGACTGTTTGTTACCCCTGTTCGCGACGAATGCTCGGGAAGAGTAAATGAGGCTTTACATTTATGACATTTAGCTCTCCTAAACTTGCAAATATTATTGTGAAATTTGCCACAATGTTGACATACAAAACTTTTACCGGAAAGTATTTTTTTTTTTGGGGGGGGGGGTAAATAGTTTTTACAATAAAAAAGAAAGCACCTCGAATACACCAGTTTCCGTCAGATGACTGAAGTTAAGCGACGTCCAGCAAGATTTTAGTAAGTGGGTGACCACGTCAGGTTTGCGCCCTCGGGATGCTGGTTTTTTCTGGGTGAGGTAAATGTGGGTAGCTGGTTTGTAAGGTTCCAGCAAATGGAGAGTAAAACCCCCGGCTAGATAGATGTTAAACCCCCATCTATATAGATATTAAAGAGACGTTAAGACAACAAAAAAGGTAAGAAATGGGCTTTCGGTCAAATTCTTGGACCTTTGTTTTAGGGTGTAGATCAAAAGTCGGAAAATAGTTTTTACGTTATAGAGGGTAAAATTCAGAGTTCCTTGCTCATATGTGATGCTGATTTTTTGAAAATATTTGAAAGAGCACCAAATAACGGAAATTTTTGAGATCTATGGGGTGTCAAAATAGTTCAATTTTTTTTTTCTTTTCATTAAAAGAATGTGAATTTTTGAAAAATGAAAGAAATGCGTATTTTATTATTTTAAGATAATAATTGCTCTGAGGATGTTAAACGTATACACTATGTCCCAGAAAAATATACAAAAGTAGGCCTCATAACTTTTAAAGAACTGAATTGATATTTTCCAAAATAAAAATGTGACTTCCGTGATTCGAACTTGAATTTTGGCATATTGGCAAATTGGTCGTTTTCCATTTTTCTAATCAAAAGGAAATTAAAAATTCGCAGTCATTTAAAATTTAACAGACCACCCCATATATTTTCAAAAAGCAGCAGATTTGACCAAAAAACTATAATGAAAAAGTTGAGTTTATGTATAGATGCCATTTTCAAAATTTCGCCGTGCATAACACAAAAACTATTCATTCTCCGACCCTCTGTCCATTGGCAATTTGATGTACGAGTACATCCTAAAAAGTACCTCTCACCCAAATTTTAGCAAATTGACGGAAAGGCTATTTCCTATCTTTTTTAGAGGGGGTCCTTTGTAGTAATTACAAAGTTTGTAATATAATTCTACTTATACAGGGTGTTCCAAAAGTTCGAGACCGTCTGAATATATTTTGAACAGCTTTATGTGGAGTTTTGAAATTTTGCATGGTATTATACCCCAAATTAAATCACCTGATGGTGTGACCAATTTCTCAGGGGCGGGTTCTATTTAGACCCCAGAGGTCCAACTTTTGTTCTTTAAATACGAACCCCATCTTGTAATACATTTTCAGAAAGACAATAAAAATGGAAGAACTTTGGGAAAAAAATTAAAAGTCTAGTATGTTTGATTTCAAAATGGCGTTCATTTGAAATTTCCAAGATATGATTTCCAAGAGTGTCTTAAACTAGGCGAATTATTTCTAAAAGTATGCGAAGTGTCTAAAACTAGGCGAATTATGTCTAAAAAGCAGTTTCCTCAACATTGGTGTCCTATGCAATCATTCAATATCCCATTGCAAAAAATTCGCCTAGTT
>CM022881.1:6475631-6494999 GCA_012654025.1 Pachypsylla venusta
TGGTTCTCAAACCCTGTTGAGATAATAACATATAGAACAGTGGTTCTCAAACCCTGTTGATGATACAAATAACATATAGAACAGTGGTTCTCAAACCCTGTTGATGTTACTATAAACATATAGAACAGTGATTCTCAAACCCTGTTGAGATAATAACATATAGAACAGTTGTTCTCAAACCCTGTTGATGATACATATAACATATAGAACATTGGTTCTCAAATCCATTTTTAAACTCTTCAAAAGTTGTAGAGCATTCAATTTCGCACATGAAAGTACAAACATTTGTATGGTGGTAGTAGATGGTAAAATATCTACATTGAAATTTGAATTTACAAGCGACCTTGCGCATAGTTCAAAACGAAATGTATACAAGTTTTGGTGTCTTACGTCTATATATACAGGGCTAGACGTCATGGCTTCTAGTTAGGCGTCATGGCCCGATGAAAGCCTGTGATTCTTTCAAGAGATTTTCATCTCTCACCACCACTTTTATGAAATACTTCCTCCCCTGCCTATAGAAGGACGATCTTATGTCAGAGCCACTCACAATCATTTTCTTGAATAAATCTGAGTGCTGGAAACAGTGTGCTAAGCACATTTTTGATTGTAGCGTCCCTTCTCCTGATTTCACGACAAAAACAAAGGAAAACTAAAGTGATGGCATCCCAGTTAGGCAAGCTAACGAGGATGCAGATCCTCAAATGGTCACACTTCTATAGATACCGCAATGGAGCATCTACCCTTTATTCTTGTTGGCTGCGCACTAGTAACAGTGATTTAGGCAGTGGTGACAATTAGATTATCTACATCCTCATTAGCCTGCTTAAATGGGGTGTCATTATTTTAGTCTTCCTTTGTTTTTGTCGTACAAAACCAGGAAAAGGGACGCTATCGTCAAAAATATTCTCAGAACACTGTTTCCAGCACTCAGATTGAATATCGTAAGATTTCCCCCTCCGCGGAGGGGAGAACTTAGGATATTAATAGGACACATTTACCCCTCCCACATATTTAGCTGACCTCCACGGAGGCCAGCTAAATAACCTTCCCGAAGTTTTCCACCTCCCCGAAAGTGGAAAACTTACGATATTCTCATTGGGCTATATCTGAAGCAATTAGAATAATAAAAAAAAAATTCCGGGAATTTTTCCCTCATTATCTAATTTTTGGGTCTACTTCTCCTGGCCTCTTAAAACGATATAGGTAGTAAAATTATTTTCTTAATGAATTCTGTCGTCATCATTGAAAAAAGTCAGTAATTTAGATATGAATAGCATGCTTTCTCCGGAACATCCAACCCTGATAGACTCAATGTAAAGTCTTCTAGAGTGGCCTCAGGAACATCAGCGGGAACTCGTATGGACCTAAAGTTAAGTTCTTTTGAGGCCCTTGAAGCTATGCAAGGGTATAGCATATAAAATCTACGAGGCGTTGTTCTGAGCCTTTAAGCCCTCAGAAGTATAAGCGGAGACCCTGATAGACCCAAATTAAAGTTTCTCAGATTGCCCTTTAGGCCACGTATAAGTTTAATACTAATATTCTGTGCTTGTGCTGAAGCGCTGAACTAGTAAGAATGACTAGCCGTTTGGAAAAAGTAAATCCCCACTCCCCACCTCATATGTTTCAATACAGTATTATATGTTTCCATACAGTACATTAAACAAAAAAGTACAAGTCTTTGAAATGGCTTGTCTGTTTGAAACTGGCGCCTCCTCAGAAATTCCTTGAAATTTTTATAAATTGTATGAATTTAATAGCATGGGTTATTGACTGAACGAAGTGAGGTCTCGTTTTAACAAAATGATTTTTCTTTTTATTCGTTTGACAATAACTTTCGATCAGATTGTTCGATTTTGATGGAACTCAGTACGGACTTCACATGACCGCGCGGTACTACGAACCGCGGGGTACAAGATCTATCTAAATAGTGGATATTATTTACATGTCCGCGTGGTATTAGTTCTACAAACTTGTATCGATTTGTTCATATATATGATACCGCGCGGTCATGTGAACCTTGACCGGAGCCAGAGCAACTTGTTGTGCAGTGTTAACTGGGAGACATAGGAACTTTTCAAAAGTTTTAAAAGTTTACACACTTTGAAAGAATAACGACAAGGGCGAACACTTTGTTGTGCCAATTTTTGTACTATCCTAAACTATTTTTCATTCCATAAATTTAAAATAAGCAAATCAACCTTAAACCGAGATCCATTACACAAGTTCTGATCCACAACACAGGGGAACTGTTTTTACAGTGTGGACAGTAGGCATCTTATTAATATTTATTCTGTTTATTTTTTATTTTATTTTAATTTTTTTTGTATCAGTATCCAAAATTTATGGCAATAAAATTACAATTACAAAAGTAAAAAGACAATTGTTAGACCGTATATATTTTCTTCGACCGACGCGACGGACGTCTCTTCAAAATTTATTAGACCCGTGACTGAAATCAAGACGATTTCGAAAATATTATGAGAAAAAATGTTGCCGAGATTCTCCCACTTCTTAAAATAACAAATGGATGTTTTTCTTTTTGCTAAAGAAATAAATTTTTAAAGACCTATTTGTTCTCATTGGAGACAGTAAAATGTGTTTCAAGCTGTTGTAGTGACAAACATGGGCTATAAATCAGACTTAAGAATAGACGCTTATTTGAGATCCGAAGACCTTTATTGGCAACCAGTTTATTATCATCGTCGAGGGTAGTCTTTTTTCCAAGGAGCCTATAATACTCCTATAGATCCTATCAATATTGAATTTGCTCTGATGATGTCCCTAAGAGAGCATAAAACAAGTTTAGTCAGCTCTAAATTTACATATTGATTAGCTAGTTTAATGAAAAAACCTATTTACGGTGTCTTTGAAATGTGTTAGACTCCAATCCCGAAATCGCTCATTGAGTGAAAAAACAAATCGCGAAATGGTATGCTTGCCAAATGCTCAAACCCCGAAATTCGGCAACTGTGAACATCCGCGATCTGGAATTATGGAAATGCTTAATCCCCGAAATTGGACTTGGGCATTATAAGAAAGAAGAAAAAATCTCTTTGCGAAGTGGAAAAGTAAAACACGAATTTGAATAGTAAATATTTCATACCAAACTATTATCATAGTGAATTTCTAGAAGCAGACAAAGAAGTTTTAAGCGAGGCATGTCTGTAACAACGATTCCTCGCCTCTCTGGCTGGAAAAATGGTAAGGAATAATACAAAGTGACATAATAGCATATAATCTGTATACTATTCCCACCAATCAGAGATCTTAGGATACGTTTTTACAGCACAAAAACTTACCTCCCCATAGTGTGCAATAGAGGATGGTTCGCGAAGAGAACTTGACATACCTGAAATCAGCGAATAGATAGGAAATGGTTAATGTAATGTATTGGCCAACTGATAAAATGGTTTGTTAAATGGTTTGACTAACGAATATAAAAGTTTCTCGTGTCATTCTATTCTCAAAAGATTTCGATTATGCACAATTAAGATTGTTTTATTCAAAATATATTTTCTATTGAAAAGCACAACTTTTGTAATCTATATACAGGGTGTCCCAGTTAAGGAGGACAATAATTAATGGGATAATTCTAGATGCCAATACCTACCAAAAATGCTCCCTTCAACTTTTTAATAAAAGCTTTGTTTTTTTGAGTTATTTGCATTTTTCATCTTTTTTTTTCATCATTTTACACGTGTACGCCTGACGTCACAATTATGTCCATAACTTTCTTGAACATACTTTTTTTGAANTCAACAATTTTTTTTTTTTTTCGACAAAGACGGAAAAAATATCCTGATGTTAATAAGGTTTCAACAGTATATCACTTTTTCTGTTAACTTCTGTATTCGTAGAGAAATTTCTATTTTAATGTAACAAAATCATGAAAAAAAAATGCGCTATTTAGAAAAAGGTATTTAGAATTTTTTTTAAAAAAAAAATTTTAAAAACTTTTATTTTTGGACATTTATTTTTTCATTAGTTCCCAAGTATAATTTTCCCCTTTCTGACTAAAGACTTTACAAAAAAAAAAAAACTCAAATAATAAGTGCACTTAGAAAAAAAATATGGCTCCAAGGCAGCCTCCTTATTTTTATGATAGAAGACGAAAGTATATCAATTAAAATATAAAATTTAGGTAGGTATATCAAAGATTGTAGAAGCCTTTAGTGAATAAATTCAATAAAGGCTTCTGCAAACAACCTTCACCACTATGTGTTCTTCTTTTCCTTTAACTCAAAAGACACATGTCTTGCTTTTCCCCTGGACATCCCGCACTCCACTACCTGAACATTGTTTGGGTACGTCTACAATACCCTTTGTAAACTCTCCTAACTGGATTGTCCTGCTTTTTTAATTAAATACATATAATGTAATTACAAAGTTTTTACTTCTCTGCTTGTATTCCTTTTGTGGTATTTTATCTCTCTGACCCGTGCTTCCCTACGATTCCTTTAGGACAAATGTGTTTGGGGGGGAGCACGCATCGGTGTACACCCTGTATATATACCTTATATTGTTTTCACCTTAAGGCGCGTCCAAACTATGCCGCAGAATGCCGCCGGCAAAGCCGCTACAATGTAGATATGGCCGTGTCAATTTGCGGCATGCCGCTGAAAATCGCTCGAGTGTCGGTCTACTTCAAATAAGGAAGCAAATGAGAATGGGAAGTGTAGACGTGCCAACCGCTGGCATCGCGCGGCAACAAGTAAATCCTCCTTGGTAGACATCACTTGTGTGACTGAATGCCAACGCAGATGTGGACTTGTGCCGCAGAATGCCGCTGGTTCTGCCGTACAGTTTGGAAGCGTCTTAAAAGGCATGTCCGTTCTGGAGATATTTTAACCGATCCCGGTTTCGAACTCCTAACTCTGGAATGGCTGGTATTTATTTTGCACATAATTTCTTAATTTCTATGTCCTAAATTGATTGACTTGCCAAAATTGTTAAATTAATTGGAAATTTGGTCGTAATTCGAAAACGGTTCAACATTTTTTAGGTGGTTTAAGTGGCACTGGAACAGACAACACCTACTTCATACATTGGAAATATTGACCGTCCATTTTAGATAAGTAAAGCATATTTCATTTGTCTGCTAATTTAGGCAGAGTAAGAATGAACTCTTCCTGTTACATATACACTCTGCCTATAACATACATGACAAAGGCCAGTTCTATAGTTAAATGACAGGCAGATTTCAGGAAAATAACGACATAGTAAAATATAGTCCGAAGAACACCAACTTAAATAATTCATTGACAATATCGGTAAGAATACAACCAACATATAAAGCTATTATCAAAATATCAATGACTAGTGTACACTATTAGTTCCTCTATTGGTGAAACACGATTTTTATGGGTAAAAAATATACTCTTTCTATATAGTTGTATGAACTATAAACAATAAGACCCCGCCCGGGAGGTTCAAAGAACTCAGCAAATTGTATATGAATCATTAAAACCGCCTTGTCAGAATATTATTTATTATAATCGCAGTTTGAGAATTATTTATGACGATCGAATGATGTCGTGATGTTTTCTTTAATGTCACAGGAATCACAGTAACAACGCAATAATAAATAATCTCTCTCCACAGGAATCACAGTAACAACGCAACAATAAATAATCTCTCTCCACAGGAATCACAATAACAACGCAATAATAAATAATCTCTCTCCACAGGAATCATAATAACAACGCAATAATAAATAATATCTCTCCACAGGAATCACAGTAACAACGCAATAATAAAAAATATCTCTACACAGGAATCATAGTAACAACTCAATAATAAATAATCTCTCTCCGCCAACGATGGATTTGATTTAAAACAAAAATGTCTACGAGCATCCCACACATAAAATTGTTACATATAGGAACCACTTTTAAAGCTCTTATCGGTCCTTTTTTTCAGGCGGAATCTCCAAAAAGCGACCTAAAACCGGTAATAAGCAGCGAAACTCCGCCAAAAATAGATTAGATTTCATTCATGAAATTGATATGAATAGGGCTCACATTTCAGGATTCGCGAAAAACGCTAAAATGCCGAAAAAACCCGCAACGGTATATTCGCTTTCAAACCAAGTTTCGTTCGTCGTCCATGGCATAAAATTGACATACATACATATGTACTTTACATACCAAATTATTTAACGTTCTTGAGATATCTTGTTCACTGACAGACACACAAACGGACCAATGGCTGAAACTGGGGATCTTGGCTCTGGGGACATCAAAACCTCTTTTTGTCATTGAAAACTCGACATATAAAAATTTCAGTCCTCTTACAAACCTTCCTTTTAATAGGATGAGGGTAGTAGGGCTTCCAATGCCGTAAAGGCGGGATTCCACTATTTGCGAAATCCGCACGTTTTTTGCGAGATTGACAATCTGCGGGTTCCGCAAACTCCAATCCCGCAAATTTCGTACTAAGAATTTTTTTTTTTTTTAAACATGATATTAGGTATTGTGAAGGAGTACAGTATGCACTAACTATTCCTCCTACAAGTGTTGAATCGGAAAGAGTGTTCTCAGCAGCTGGGCTAATATTATGTAGTCAGCGAGGACAAGTTTGGGAGATGACAGCTTGTCCAGCATTTTCTTCTTGAGAGCATTTTTCCAAACCCAGGATTCCTCAGTTGGTAATTTAATAATTGTATTTTATAGTATTTTTTTATTCTCTTTTTCATTTTTGTAAACACTTTTTTTCTCGTGACGATTCCAAAGGTTCATTATTGAATACTAGTGTTTTGATCTAAATCTTTTTTATTTATTTCTTCTTTTCTCTTTGAGATCAGAAAAAAAACAGGTTAATATATGTAACTAAAAGTATATGACTTAGCAGAACTTTTCTCTTTATAATATTAAATAATGCGGATCCCGCTGGATTAAGCTCAAATCCCGCATGCGGGATTGGAAGCCCTAGATACCTCCCACAGCCCACAGCTGCTCCAAAAGCTACTTGTGCAAGCATGTTGTCGCATATTTTTTTTTATGTTTTGTTCAAGTCTTGTTTAACTTTTTTCTTTACAAGTTTCGCCTATTAAATAGATTTCTCTTTTCAACTTTTTCTTTTGATTTATTGACTCTTCTTCCACCGCTTTTTGCTGTCACCCTATTTTCAATACTTACTTTTATTTTATTTAAAAGGAAGAAGACCATTTTGTTGTCTTCATATTAGAGTGAATTGTTGGTAAATTTGTATTGTTTATAATATGAAATCTTTGTCATATTAGAGTGAACTGTTGGTAAATTTTTATTGCTTATAATATGAAATCTTTGTCATATTAGAGTGAACTGTTGGTAAAGGTGTATTGCTTATACTATGAAATCTTCGTCATATAAGAGTGAACTGTTGGTAAATTTGTATTGCTTATAATATGAAAGCTTTGTCTTATTAGAGTGAACTGTTGGTAAATTTGTATTGCTTATATTATGAAATCTTCGTCATATTAGAGTGAACTGTTGGTAAATTTGTATTGCTTATAATATGAAAGCTTTGTCATATTAGAGTGAACTGTTGGTAAATTTTTATTGCTTATAATATGAAAGCTTCGTCATATTAGAGTGAACAGTTGGTAAATTTGTATTGCTTATAATATGAAAGGTTCGTCATATTAGAGTGAACTGTTGGTAAATTTGTACTGCTTATAATATGAAATCTTCGTCATATTAGAGTGAACTGTTGGTAAATTTGTATTGCTTATAATATGAAAGGTTCGTCATACTAGAGTGAACTGTTGGTAAATTTGCACTGCTTATAATATGAAATCTTCGTCATATTAGATTGAACTGTTGGTAAATTTGTATTGCTTATAATATGAAAGCTTTGTCATATTAGAGTGAAATGTTGGTAAATTTGTATTGCTATATAATATGAAATCTTCGTCATATTAGAGTGAACAGTTGGTAAATTTGTATTGCTATATAATATGAAATCTTCGTTTTATTATGTCACAATTACACCAGTATAATCAACTAGCTGTTTGCCAGTGCCTCGGCTTCTAAGGTTCTAAGGCTTAGCACTTTGGAGGCATGGCTGTTCCCGTGCTAATATAGTATTCTATAATTTCCTTTACAAGAAATGGGAAATCGGCGTAAACTCGAAAACGGCTGGACAGTTTTTTGCAAACTAATGTCGTAAATTAAGGTTCAAATTCTAGACATGTTAGGGGATATCACATCTATGTACCTATTCACATCTAGGCATGTTGAGGGATTTAGAAAGCAATGTACCCTGTCACACCTACACTTGTTAAGGGATTTAGAAAGCAATGTACCTATTCACACCTAGACATGTTGAGGGATTTAGAAAGAAATGTACCCTGTCACACCTAGACATGTTGAGGGATTTAGAAAGCAATGTACCTATTCACACCTAGACATGTTGAGGGATTTAGAAGCAATGTACCTATTCACACCTAAACATGTTGAGATATTTAGAAAGCAATGTACCTATTCACACCTAGATATGTTGAGGGATAGAAAGCAATGTACCTATTCACACCTAGACATGTTGAGGTATTTAGGGAGTAATGTACCTATTCACACCTAGATATGTTGAGGGATTTAGAAAGCAATGTACCTGTTAACACCTAGACATGTTGAGGGATAGAAAGCAATAAAAATGATAACAACAAACTACTAAAAAAACACGCGTATTACGTGATCACATCCTATGCGTTGTTATCATGTCGAACCAATGATAAATTGATAATCTTACCACTCTCTAACTCACAATATTTATGATCACTTACCACTCTATGATAACCTTATCACTCTGTAACTCACAATATTTATGATCACTTACCACTCTATGATTATCTTATCACTCTGTAACTTAAAATATTTATGATCACTTACCACTCTATGATTATCTTATCATTCTGTATCTTAAAATATTTATGATCTCTTACCACTCTATGATGATCTTATCACTCTGTAACTTACAATATTTATGATCACTTACAACTCTATGATAATCTTATCACTCTGTAACTTAGAATATTTATGATCACTTACCACTCTACGATAATCTTACCACCCTGTCAGATACAATAATAATGATCTCTTACCACTCTATGATAATCTTACCACTCTGTAACTTACAATATTTCTGATCTCTTACCACTCTATGATAATCTTATCACTCTGTAACTTACAATATTTAAGATCTCTTAACACTCTATGATAATCTTATCAGTCTGTAACTTACAATATTTATGATCACTTACCACTCTATGATAATCTTATCACTCTGCATCTTAAAATATTTATGATCTCTTACCACTCTATGATAATCTTATCACTCTGTAACTTACAATACTTATGATCACTTACCACTCTATGATAATCTTATCACTCTGTAACTTAAAATTTTTATGATCTCTTACCACTCTATGATAATCTTATCACTCTGTAACTTAAAATATTTATGATATCTTACCACTCTATGATAATCTTATCACTCTGTAACTTCAATATTTATGATCACTTACCACTCTATGATAATCTTATCACTCTGTAACTTAAAATATTTATGATCACTTACCACTCTATGATAATCTTACCACTCTGTAACTTACAATATTTATGATCTCTTACCACTCTATGATAATCTTACCACTCTGTAACTTACAATATTTATGATCACTTACCATCACTCTGTGATAATCTTACTACTCTGTAACTTACATTATTTTTTATGATCTCTAATTTCATTTCTTTTAAGTTAAATTAATAAAGTGTTATTAATTTTCATTTACTAATAAAATGATTATATTTTAGCTCTCTGAGTTGTTGTTTACTCCATTCAGGACAGCATAAAATATAGCGCGATTAAAATTTTCCACGTTTATGAAGCACCCTTAACATTATACTTAGTACTGTGCCGGGACATAGTTGTAAACACATTGAGGAGCTTTACTATTGTTTTATGCTCCCAAAGGTATTTCAAACTTCTCTTCCAACTTCGTTTTATTCATCGGGTTCTTGATTTTCTTCAATTCTTTGAGTTGATAATAAGAAGATTTGTTTTCATAAGATTTTCGTGGTGCTGTTAATGATTCAGTTGTTATTTTGATAGTTTTGACGGTCAAAAGTTGTTGTTCACTCATTGGGTCATACTGGGTCGTATTCGATCCATTTAGCATTTTTATTTTTTCTAATTTTTGAGTGTCATGTTATCATTATCATGTCCGGCTATATTAAAGGTCGTTCATTTTAGGAAAATGTTTTTTTAGTAATTTTACAGGGTGCCTCTCCACCAGAGATCCGCTATAACAGCCGAATGCTGCCAAATCCAACTGGAATAAGGAAGATGAAGTCCCTTGATGAGTCCACGTATGATCAACATGAAAGATTAAGTTGATGGCAATACTATTGGTGTTGGTATTTTTGTAGTTTTATAACCATCCAAAAAAAAAAACACTTCGCAGTAAAAAGTTCCCGCCAAGTCATTAGTCACAAAAAGCACTGAAATCAAGCACATCAGTGCCCGCCAGAATCGGATATCTTTTTTCTTCCCTTAATCACAAAAACGAAACTCGCAAACTATTCTTTACGCCCTTTATTGGCAACTAACTTTTCGCGCTTTAGAAACTCACTTTCACTCCTTTGGCGGTGTGCCTTCTCTAACTCATTAAGGGGGCACACTGCCAAAGGTGTAAAAGTGAGTTTTTAAAGTACGAAATGTTGCGAATAAATGACGAAAAGAAGAGGTTTGCGAGTTTTATGATTGTTAAAAGTAGTACCTAGAAAAAAATCGAAAAAAGGAAGTTTTAAAAGGAAGAAAAAAGATATGCAATTGAGGCGTTTCGAGTTCCGAGCTTTTTGTGACTACTAATGACTTGGCGTCCGCGAAGTGATTTTTTGGGGGGGATTTCAATTTTTTTTGAAAGGGTCAATTTATGTGTACGTTATAACTTCAATCGGATTGTGATGAAATTAGGGTTTAGGTATTTGATGCATTAGGTAACTAAATTCAACCATTTCGAAATTTCGTCATTAAAACTTCTCAAGTTTGGGTTCTTGTGGTAATTGCCCCCAGCAATAAAAACCGGTTTTTAATAAGCATTTAACATTTTTAAGGCACACTCTTCCACAAGATGCAATTAAATGAGACATCTCCGATACAAAATCGGTTCCGCAGATATCGCTGTAGCTCCGTCAACGTCCAAGAAAATAAAGCTGGAGGAAAATAAAACAATGTAAAAGTTACCATTTTGAAATGTTTATTTTCCAGTGTATGTTCCCGTAACGCTTTTTTTCAAATTATTGATTTTATATCATCATCTACCCATCCAATTTTGATATATTCAACAAAGGTCAGTCCACATATTTTTCTCGTGGCTGTAGAGAGAGCTAAAAAGTGCACTTTGTGACGTATTCGTCTTGGCGGGCGGAGCGCTGCCACGCTACTCAATATATTGCCTAGGTCTATAATATATCAAGTGATATAATATTTTGTTTTGTTTTTGTTGAGTGTCTGTTATTCCTCTTTCATAATGTTGTTCAATATATTGATATATTGCCTAGGTCTACTCACGGAGTTTCCTAATATATCAAGTGATATAGTATTTTGTTTTGTTTTTGTTGAGTGTCTGACGTCTGTTATTCCTCTTTCTTGTTCAATATATTGACCTTTTCCTCAGAGAAAAACTATTCATAGCATGATTTGTTTTCGAATGAAGGGGAAACGTGATGATTGTTTTCATTTTGTCCTTCGTACCCTACAGGGCCAACCACTATAAGCACAGGCCTGGGGGAGGTAGAACCCATAATTTTCAACACACAATGATCTGATGAGTACGCAGAGGGCCGGGTACGATTGATATATGGAATTTATCTAAATCAGGAACAGTCCTCCTGGTCTAGTGAATATCACTCTGGTGTCGCACGCAAAGGGCCGGGTACGATTAATATATGGAATTTAACTAAATCAGGAACAGTCCTCCTGGCCTAGTGAATATCATTCTGGTGTCGCACGCAGAAGGTCGGGTACGACTGATATATGGAATTTAACTAAATCAAGAACAGTCATCCTGGCCAAGTGGATATCACTGTGGTGTGGCACGCAGAGGGCCGGGTACGATTGATATATGGAATTAAACTAAATCAGGAACAGTCCTCCTGGCCCAGTGGATATCACTCTGGTGTCGCACGCCAGAGTGTCGGCCGGGTGCGATTGTGTTTATTTTAATGGTACTGAATTAGTTTGGTCAAAAGGAATTATGCAGCCACGGGATTAGACCCATTGGCAGCCAACAGCTGTTACTGTATAAACTTTCGCGTATGTGTACCTAATATACTGACTGACAGACAGACAGACAGACTGCATGATGATGGAAGTGTGAGAGCACGTAATAAATATAAAATAAATGTATAGAGAAAGTAAATAATTAAAATTTCAATTCTCCTCACGTAGCTACTTCACTGACGGGCTCATGCACCCGTCACGATACCTCGGAACCTTTTGATGTGAAAACTTGAATAAAAATATGGCTGAATGTGGGTTAGGTGTACGGCGCGGCGTATTTATGATGATAAATAAAAAAGTAATATTCCAAGCTTTTTATTACTCTACACAAACGATGGCCATTTCTTTTCCAAACCAGAAGTTGTTGATCGTTTAAAAATGCACAGGCACTCTTATTTTTAAATCATTTCTTTTTCTTTAATTTGGCTTAACGTCTCTTTAACATCTATTGGACATTCAAGAAGGGGGTTTTACCCCCCATTTTCTGGAAACTTGCAAACCAGCTACCCACATTGACCTCACCCAGACTGGGTTGGGCCGGAAAAAATCCAGAATCACGAGGGCGCAAGCCCACGCGGACACTCACACTAACGGGAACTAGTGTTTCAACATGCCATAGACGTTGGCTAAAAAAAATTAAATATTTGAATAACATGTTAATTATAAGTGTTAAAAAATATTAACTTTCAAATAAATTAAATTAAAACAAAACACTTCCCCAAAACACTATTTATTTTAATTTATGAAGAAACTAGTTTCGAATCATTTGATTCATCATCAGTCTAGTCGAGTCGAAGTATGGAAGTTGACTGCCATCCTTAGACTTGACTAGACTGATGATGAATCGAATTACTCGAAACTAGTTTCTTCATATATTAAAATAAATAGTGTTTTTGGTATGTGTTTTGTTTTAATTTAATTTATTTAAAAGTGAATACTCTTATTTTTAGGAGTAAGTGTGGAGGCAACTTTAAAAACACTTTCCTTCTCCACAACAGAAAACTCATTTGAAAAGAAAACTCGACAATTGGAAAAGAGGTGTTTAGCAAGAAAACGCATTAAAGGATGAAATGTCACGTCACTTGAAAAAAAGCATTCATAATGAAATTAAGAAATAATAAATCAATGCCTATTGAGGTCTGAAAGGAGAAACGAAGCTGGAAGGGGGAAAATACCCACATTTAATTACTCAATCATGCCACTGGAAAAATCGTTCGAAATTGGAACACTCCATTTTAACTCGAATTCGAATTAGCACGATCTATGTTAAAAAATAATAAATCAATGCGTATTGAGGTCTGAAAGGAGAGACGAACATTTAATTATTCAATACACATCATGCCACTGGAAAAATCGTTCGAAATTGGAACACTCCATTTTAACTCGAATTCCAATTGGCACGATCTATGTTAAAAAATAATAAATCAATGCGTATTGAGGTCTGAAAGGAGAGACGAACATTTAATTATTCAATACACATCATGCCACTGGAAAAATCGTTCGAAATTGGAACATTCCATTTTAACTCGAATTCCAATTGGCACGATCTGTGTTAATGCGAACGAGGTATAACTAGTATTATGATGACCTTGGCTGACTTGTCAAGGTTGTCCCTCAAGGTCAGTTGAAGGCCAACTTTATTTTCTAAATAAGACAATCTGAATTTTATTACATTTTCGGATTCCCCTTTTAGTTCTACGTTCATTTGACTATTCACTTCATGTTTTTGTTGAACTTTCTTGCGCAAAAATTTTAGGAATGTTTTTGGTCTGACATACCCGTGTGGCATATTGAATGAAAACGCTCGCTATTTACTATACGATGGTTTCCTTTTTTCACTTGTTTGTTCATTTTATAAAAAAAATCATTCTTGCAATACATTTCAATATGCCATACGGGTATGTCAGACCAAAAAACATTCCCAAAATTGGCGCAAAAAAGTTTGAACGAAAACATGAAGTGAATAGTCAAATGAACGTAGAATTAAATGGGGAATCCGAAAATGTAATAAAATTCAGGTCGTCCCATTAAAGAAAATGAAGTTGACCTTCATCTGACCTTGAAGGACATCCCTGACAAGTCAGCCAAGGTTATCGTAATACGTCCCCCCCTTTTTTATGAACATTCGGTTAGAATAATTATTTTGTGACTCCAACGGTTTCGGAATAAATTGAGATGGCCACTTAAAATGGGACACCCTGTATAGTTTCTTGGTATCTACTCGTACAGGTCACCGTGCCTTCTGTTATTTTGTGTTTCATACACCGAATACTCCATAACGCGCATGGCCAAACTGCGCAGTCATATTTGATTTTTCGTTTATAACTTTTTTTAGAGAATTAGAATAACATTTAGGTTCAACTTCCGTCCTTCGACTCAACTAGACTGATGATGAAATGAATTATTCGAAACTAGTTTCTTGAAGATTAAATCATAAATCGTGTTTTTGGTAAGTCTTTTAATTTACATATTTTAAATATTTTTTAACAGTTATAATTAAAATGTTATTCAAACATTTAAATAAGAACAACGTCAATATTCCTTATCCAAGATATAAAAACAGGTCAAATTAATTATTTATATAAAAAACACGTCAAATGAATTATTTATATAAAAAACACGTCAAATGAAATTTGCATTAAAATTTTGGGACCTATAGATTACGAGGGCATTTAGGTGACAGGTCCTACCCGGTAAAAAATTTATATGTCCTTTTGTGTGTTTGTATATGTATATATTTAGAATGTAGGTTTTCAGAGTTGTATAATCTTATTATTATTTCTGTAAAAAAATCACACTTTGATTGAATAAATTGATAGAAAACTTATATATATTTCTTATATTATAAACTTTATACTACTTAATTATATTTCAGCGTACAAAATGTCGAATTAATATAAGAAACATTTAGCAAAGTATATGCAGTACTCATCATTTGAGGCCGCGGTATGCTATTCTAATTATATGCTATTCTAATTATAACTTTTAAATAAATAAATACAAAACACCAAAAACGCTATTTACAATTATTTATAAAGAAACTAGTTTCTAAAGATGAAGTCAACTTCCATAATAATTATAAATAGTGTTTTGGTAAGTCTTTTTCTTTTTTTTTTATTTAATAGTTAATATTTTTAACACTTAAACAATCTTTGAATAACAAGATTTATATTCTAATTAGGATGTGTTGTTCAGCGCGCCCGCTCCTCCACCATCAGCACCATCATTCCTGTGTCGATGGTGAACATCCTAAAGTTGCATTCTCAAAGAAAGGATTTTCTCTTTGAATTCAATATTTTATGTGAGCTCCTCTGTATTGCTGACTGTGTTTATGTTGTTTGAAATTTATTATTTCCCTTACAATTGTTATTGCAGTAGATTGCAATAGTTGTGGGGATAACAAAGAAATTGAACAATAAATTTTTGTGGGACGCGCGCGCGCCTTTGAGGATTTTTTGTGAATTTCTGCAAGCTCTACACAATATTTAAATAGCCTCCGCATTTTGGTTAATCATATGGGCCATCAATGTATCAATTCTTCACATTCATTGAAGGCTTCAGAAATGAATACACTTGGACAGTTCCATTTCATTCATGCAATAGTTGTATCATCGTGTCCGATGGTAGCCAGATATATGAGACAGCAGCTCCAGATTATTATTATTATATTTTTTGTGTTTTGGACACACGTAGCATGTATGTCCCTGCACATTACAATTAGATTATATATACATATAAATTTAAAAAAATACATATTAAATATTTACAGAAAAATAGATAGAAAAAATAATATAAGGTTGTAGTCTACTTGTGATCAGACATCTGTTCTTGGAAGCTGATAATAATATACAATTACGTCACAGTAACACAAGAATATGAGTGACACCGTGAACATAACTCCTAAGGATGTCGGGATGTCTTTGAGTTTTTCCAACACTCGCTTGGTATGGACAATACAAATATTGTACGATTTTTGAAAATTGAGTTTCTTCGACCTTCGCTTGGTATGGACAATACAAATATTGTAAGATTTTTGAAATTTGAGTTTTTCCAACACTCGCTTGGTATGGACAATACAAATATTGTACGATTTTTGAAAATTGAGTTTCTTCGACACTCGCTTGGTATGGACAATACAAATATTGTACGATTTTTGAAATTTGAGTTTCTTCGAACTTCGCTTGGTATGGACAATAGAATTATTGTAAGATTTTTGAAATTTGAGTTTTTCCAACACTCGCTTGGTATGGACAATACAAATATTGTACGATTTTTGAAATTTAAGTTTCTTCGACACTCGCTTGGTATGGACAATACAAATATTGTACGATTTTTAAAATTTGAGTTTCTTCGACACTCGCTTGGTATAGACAATAGGTACAAATATTGTACGATTTTTGAAATTTGAGTTTCTTCGACACTCGCTTGGTATGTACAATAGAATTATTGTAAGATTTTTGAAATTTGAGTTTTTCCAACACTCGCTTGGTATGGACAATACAAATATTGTACGATTTTTGAAATTTGAGTTTCTTCGACACTCGCTTGGTATAAACAATACAAATATTGTACGATTTTGGAAATTTGAGTTTCTTCGACACTCGCTTGGTAGGTATGGGCAATAGAAATATTGTAACATTTTTGAAATTTGAGTTTTTCCAACACTCGCTTAGTATGGACAATACAAATATTGAACGATTTTTGAAATTTGAGTTTCTTCGACACTTGCTTGGTATGGACAATACAAATATTTCTTTCTGCGGCGGAAAGATTTCTGAGTCTACACTCCCTCCTGATTTAACAAATGTATCGTAAATAAAAACTTCCTACTGTACACTCCAAGGAGACATATTAATAAACTAGCTTTTTCGCCCGTGCTTCGCTATGATTCTTATATTGCATTTTTTTTTTGTTTTTGAAGGAAATTCGAATTTGGGAGGGGGGAGTATTGGTTTGTATCCACCCTGCATATTACAACCTTTAAAAAACCAAACCACCTAAAATTTTCTCGCTTTCAGTTGATATGCTGTCGCCACAAAATTTAATATATCGGATCGTGACTGTCCGATTTTGGTGAATAAATTAGAAATTTGGCCGCAACTCGAAAATGGCTTGCCATTTTTTAGTTGTGATAATATTCCTGGGGTAGCAGACCATGCTTCCAATTTTTCTCTATTACTTTATGTTTATCTGCCATAAGTTTCATTAAAATAATTTTCCAATGTTTGAATTCATTAACAATATTGCAATGCAAATTAGCTGGCCAACTTGAATATTCATGAGTTTGAGAAATGCTTTCATACTATTTGAGGCTCCAATGAGTTTACATCATTGAATATCACCCTTTTCTGTAGATCACTGAACTGAACATGGTGTTGTTGGCTATTTAGGCTGCACTCATTCATTATGATATCCGCAATAATAATATTGTACCCTAAAATAAAGTAAATCATAAGTAATGCTACAGGACAAGTAAATTGTTATTTTGATCAAATTTCCAAAGTCTGGCGTAACTAGGGGTAGGCTATTCTTTTGATATTAATCATTTAAATTTCAATTAAAATTGTCCATTTCCGTCAAATTACCATTTTTATTAAAAAATAATGATAAAGAAATTTATTAAAAATGTAAACTATTATAGGTATATATTTGGAAAAAGAGCTATGTAGTATAATTTTCGTCATTTTGTTATATTAAAATAGAAATTTCTCCAGGTAGACAGAAGTTATAGGAAAAATTGATAGAAAGTTGGAATATTATTACTAACGGGATGTTTTTCCGTTTTTGTCCCTAGCCAAGTTACTTTTGTCGTGCTTTAGAAAAATTTCTAAAAAAATTGCTAGTTAGCTCAAAAACGAGGCACTAACTCAAACTTTCAGGTAATGAAAATAATTTTATCTGAACAAAAATTTTCCATGTNAAAAAAAAAAATATGTCCAAGAAAGTTATGGACATATTTGTGACGTCAGGTGTACACGTGTAAAAAAGATGAAAAATGCGAATAATTCAAAAACAAAGGTTTGATTAAAAAGTCGAAGAGAGCATTTTGGTAGGTATTGGCATCTGGAATCAGCCCCTTAATTATTGTCCTCCTTAAATGGGGCACCCTGTATTAAACTATTGACTACCGCTTTTTAGAAAACGGTCCCGTTTATTCACATAAAATTCAAAACAATTACTGCGGCCTAAAAAGGGATTATTCGACATATCAAAATCAATGTTTTCCAGCTTTTAGTCAGAGTGCCCCCCCCCCAGGACCAAGAACGTATAATTTGGTCAAATCTCCAAAATCCAAACCACATAACCAATTTTGATGAAATTTAAAATTGTCAAATAATGCCCTATTCTATTTTTTGAAAGTCTATAGACCACAGTGATTATTGAAAATATTTATCGCTGTTCAGAAACGTGATATCTCCATAGCAATATTTTACCTAAAGACATTGGTCAGGGGAGGCGTAACTTCAGCAGGGGCCCCACAGAGGCCCACAAATATAAAAGTCGACTGATTTTGATAAAATTTAATATATTCAGTCACATGGGAATTATATGGGACAATTCCTGATAATTTAGATTTTGGGCCCTGGCAGGGCCCCAAAATCAAAATGTTTTGACCAATGAGTAACTTTAAAAGCCGAAATCTGCCAAAACCAATTGAAATAGTAAATATTTGCGCGTATTTACAACGTCAGAGAGGAAGACCAAAAACTTTACAATAAGAAAGTCTAGTACCGTTTATTTTTTGAGTACCAATGGACTGAGTTTGAAAAAGAAAATTAAAGTAGATATTCAAAATCTACCCTGATGTGTACTTGTACTCGTATAGGTATAATAACGCGCCTTATATTTTATTATTAAAAATTAGGTTCACACTTTCACAGATCTCCAGAATTAACAAACATATTATTGCGTGTTCTGCCAATGTGACACCTGGGTTTATTATTTTTCTGGCAAAAAATTGAGGGGGTTTATCGTGATAATTCCAAATCTGGGGCGTAATTAGACCCTAAATTTGACATACCTACCAAATTTGAAGTCTCTGGCTCTTACCATTCTCTTTTTAGACAGGATTAATGAAAACCGCTTTAAAGCGGTAAAAACCGC
>CM022881.1:6511934-6522153 GCA_012654025.1 Pachypsylla venusta
AACGTAGAGCCGAAACTATTAATACGTTGATCAGTCACTTAGGACATTGCCTTTTATATATATATAAAGATAAAAACAGAAATTTTACAAGTGCCAGTGGCCACTTCGCTGATTTGTAGTCGGAATCACAACTCACACTTGAGTGGAGTTTTAGAATATGAAATTTGAACCATGATTTGGGAGGTTAGGATTTTTTCAAAAATTCTCAAGGACCAAGTTCTGGTGGATCCCAAATTGCCGGAATTTTTGGAGGTGCTCATAAAACTGAAAAAAAATGTACTTAGTTGTACTGTAGTGATCGTAACGTTTTTGTTAACACGTTAACACACTTATGCGTTAACACATTTAACTAAAAAAGAGACGCACTCCTTTATTGTATAAGTAAAAGCTTGAAAAAACACTCTCACCAATTAATTTAAGTTGTATGACAGCCAGCGTTTATGGCACGTTGAATACACCATTTCATCCTATGGAACGTTGAATACACCAGATCATTGAATTTAAGCAACGTCCACTGAGGTTGTACCATGTGGGTGTCCGCGTGGGTTCGCGCCCTCGTGATGCTGGCTTTTTTTCCGGTCCAACCCAGGCTCAATGTGCATAGCTGGTTTGCAAGTTTCCAGCGAATGGAGGGTGAAACCCCCATCTAGAATGACCAATTGATCTTAAAGAGACGTTAAGCCAAATTAAAAAAAAAGTTGTATGATATCATGAAATGGTATGTTCCCCAAACCCCAATTATTACTCGTATAGTTAATATAATCAATGGATTTCGTTCTTTATTATTATTATTATTTACACCTCTAAAACACATTATTTTTCAAAATTAGAGGAAACCGGATAAAAACATTTTAGTAAAAGTGGGAAAAAATAGGTACTTACTGTAATAATACTCTGTATAAAAAGAAAAACGTTACCTAGTTACAAACTATAACACTTAGGCTAGTTTACACTTATTTTTGTTACACCCTGTATATTTTGAGACAAGAATATAAATCTACTTCACTTTGATGTCTTATAGCAAAGTACCTATACAACTTTCGTAAAACGGAACTTTCTACTTAAATAATTTTATTATTATTATTTACCCAATACAAAACAAAGCGAGTATAAGAAAAGTAAGCATTGTAGGGGGGGAGGGGTCGAGCAAGCATGTTTTTGTTAAACAAAATCGCATTGAAGATTGGAGAGATGCTTTAAACTTTGCATCGGCTCACATACACCAGTTACAGATAAGACTAACTTTTCAATGGAATTACGATTTGAGTTGTGGAGGGGGTCATCGCATTTACAGGTACGATTTGAGTTGTGGAGGGGGTCATCGCATTTACAGGTACGATGTGAGTTGTGAAGGGGGTCATCGCATTGCAGGTAGGATTTGAGTTGTGGAGGGGGTCATCGCATTTACAGGTACGATTTGAGTTGTGAAGGGGGTCATCGCATTTACAGGATGTTTTTTTTTTACATCGACTCACCTTTAAGCATAAATTATTCCCGGAAACGCCTCATTACGGAGATTTAGAAGAAATAAAGTATATATGGAGGGTGACCAGAAATTTTTGGTACGCGGATTTTTTTGGGGGGAGGAGTGGTGCGGAGGGAAAATTTATATGGGGGCCTTCATTTACGAGTTACTGGCATGCAAAAAATCTTAATATTTGTCAGCAGAAAAATTTTTCTTCAGCATGACGGGGCTCTTCTTCAAACGTGCATGCAATTCTACACAACTCCTGTTGATGTTTAAATTGACGATGAGCGTAGCTTTCTACACTAAATAAAGTAGGTGCGCTGCCCTTCCTAATGTTTAACATTACTAGCATTCGTGGTTGAGAGGTAGCGCTTCTAACTTTCAACCTAGGTTTGATTTCCGTCTGAAACTGATTTTTCTCAAGCAGAAGGATTTATTTTTAAAAAGTTAGTTTCACCAAAAAGCGGGACATATGCATTGCTTTGATCAAAAGTGGGACATTTCAACGTCCCAAAGCAATTGCTGGGACAGCGGGACAGTCCCGCCGAAAGCAGGACGTATGGTCAGCCTAAGTATACACTCAGTATATATATATATAGAGCCTTCCATGTGATAATTTTAGCAATATTTTATTTTGGTCAGTTTATTTTTTAAGTATTCAAAGTTTTTGTATCCACTTCAGTTTTTAAGAGTTTTGGTCATATATAATTCTAAATTTGTTTATCAATAATGTCAAATTGAAGATTATCAAAACGCATATTCAATGAAATATAGAATGAACCAAAATGGCAGTGTTCTTAAATCTAAAAATATTTGATTGGAGACAATTTCATCTTTTATCGTTCGAACAAACTATTTTTTGTTTTTCGAAAAATCAAAAACCTCAATTTGCACAATACCGTGTGAATTTTTCATGAGGAAATATGAATGAGAATTCACAAAGTTATTGCTTAGCCTTTTTTTTTAATTTGGCTTAACGTCTCTTTAACATCTATTGGTCATTCAAGACGGGGGTTTTATCCTCCATTCGCTGGAAACTTGCAAACCAGCTACCCACATTGACCTCACCCAGCCTGGGTTGGGCCGGAAAAAGCCAACGATACGTGGTGTTCCCAAGCGGTCACCCATCCAAGTACCGACCACGCCCGGACGTTGCTTAACTTCAGTGATCTGACGGGAACTGGTGTATTCAACGTGGTATGATTGTTGGCTATAATTTAAAAAACAATCTGAAAAAATATAAAAAAAAAAATCAAACGAGGCAAAATTTAATATTTTAGTCCAATAAAACCAGCTCCCATTGTTCAGAGGTCACTGGACTAGTATTGAACTCGGGACACCCAGCGGGGGTAATAGTTTGTCACCATGCTTGTATGTTTCGGGCCCAATCAGTCTCTTGAGGACAATTAGTAACTATGGAGATAAATACGCACATCAACTTGCATTGAAGGTAAAATTTGAAAAATCTAAATAATTGGATAGTGATATAGATATTGGGGAAATTCTACAATTCTGCAGTGAGCACCAAAGTTATGACATAACAAGACAAAGAAACAGCATATAATTATCATTTTTATACTAAAAATATTTGTACCACCCGCTTTGAATTTGTTTCGAAATCGACACTATTTGTAAAAAAAAAATCACTTCCCCGGTTCGAACCTAGATACCAAGATTAACTAACTAGATTTAATGTCTTCTCTACAGACCGTTTATAACGAGCATATTAATTTTACAGCCTTTTTATCCCTAGAGCTTTATTAAATTCAAAAATTTCAATTCTTTCAAAGTTAAGGGGAAGGTAAAACAGGTTTCATATATTTATAGATAGGAAAGGCTGTAAAATTAATATACTCGTTTTAAACGATCTTTAGAGAAGGATTTTAGAAGACGAAAAAGTATGCTGGCAATGCCCCAATATCGAAAATATTACTCCTAATGCAATTTGGCAAGGTCATACTTCACCATTTTGCAAATAAAAATAAAAAGAAAAAGCAATACAAGTGCCATATTAAATTTAATGTCTGCGAAACGTGTCATAAAACAGCTCAGTACCATGATGGGAAAGTGGTCGGGTGGTGGGGGGGGGATGATTAAAAAATATAATTGATTAATGCTTATCCCTCGTCTATGCATCTTTCCCTGCACTAATCATGATTGTAAAGTACTTAGTCTCCAATATAAGAGTAGGAAGAAAATATTTCATTACCACCTGGTGATAACTTTGGCGCCACAAAGGAAAAGCATTTCCCCATTTCAACAAAGTATGTGGCGGTGTACTGGAGTAATGGTCCAATAATGTGGTTTGTAAATTCACTCGAAAAACTTTTTCGTAAAGTTTGTTTCAAGGCGGTACTCCACACCCAGTTGTATTATATTTCTACTAACTCACTTGACAACAGAGCAGGGACGCGGGTGCTGGATGACGTGGAAACACTCTAGACACGTTGTATA
Organism: Pachypsylla venusta; assembly: GCA_012654025.1. Taxonomy (NCBI): domain Eukaryota; kingdom Metazoa; phylum Arthropoda; class Insecta; order Hemiptera; family Aphalaridae; genus Pachypsylla; species Pachypsylla venusta. The sequence goes on from CM022881.1 coordinate 6,515,857, forward strand.
TGATGGCTTTTACATATCTACCTCACAAACAAATGATGGTGAAGTTATTTAAAATATTGTTCGCAAGTGCTCTTCTCATTAGGATTGTTCCTGGGGAGGGGAATGGGAGCGATGAAATTTCATATAATAAGGGGTGAAGATTTTATAAGAAAAGTAATGGATGTATACAGAACACCAGATCTAGATTTTTCTCCCCGGATCCTGGTTTTATCTATACAATTTGGTAAGTACCCAAACATACCTAAAAATGAATTTGGTAAATACCCAATCATACCTAAATATGAAAGTTGACTATAGAAAAATAAATAGTTATAACTTAATATTATGATTTGTTTCATCACAGCATGTTCATCACAGCATTACAAGGATTTTTTGCATCTCCTTTAATTAAGGAGCGCTAACGCGCTCCGCCCCGCCAAGTCAAAGAAAGCGGTAACTAACAAGAGTATATTGTATGCCACAGTTTACATTACCGATTTCAGCTACTTTCAGAAGAAAAACTACACAACACGATAAAAATTGTTTCCTACGCATGGGGAAACTCAGAGACGAAGAATATAAAGTTTTAACATCGTCTGCTACTGCTGCTTCTTCTTTGATGTTGACGCACCTACAGCCAAAACTACTGGACGGATTTTGATGAACAATAGCTCAATTTTTTTCTCTCGTGAATGGCAGATGTGCTTTTGTTACTTATATTGCCCCTCAGTAGGTCCATTAGCCCAAAATTTCCAAAAACCCTCAAGTTTGTGTGCATATATTTGATAGACATGTAATATATTTTCAGAACAAATGAACTGATATGTACTTATGAGGTGTCATTTTATTCACCAAATCAAGCAGAAAATACACAGGTTGTATTTATCGCATATCCCTGTCAAATAAATTCATATTTTTCTTTAGTTAGGATTTCCTCGCATAATACATGATGTAATATTATTTTAGCGTTCAATTATTTATACTGGGTGTAACACATTAATTAGGTAATAGTTGATAATACCTGTATAGATGGATTTTCATCAATTTTGACTAAGAAAATACTTTCGTGAATCTGAAAGTTCAGACCAGAAAATTTTTTATAGCTCTCAAGGAATTGTGTGGAACTTGGTTCCGCCGTTAGGTGCCGTCATAGGCACCTGGAGTACTTTTTGAAATTTGCTGATAACTTGATGTGGAAGAAAAAGAGTGTATTATAGTATCATATTGGGTGTCAAAACTGGCATTAGGGATGCTCATATTTTTTTTTCTCCAAATTTTTACCAAAATATGTTCCCGTAAATCTGTTAAATATTCATTCAAACCATTTTGTTGAGAAAAAAAGGTTGGACTTTGCACCTTGTGTTCCAAAACTTAACATCTCATTGAACGTATTAATTTCTTATGAGCTAGCCATTCCCTAATATATATTATTTCTAGTCTTATTATTTAATGACTAGAAACTACTAACTAACTACTAACATCATAGACATGATGTTAGTAGTTAGTTAGTAGTTTAAATATAAAAATGTCAGAGTATATCACTATCTGTGATATACTCTGACATTAATTTTGACCCTTTTTACTCAATTTTTTATTCATAATGGACAAAACTAACGTTAGCAATATCTCAACCGAAAACAATGATAACATGTTATCTGTCAATGGAAAGTACGTCATGTAATTGTAAAACAGAGTACTGGGGCGGGAATAATTGATAATGATGCTGAATCAAAACATATTTAGAGGGGATATGGGAACGGGATGGTAATTCAGGATGTAGTGATGTTGTGACCCACAATACTGGTTTCCCAACACCGGCTCAACTAATTAAACATAGAAAGGCTGTTCCACCTGCGAACATAGGTTCGCGAACAATTTATATCCGTTCTGAGTCACCACTAAAATCAATTATTTGTAACTTGAATTCTACCAACAATTTCGGCCAAGGACCTGGTTAAATGTTCGCGTTTCAGACCAGGCACTCATACGCAATGTTTCACGTAGTGGTCCCACAAGATCAACTACACCTTGTTTTGACTGATAATGCTTAGCGTAAAGGAGCTTTCGTCAAATTGTTTGAAGCAAAAGCTCCTGACATTTGATTCGCAGGAAATAATCAGTGGCGAATTACGTCTGCTACTGGGGGCTCTCCCTTGGATCAAATGGATACTACTAACAATTCTAAATCAAACTCTACCGCGGTGAGAACCCACAAGCAAACTACTAGCGTGGCTACAAAATCTGTCGTGTCGATAAAATCTCCTCTCTCAACGGTGTCTCCGAAAAACGTGAGAAACCGGAGACTTCTCAAAAGTCTTAGGACTAAACTAGAAAAACTGATTTTACTAGCATCCCCCGATCGCAGCTTCGCCCGCGCATATTTTAAATGATGTATCATGCTATCTCTCTCGCTCCAATGTATTTCTTATGGGGATTGTTTACTTTTCGTGAATTCTACCCCTTAAAATCCTTCCTTTGTGCACACTTGCATGGTGCAAAGAAGATCCCTGCCAAATTTCGAGTCTGTAGCATTAATAGTTTCGGCTCTTCGTTGATCAGTCACTCAGGACATTGCCTTTTATATATGTTACATAAAATAAAAATGATAAAAGTAGATAATTGGTAATTGTATACAATTCCCGGTATGTGTAGGAAATTATTCTGAAGAATGGTGGAAGAGTTTAATCGAGGCATGGCCGATCAAAACGATTCCTAACCTCTCTGTGGGGGGACGTTCATCTTAACGCTTATATTGATAAAATAAACAAACTTGCATNCGATTAAACATTTGAGAATAATTTCCTAAATTTACCGTTAATTGTATACAATTACCAATTATCTACTTTTACCGTAACATATATAAAGATTTTAATGACAAATTTTTATATAAGCACCGAGAACAAGGGTCATGTGTTTTTGGTGAGGAAACATCTCACATCAAAAGTAATTAACATTACTTCCTCATTATATCATTTTGGTAGGAGGAGTATATTTTACAAGTTAAATAAAGAGATTGAATATTGTTTGGAGACAAGTTGAAAAACGTAAATTAAATTTGCCCCATTCAATTGAAAATAAACTAACTTTCCCAAACAAAGTGGGGTTCGGTAGTGGGCGCGAGAGAAAGGGAAAACTTTGATTGTCAAGATGTGTTGAATGTTCAGTTTTGAGGGAGTTGGCTGTAGAAAACTTGTTCTTCTTTGGCGAAAAAACTTTTAACAATAGTAAATTTGTCATCTCTCACGTTCACGTATCACAAACTTTTCAAACAGAATTACTTTTAAATTTATAACAATGTTTACTATTCCTCAAAATGTACTACATATATTTGTAGAAAAAATGTTTGATTTGATTAGGTCACGACTACATTAATCACATAACAATGTTTACTATTCCTCAAAATGTACTACATATATTTGTAGACAAAGGATTTGATTTGATTAGGTCACGACTACATTAATCACATAACAATGTTTACTATTCCTCAAAATGTACTACATATATTTGTAGACAAAGGTTTTGATTTGATTAGGTCACAACTACATTAATCACATAACAATGTTTACTATTCCTCAAAATGTACTACCTATATTTGTAGACAAAGGTTTTGATTTGATTAGCTGACGACTACATTAATCACATAACAATGTTTACTATTCCTCAAAATGTACTACATATATTTGTAGACAAAGGACAATAATTCATCGAGCGCAGTGGGATCTCCTTTTTAATTCATCACTATTTTTACTTAATATACCTATGTAACGTCAGGTGTACATGTGTAAAAAATATCAAAAAAACTAATAACTAAAAAGGGACCTTTTTTGTAGGTATTTTGGCATCTAGAATCATCCCCCCAATTATTGTCAACGTTAACTCGGGAACCCTGTATAATAATACCAAAAGAACACTTGATGTAAAAATAGACGTAAAGAGTAACAATATTCCCCCGGCCAAAATATACTTCTGTTAATAACTTAAAAAGAACTGATATAAAAATGAACGTCAATATGCTATGTGTACTATGGCATACCTTTCTTAGTTTCCTTTGCCCCAGTTGAAAATTCAATCAATGATCGTGGATTACAAAAACACGTTCTTGACCACTGCACATTCAGTTGTTCTGATTTTAAAAAAGGAATTCTAATACTTTAAAATAAGAACAACTGAGTGTGCAGTGGTCAAGAACGTGATGCTTTTGTATTTCGAGATCATTGGCTCAACGCCATGGTGATGGTTTTGTTTTATGTAGCCCTCGAATATTTTAAGATCGGAACAACTGAGAGAGTTTCAAGAACCTAATTTAGCGATCCGCGATTTTTGACTGAATTTTTAACTGGGGAAAGGAAACAAAGAAAGGAATGTCATGGTACACAGAATATTGACGTTCTTTTTTTATATCAGTTGTTTTAAAATTATTGCGAGACGTATATTTTGGACGGGGGGAATATTGCTACTCTTGACGTCTTTTTTATACAAAGTGTTTTTGGGGGATATCACTAATTTTCGATATAGGTAATCGTGAAAGTCACGATTACCTATATGGATTACCTAAGTAGAAAGAAAACAGATTAAATTGAAAGAATATTGAATAAAATCATTAATGGGGTGTTAATACAGATAGATAAATTCTATTGATTGTTTTAATTTTATTTGAAGTTGTAATGTAGCCCGCCCGGGCCAAATATTCACGGGCCATCACTACCTGTAACTTTGTAACAAAAAAAGAAAAGGAAAAATTGTGTTTTGCTCATAATATTGCACCTATATAGCGTTGGGCAAAACAACCTGTTACCCCTGTATTGAATTATATGAAAATAATAAAAATAAGATAATAATTATATTATCTTATTTTTTAACAACTTACCAATTGGTCTCAAAAAGTTTGATAACTATAAAGAGTTAAAGGAAAATTTCTATCAAAACTTCCTGGGTGGGGTAGCAGAGCTCAGTTCTCAGTTATATTGGCTATGCTGTTCTACATTAGTAAAATATAAATAGAAATTTGTAATTTGGTTCCGGTTCTGCAGCACGTCACTGACTGACATCTACCGACCGATAGACAGACTTACAGACCGACAGACAAACTCTTTGTCTTCTTACAAAACTGGACAAACATGACACCAAAAGGCTGTGGAAATAAGACACAAATTGCAATGTTCTAACTTAGGCTGAGATGCTGTGGGGCAAATTAAAAATTTGCCCCACAAAAAATTTCACTTGAGGTGAAATTTCGGGGCAATAAATAAATGTAGTTTTAGTTATTAAGTTCTCTCATTATAAAAATTGTATACATGCAAATAATTTTTAATAATAATAATAAAAAAAAAAATCTTATTGTTATTATTTTCATTCAATTGCTGGTACTTCTCTTGAATTTTTTACTCTTAACAATGGGTTTTTTTAACACCTAAGCCCTCGTGGGCGGCAGAAAGGGCACCTACCGGCTTTCGCTTGAATCCCCCATTTCGTCCTAAATTTTTTTCCGTTTTTTTAGTGACAAGAAAAAAGCCAAAAAAAAAAAAAAAAAAAAAAAAAAAAACAAGAGTAGAAGTAAATGACCTCATTCATGGCTGCCTCCATTCATTAAACTTGATCACCAAATCCTGCCTGGCAATTAGATTTCTATAACGGCCAGCCGACCGAATCTCCTTCACAAAACAACTCTTTTTGTTCACACTAAAATACAAAAATAATTCTTGATTCTGTGGACAAGAATGTCCACAGAGCCACGAACACAAAAATCGGACTCGCGTTTGCCAATCCTTTTCAAATGACATGCATACTCTCCATGTCCAGTCATAATTTCAGTCAAACCCCGTGACATGCTACCCCAAATGTGGGGCTGTTTTAATACTCGTGACCTTATAAGGCCCGATCCTACCACGACGTGTTTTCAGGAGTTTCATCTAACACTGTGTCAACCTGTCTTTAGTGATAGACGCGAGACGAGAAATTTCTCGTCTCGAAACTTACGAGACGAGACAAGGATCTTGTCTCGTCTCGTGTAAAAAATACGAGACAAGACAGGGTCTTGTCTCGTCTCGTGAATTCACGAGACGAGACGAGACAAGGCCCTGTTTCGTCTCGTCTCGTCTCGTGAAAATACGAGAAATTTCTCGTCTCGTAAAAAAATATGACTTTTCGGATGCTCTTTTCCCCTCATTATCATAATTGTACATAAGTATCTACGTGTTACATTTTCTCATAATAAAATACCTGCCAACGGACCCAACGGACATGAACGTTGAAATCAGCTTTTGGAGGAATTCGAATATACCGTTGGCGGTTTTATGCCGCTTTTTAGCGGTTTTCGCA
>CM022881.1:6524507-6557602 GCA_012654025.1 Pachypsylla venusta
AGAAAGCTCACTATAATCATCTTGGAATAGAGAAAAGCAAGTTACGTGTTCCAATTGAGAAAAGATCTGCTTAAGAATGTTCACTATAATCATCTTGGAATAGAGAAAAGCAAGTTACGTGTTCCAATTGAGGAAAGATGTGCTTCAGAAATCTCACTATAATCATCTTGGAATCCAATTGAGAAATGATATGCTTGAGAAAGCCCACTATAAACATCTTGGAATAGAGAAAAGCAAGTTATGTGAGAAAATATGTGCTTAAGAAAGCTCACTATTATCATCTTGGAATAGAGAAAAGCAAGTTACGTGTTCCAATTGCGGAAAGATGTGCTTGAGAAAGCAAGTTACGTGTTCCAACTGAGAAAAGATGTGCTTGAGAAAGCTCACTATAATCATCTTGGAATAGAGAAAAGCAAATAATCTCATATCACCGAATGATTTCCACCAAAATGACCGAATTCTTGTCAGAGATAAAGATTCTGTGCCATCAAAATTAATAAGAGATTACAATGTCAAATTTGAAAATGGAAATGTGCTTGAAAAAAAAAGATAATTTATTTATAAGGATACTTCACGTAGATTCCAAAATGGTGAAAATGTTCCATATCATTCCAATGATGAGGATGATAATATTGAAAGATGCAAACGTGGAAGTAATGAGTTTACAACGGAAGACTCTAGAAGTGAATTGAATGAAAATAGTAGTCAAATAAACACAAACGATTCCACGGAAAATAACGTTCAGTATGAAAGGCGAAATAGTGAGACCTATTATGTAACTCGAAGAGGTGGACACATAAGTTGACTAGTCCGTCTGAGGGAGATGTAATAGGTGCCAGTATGGGCCAAATACTGTTTTAGTGCGCAGTCTAACTGATGTCATTCTTGATCGAGACATTTTTTCTTTTTTTAATTTGTCTTAACGTCTTTTTTTTTATCTATTGGTCATTAAAACTGTTGATTCACCCTTCATTCGTTGGGAACTTGCGAACCAGCTAATACCCACATTGACCTCTCCCAGACTGGGTTGGGTCGGAAAAATAGCCAGCATCAAGAGGGCGCGAACCCACGTGGACACCCACATGGTACAACCTCACTGGACGTTGCTTAACTTCAGTTATCCAACGGGAACTGGTGTACGCTGGCTTTTATATTACTTTAAAATGTGAAAGAGTATCAATATTGTGGATGAACACAATTTAAATTTAATAGTTGCGACAAGAATGTGGAGGAATGAGGAGGAGATTTGGACATTATAGTAACAACAGTTGTTAATGCGTAATACAGAAACTTAGAACAAAACTGGAAATTGAAAAGAGAAGACATAAAAACCTTACGATCAGTGAAAGTGGGAATCATCGACACTGAATAGAATTGGGAAGTTATATTGAGACGAGGAGAGAACGAAAAGTGATAGAGTCAACAAAAAGATATGGGAATAGAAGCCGCGGGAAAAATGAATGAAAAAATAAAAACAATAGACTCAAAATAATGATTAAAGATAGAGGCCAGAATGTAGATATTGTAGAAAGAGAAACGAAAATGAGAAAAATAACACAGTTTTTATGTGTTATTTTAACCCCGCTTTTTGTTTAACCTCTTCCGACTTTCAAAAAAAAAATAAACTACATGAATCTATACTTGGGAGCAAGAAAATCGGGACAGTTGAAAAAAAAAAAAATAAAAAAATCGAATTTTAGAATTGATCTTAATCCTAAACCTTATCCTATAAAAAGGAAAGTATTGCAATGGTTTGAAATTTTCGATGTCGAGTTTCCAATGCCAAAACACGTTTTGGGGTAACCAGAGCCCAAATCTCGAGTTTCAGCCATTTGGTCCGTGTGTGTGTCTGTCTGTCGGTGAACAAGATATCTCAAGAACGACAAGTGCTAGAGATTTGAAATTTGGTTTGTATATATGTCAGTTTTATGCCGTGCACCGCAAAATGATCTTTTGATGGAAATCGAATATACCGTTGGAGATTTTATGTCGCTTTTTAGCGGTTTTCCCATATCCTGCCTTAAATGAGAACGGTAATACCTAATGGAACTTTAAACTTGGTGCCTAATCATATCAATTTCATACAACAAATTGAAAAATACAAGTTAAGTTGAAAAGTGATATATTGTTGGCCACTAATTAGATATTGAAGGCCGCTTTTTGGTGATTCCGCCATAAACCAGAATGGAAAGAGCAAGAACTTAGCATTTGGTGCCTATGAATATATCAATTTCATACAAGAAATTGAAAAATACAACTTAGGTTGAAGTGTAATATAGATTTTGGCTCTGGGGACTTCAGAACGTGTTTTGGCATTGAAAACTCGGCATCAGCCCATTACAATACTTTCTTCTTTTATAGATACGGAAAGTCGTGTGATGTTCACACTAGATTTTTTTATATATATTTGGTATATCGTATGCATTAGTTATTTCGTTACTCTGCCCAGCTCCAAAATCGTGTTTGGCGTGAAAGACAATAGGCAACTTATACAAACAACCTTTTGGTTGTCTTGACCAAAGATAAAGTTTACTTTTAATTAAAATTTGACCCATCCAATTAGCCAGAAGTACAAAACATCATTTGAAATGAGAATTTATTGAGGGTAATACTAAATTCTACGCGGTTGTCTGAACCACATTCCCCTTTAGCCCAAGTCCCACATTATCAGGATTGTTTAGAATTTGCTTTTATTTGCATTAGGTTTCAATGTCGCAGTCGCTACATTTCTCTTGGCCGTGGTTTCTTCTAATTTGCTTGAAAATGTCATTTCATTAAATTTTGGAATGCTTACACCCGTTCAAAACACAGGGTGCAATATTTAAAGAGCATGCCTTGAAACAAGGAGCAACCTGGAGGCTTTAGTTGAATACAAAATGACTTACTCTTCAGTTGTAAGATCATGCCAATTCCGTGGCCCAGTTATTAAAACCATTGACTTTTGGCCTTTTCTAGTACAATTTTCTCATATTCGGAATCGTATAGCTGTAAAAAGAAGTGCAGTCAACAGGCCGATATTAACTTCAAGATATTTTTAAATCTGATTTCCGTTCAGAAATGTTGTAATATTCATTATCAATCATTGAGCATGTGGTTTCAGGGCCAGTAACTAAAACTTAAGGCTTGCGATCTGGGGATCGTAAAATGTGTTTTGGTATTGAAAACTAGACATTGAATATTTCAGCCCATTACAATTCTTTCATTTTTACTTTCTCTTCCATAGAAGATAAAGTATTGTATTCGTGCAGAAATTTTAGACATATTTTGGCTCAAAAAATCGTTTGACGGGAAGCCAAAGGCCAAAATAAAGATCAAATATATTCGGCCATATTGCTTTTGGGCCATATTTTCAAAATTTTGGGNATTCTTTCATTTTTTACATTTCTTATCCTTATAGGATAAGTATTTTAATGGGCTGAATTTTTTGATATCGAATTTTCAATGCCAAAAAACGTTTTGGGGTCCCCAGATCCCAAATCTAGAGTTTCAGCTATTGGTCCGTGTGTGTGTCTGTCTATCCGTATGTCTGTCTGTGATTAAGATATCTCAAGGCAACATAAGCTTTTGGTGGAAATCGAAAATACCGTTGGCGGTTTTATGCCGCTTTTTAGCGGTTTTCGCATATCTTGCTTGAAATGAGAACAGTAATACCTAGAACTTTAAATTTGGTACCTATTCATATCAATTTTATAGGTTGTTGCAGTGTAATATATAATTGTATTTCCGCTCTGGGGACTTCAAAACGTGTTTTGGCATTGAAAACTCGACATTGAAAATTTCAGCCTATTACAATACTTTTTTTTATAGATCAGGAAAGTCGTGTGATGTTCACGCCAGACTTTGTAAAGTATAACCACACCAAATATATTAGAGCAAAAAATGATCTTGTAGAAACGGCTTTGATTGCATTAACCACTGAAGATGCATCAGCGAACCCTGTTTGTTTCGGAAGTTCTTGGGAAGTTTAAAGTTTACGTTCTCAGATTGGCACCATATAACATGCATGCGAGAAAGCCAGTCATCCTGACTGACATACAGAAGTTATTTTGAAGTCTGAAAAATTTTATTTTATAAACTCAAAAGTTTTTTAAAGCTTTTCTTCTGACAGTCTGCATAGGACGGTATTAAAATTTATTCAGTTTAATGTGCAAGAATCATATCAAACTGAAGTAAAAGACAGTCTGGCTAGGACGGTGTTCAAATTTATTCAGTTTGATGTGCAAGAATCATATCAAACTGAAGTAAAAGACAGTCTGGCTAGGACGGTGTTAAAATTTATTCAGTTTGATGTGCAAGAATCATATCAAACTGAAGTAAAAGACAGTCTGGCTAGGACGGTGTTAAAATTTATTCAGTTTGATGTGCAAGAATCATTTCAAACTAAAGTAAAAGACAGTCTTTCTAGGACGGTGTTAAAATTTATTCAGTTTGATGTGCAAGAATCATATCAAACTGAAGTAAAAGGCAGTCTGGCTAGGACGGTGTTAACATTTATTCAGTTTGATGTGCAAGAATTATTTCAAACTGAAGTAAAAGGCAGTCTGGCTAGGACGGTGTTAACATTTATTCAGTTTGATGTGCAAGAATCATTTCAAACTGAAGTAAAAGACAGTCTGTCTAGGACGGTGTTAAAATTTATTCAGTTTGATGTGCAAGAATCATATCAAACTGAAGTGAAAGACCTTCTGCCTGGGTCGGTGTTAAATATTGTTCACTTTGATGTGCAAGAATCATATCAAACTGAAGTGAAAGACCTTCTGTCTGGGACGGTTTTAAATATTGTTCAGTTTGATGTGCAAGAATCATATCAAACTGAAGTGAAAGACCTTCTGCCTGGGACGGTGTTAAATATTGTTCAGTTTGATGTGCAAAAACAATCGTATCAAACTGAAATGAATAAAGGGCACAACTCTGTTTTAGTAGAATATTCTGGAATGTGAACTGCGAATTTACTTCCCCTTTCGGGAACTATGTAGAAGATTATAGGGTATTGCATAACTACTGGTAGTTTATAGAATTTTGCTTAAAATGTGTAAAAAGGAACTACGCGTAGAAACTTGAGTCAGTTTTATAGTTCAGTTCTGTGAGTTAATTTCAAGTGATTTAATTGTGAATTTTCAGTGTGTGAATTACGTAGTTTTCTCGCGTGTTTAGTATACGGTAGGTATTTTAGGAGTTTTTAACCTTTAAATTTTGTTTTCTTTAATAAAGTGTTTTAAGTTTCTTTTCTATTTTCTTGAGTTAGTTAACGCGTTTTTCATCAAAGACTACTTAATCCTCGAACCCTAAGAAAATATTTACATGCAATTAAATGGAAAAAATCAAAACTCTTTTACTATAAGTGTTTCAAAATGTTTCTGCTTCAGGAAAGAAATTGTAAGAAATGTATTTAAACCCGCAAATATCAAAATTCAAACTTTTTAACTTTCAGTGCTATAACGCTAGGAAAGAAGATACATTATAAAATATTACTGTTTTTATTTGCTTTATTGTAGTGCATAACAGTTTATTTATAGTGTGGTGTTAGGTCGCGGTTCGATATTTGGGTTCGCTTAACACAACAAAATTCTTTGTTTCCCATATTTATTGAAAAATAAATAAGAAGAAAAGAAAGAACGACTAAAAAACAGTTACAGATAAAATCTTTGCAAAAAATATTCATATATAGATCACAAAAAAATGTTCATTGAAAAAAGTCCAAGTTCCAACCACTTTTCCGAAAAAAATCCGCCATTGAACGTACTTATATCTATAATTGGGGCCAAATTTATTCTTGCTGCTGTTCATTCCACCATTATATTTATTATTGCACTTTACTCTGTCTTAATTCGCTTAAATTAATACTGACTTTACACTTGGCAAGTTTGTTAAATGTATGTAGTATTTTGCAATTTGTAATGCTCCCCAGAAAAAACTGACCAAGAATAAAGGTGGTAGGTATTACTTCAGATAATTAAAACAGAATAAAGTGCAATAATACATTTTAGTATGGGATAAACAGCACTCCAATGCTAAATTTAGGGTAGTCAGCAAAATAATTAACTCATGAGCTAAATTGAGGTTAGTCATGAGTAATATAATAAACTTATGTGCTAAATTGTGGCTAGTCAGCAAAATAATAAACTCATGTGCTGAATTGAGGGTTGTCAGTAAAATAATAAACTCATGCATGTGCTAAATTAATGGTAGTCAGTAAAATAATAAACTCATGTGCTAAATTGAGGGTAGTCAGTAAAATAATTAACTCATGTGCTAAATTAAGGGTAGTCAGTAAAATAATAAACTCGTGTGCTAAATTGAGGGTAGTCAGTAAAATAATAAACTCATGTGCTAAATTGAGAGTGGTCAGTAAAATAATAAAAACTGAGTTATGGTGTTTACCTGCAAAGATTTACAAGAAAACAAATATTTGCTCACCCTGAACGTTCTATATTTAAGCTGAAATCCACTCGATAAATAAATAAAAAATAGCTGTACGGATAAAAGGAGCAACCTACGTTATATATCATTTGTTAAAAGTAATAAATGGTACTGAATACCGTACTAGACTTTCTCATCTTTATTCCAAAATTTGGCCTTTCGGTCAAATGTTGAAATTTTTCAAGTAGATTAGTATCAAGGAGCTTGTTAGGGCCCCCGGCGGGTCCCCTGATTAAAGGAGATTTATGGGCCCCCGACAGAGATACGCCCGCGTGAACCTATTTATTTAAGAGAATAGAATAATGCCACTTTTATCGATTTTAAATTTTATCATAATTGGTTTGGATTTTAGAGATTTGGCCACAAAAAAGCTGTGTGGGACCCTAGCCTCAGGGGCGCCCGCCCCTGGAGGAGATATCGAGAAAAAGAAAAATATGGATCTGGCTGCTCATAGATGACCTGTACCAAATTTAATCAAAATGGGACCAGCGCAGCGGTTTGGCTCCCAGAGTTCTGCACACGATTTCGTACGTACCTGCGCGTCATGCGTTATACGTCGGACATGTTGGTTTTTTGGACCCCATGGCTCCAAATTTTTCCAAACTTAACCCAGAACCAAGAGGAAATGAAATATTTCATCTTTAATTTGGGTTTTGGGTTCCCGTCAGACGATTACAATACCTTATCTTTTGTAAAAAAAATTATATACGCTAAAATTCTATTAATTTGAAACTCTACTCAATAGGATTATTTCCTCACAAAAGCCCAATGGATTTTATAAAATGGGAGCTCAGAGCTCCAGCACATTCTTAATCCTCAAGAACAGTGATTCTTAACAGGGTTTGATCAGCGTTACTTGCTGACGGCTGTCTGCATTTAGGTATATTGTGTATTGTATAACTGATCCAAGTTGGTCTTTCTTTAACTCTCGAAATTGTTCCTTTGTCTATTTGTACATCAATAATTCTCCAAAGCTTGGTAGATGGACGCCGTACCTTTAAGTTTATAAAAGAAACAGCGATGATTAGTTTTTGAAATCGATCCCGGGTCTTATGATTGACATTTAAAAGTACCTAATTACCTTTTGTGTGATCAAAAAAAAATCTGTTATATGGATCGCTGATTGGAAACGTTTAATACAAAATATAAAATAAAAAGAGGAAAGCAAATTAAAAAGGTTTAAAACATATTAGGTACACAATGAAGAACCGTAGAGTCGGAAGGGAAGGAATTGATACAAATCTACAATAGGGAAAATTGTAAGATTGTTCAAAGTGTGAGGAGGAAAAGAATGTACCTTCACTGGAGGATGAGCATTGGAGGAGATCCCTGGGGAGATCCATGTGACAGGGCAACAGATTACAACATTAAAAACAAGTAGTAAAGGTATGGAGGGAAATTTGAAAGGGTTGAAGATTAAGATAGGGAAATGGTTACATTGCTAGAGAGATAATGTACAGGGTGAGAGAGGTAATACGAGCAGGCTCGGAATGCTTCGCTTGTGCTAAAAAGGTATGGACTTTCCCACGTACTGCTGTTTATAATTATTTGAAAAACTTGTAGTTTGGTTCCAGTAGTGAGATAAGATTCTCTCTATAATATGATAATTTATCAGTATAACTAGTGGATCAGGATGATCAGGTGTTGATGTTAGTGTTGTAGTCATTTATAGAAAAAAATATCTTATAAATAAAATTTTAAAAATCATTTTCAAAAAACAAAATAAGAAAATTTTGGAGTCCCTACACCCACCCCGGGGGGCAGGGCCTTTGTGTTCTTCATAAATCGAAAAGCCCTGAACATCAGCCATAACATATCAAATTTTTACGTTTCTACAACAAACCGTAGTCGTGTTGTAGTCATTAATAAAAAAAACTAACTTAATCAAATTTTAAAAAAATTGGGTCCCTCCCCCTCCGCTTTTTTTTGGGGGGGGGGCCAATTTTTTAGAAATTGAAAAGTCCTTAACAAACCGCTAAAAAGAGAAAAATTATTTTCAAAAACAAAATATTGGGGGTCCTCGTCCCGGGGGGGGGGAGGGTCCCCAAAATGTTCAACACATACACATATACAAGTTCATTTCGGTATGTATGTGGGAGTCAAAATCAGTTATCGTTGACAAGAAAAACACACTTTATCTTTAAGTATATAATGGTACAATTTCTGTTATTCTTTTTATGGAAGATGTTTCTACAATTAAAACATACATGCCCTTCCTTTCAGCATAATTTCTTAGATATTTGATTCTTGAAATCAAGGAATTTTTTCAGGCTTATAAGATATTGTGCCACCGACAACTGAAATAATTTCGGCTTTGAGTTTCCACATTATTTTAAACCTGTTGTATAATGACTAAAAGCGACCCATTGAAAATTGGCCGGATTTATTGAGGGATCATTATCATAAAAAGACGAAAAAGACAACAATTTAAAACTCGTGTTGTCTGTCCATCTGTCTATAGGGCTCTCTATTTTGGGAAAAGCCAGACAAAAGAGGTGATAGGTTGAACTTTGAAAATAAAATCACTCAAAATAAAAGGCCCAAACTTTTGCAAGCTGTTTTATTCACCATCAAGTCTATATAGTATTGCTGTTGCTGTTAAACCTACACTATGATTTATTATTGCACTTTATTCTCAATGCTCTTAGTGTAATACAGAATTTACAGTTCTTTTCTGCGAATTCCCATTGCGTAGATTCTCAAAATACTATAATGCTTTTACCAAATGGCGAAGTATAAAAACAATACCGCCGAACGAGACTTCTCGATGCGGGGCCAAATAGCAAGTATCCAAAAATGTTTTTTGAAACTTTAACCCCTTCCCGTATATCTGCATCCAAGTGTCGAAACAATTTTTTGACACTTAGGTCGATAGTGTCTAGATAGCCCCGTACGCCCAAGCGGCCGAAGTAGCCTCGATTAATTTAATACGGTGGTAGAAAGTGCAATAGTAAATTAAAGTGAGGGTAGAACAGAGGAAACAATAAACTTGAATGCAGATATAAAGGAAAGGATTAAATATTTTGATGATGAATGAGTCAGTCAGTCAGTAAATCTGCCAAATTTGAAAGTACATATCTACTCGTATCTCCTTAACGAGTTATTATTATCGTCTGAAGTTTATGTCATGTATACCTCGTCTAAACTTTATGTAAACTATCTGTACTTACGAAAAGATGTGACTGTATGAAAGACCAAGTCTCTCTCACAAGGCTGGATAATACAGGTCTTAAACCATCAATATCGCTGTCAGTAGAATGGTTGTCGGCTTCGTGGTAGAGTGTGCATCAACCTAAGGATTTCTGGTTAGGTCGAAAAATTGAAAAGGTAAAAAAAGATTTCGATTTTTTAGTTGGTCTAATTGTATTGGGGCTGACTCAGGCCCCTGAGAACAATTGATCTAACGACTAACGATATTGTTAAATTTATAGCTAAGGATTTGTGATATTAGAGAAATTGTTAACAAAATAACTGACAATGTTATGATGACCACAATTGTTACACAATAAAACAAAGAAATATACAAATATACATTACACTTTTTAGTTTGTATCTTTCGCTTAAGCTAAATGACTTTAAATTGTTACAGAATAAAACAAAGAAATATACAAATATACATTACACTTTTTAGTTTGTATCTTCCGCTTACGGTAAATGACTTTAAATTGTTACACAATAAAACAAAGAAATATACAAATATACATTACACTTTTTAGTTTGTATCTTCCGCTTACGCTAAATGACTTTAAATTGTTACAGAATAAAACAAAGAAATATACAAATATACATTACACTTTTTAGTTTTTAGTTTGTAACTTTCGCTTACGGTAAATGACTTTTAATTGTTACAGAATAAAACAAAGAAATAAACAAATATACATTACACTTTTTAGTTTGTATCTTTCGCTTACGGTAAATGACTTTAAATTGTTACAGAATAAAACAAAGAAATATACAAATATACATTACACTTTTTAGTTTTTAGTTTGTAACTTTCGCTTACGGTAAATGACTTTTAATTGTTACAGAATAAAACAAAGAAATAAACAAATATACATTACACTTTTTAGTTTGTATCTTTCGCTTACGGTAAATGACTTTAAATTGTTACAGAATAAAACAAAGAAATATACAAATATACATTACACTTTTTAAATGAATTATCTGTGATCCATTGGAATAGCTCCAGTTTATCAGATAATAATTATGTATCCGCTACTGGTACTGGGGAATTATGTATCCGCTACTGGACACTGGACATTTGGCGCAAGATTTTAATATTTATCTTTGATTGACTACAGAAATCAATATTGCACGAGTATTGTATAGGTAATTAAGATTATTGTGTACGATAAAGCTTTTGGACGATATTCCCTTCCATGTTGTTTTTAATTAAACAGAACAATGATACCGCAAAAGCTTATCTATATATCATTACCCCCAAGTGAATGAAAAATTAAAAGTAGAATTTTTATTATTATAAACCACCTCAGTAAGCGGAGGGGTAGAGTCTCCAACATGAAAACTTCAATAAGATTACAAATAGAAAGAACAAGTTGATTGCCCAGTGCCCGTAGCAAGCTTGTGAGATACGAGAATATAAGAAATAACAGGAAATAAAATGCACGAGATCTCTAGCTTCAGCTGCTAGAACGCTAAAATCTTGCATGGAGATATACGGGGTGTCCCAAAAGTCCGAGACCACCTGAATATCTGTTTTTTTTTTTCAATTTCACTAGGTACTTATGAGAAACCATTTTTTGTTAAGGGAACCCAAATGTCAAACCCAGATCTAGCACCAAATTATAAATAAATTTATATACCTATATGATCTACAAAGCATATAAAACAGCAACATTTTATATTTTATAGTGTATTTTCTTCCCTGGAATTATAGCTCTGAAAGTTAATTGAATTGAAGTATCTGCAGGCTGTCCCAAAAGTCCGAGACGACCTCATTATCTTTTGAACGGCTTTATGTGGAGTTTTGAAATTTGGCATGGTATTATATCCCAACTTAAACCACCTGATGGTGTGACCAATTTTTCAGATTCGGGTCCTATGTGACCCCCAAGGGGTCTAACTTTTGTTTTTTAAATATGAACCCCCATCTTGTGCTACATTTTCAGAAAGACAATAGAATTAGAAGTACTCTGCAAATACACGTCTAACTTGTTTAATTTCAAAATGGCGACCATTTGAAATTTCCAAGATATGACTTCCAAGAGTGCCTAAAACTAGACTAAATATGTATAAAAACAGTTTCCTCGACATTGGTGTCCTATGCAATCATTCAATATCCCATTGCAAATAATTCGCCTAGTTTTAGACACTCTTGGAAGTCATATCTTTGAAATTTCAAATGGCCACCATTTTGAAATTAAACACGCTGGACGTGTAATTATTTTTGCAAAGTACTTCTAATTCTATTGTCTTTCTGAAAATGTATCACAAGATGGGGGTTCGTATTTAAAAAACAAAAGTTGAACCCCGTGGGGGCCACATGGGAACCGTCCCTGAAAAATTGGTCACACCATCAGGTGGTTTAATTTGGGATATAAACAATGCAAAATTTCAAAACTCCACATAAAGCCGTTCAAAAGGTAATGAGGTCGTCTCGGACTTTTGGGACAGCCTGCAGATACTTCAATTCAATTAACTTTCAGTGCTATAATTCCAGGGAAGAAAATACAATATAAAATATGAAATGTTGCTGTTTTATATGCTTTGTAGATCATATAGGTATAAATTTATTTATAATTTGGTGTTAGATCTGGGTTTGAAATTTGGGTTCCCTTAACAAAAAATGGTCAAGTGAAGATATAGTATTATATATTACCTACCTCATTATGGTTTTACTTGACATAGTATCCCAATTTAACAAAATTAAAAAATGGTTTCTCATACCCCACTTTTCATTCATCTTTGAAATCTCTAAAGATAAATTTAAAACAATTTTCTAGCCAACGATCATACCACGTTGAATACACCAGTTCCCGTCAGATCACTGAAGTTAAGCAACGTCCGGGCGTGGTCAGTACTTGGATGGGTGACCGCTTGGGAANGGTAGCTGGTTTGCAAGTTTCCAACGAATGGAGGGTGAAACCCCCGTCTTGAATGACCAATAGATGTTAAAGAGACGTTAAGCCAAATTAAAAAAAAAATTCTAAAAACGTATAAAATCTGACATTTGATCGTAAAACAATTGCACTTTATATCAACTATACACTTGGTCAGTTTGTAAAAAGTTAGTATTTTTCTCTTCAGAAAAAAACTGAACAAGTGTAAAGTTGGTATTACTTTAGGGCTAGGTTCACATGACCGCGACGAACCGCGCGGCACAAGATCTATCTAAATAGTGCATATTGTTTACATGACCGCGCGGTGCCAGCTCTACAAACTTGTATCGATCTGTTCATATGAAACCGCGCGGCTGCCGCGCTTCACCGCGCGGTCATGTGAACCTAGCCTAAGAGAATTGAGACAGAATAAAGTGCAATAATAAATTGATGTGTGGAATGAAACTACAGAAAGAATAAATTTGGCCTCAATAATAGATATCACTACGTTCATGGGCGGAATTTTTTGAAGAGTGGTTGGAACTTCTGCAATGATAATATTTTTTTTTTTTTTTTTGAGATTACAAATATGAACAAAAGACCAAAGCAAATAATAAACACCCACATTCCTCCTTTAAATGATTCTAAGCGAGTGAATACATTCGACAGTCTTTACTCGCGCTACTGTCTTTAACCAATATACAATGCAGTACTGTATACTGTACAGAACACCCCCCTTACGGCTCAATGCCTCCCGTCCACTTGGAGTGGAACATTGCAAAAATTTGCGTAATCAAATTTGATCAAATTCGCACGAACGAACCAAACACGTGGCTCGGTGGGGCCGTGGTACACTGGTCCTGCATCATTCCTCGGTTTTCGTGCGAACAGGTGCAAAGTGCGAACGGATTCCAGTCCGCTGGGATTTTGTTGCGAACATTACGAAGTGGGATTAAAAAAATTCTGCCGATGTGACACATTATCTGAGCGCACGTCTGTAATTTCAAAGTTTGCACTTTTGGATACTCACTGACAGATTGATTCATTCATCATCAAAAGTTTCAGGCAATTCCCGTTTACCTAGAGAGCTAATTTTGCATGAAGTTAGAAGTTGCCATCCAAGTATAGCAGAAAATCTGAAAATTTGAACTTTTTAACTCTAAGTGCTCCAAAACGGAGTCGCTTTAGGGAAGACAACGTATTGTAATGTAGTTTTAACTGATAAATACTGAAATCTTGCATAAAGTTAGATATTACATGCAATTTAAAAGGAAATAATTTATATTTGAACTACTTCATTCCCGATGCTCCAAAACNTTAACCCGAACATGAGATAGGTAATTTCAAAGCTTGCACTTTTGGATACTCACTGACAGATTGATTCATTCATCATCAAAAGTTTCAGGCAATTCACGTTTACCTAGAGAGCTAATTTTGCATGAAGTTAGAAGTTGCCATCCAAGTATAGCGGAAAATCTGAAAATTTGAACTTTTTAACTCTAAGTGCTCCAAAACGGAGTCGCTTTAGGGAAGACAACGTATTGTAATGTAGTTTTAACTGATAAATACTGAAATCTTGCATAAAGTTAGATATTACATGCAATTTAAAAGGAAATAATTTATATTTGAACTACTTCATTCCCGATGCTCCAAAACGGTTCCGCTTTAGGGAAGGAGATGCTCGAAAACTAGTTTGAACTGGTAGGACACTGAAATCTTGCATGAAGGAAGATATTTACATACAATTAAATGGAATAAATATATTCACTCTTTCACTACCAGTACTCCAAAACAGTTCCGCTTCAGGGAAGAAAATGCACGAAATCTAGTTTCAACTGCTAAGACGCTGAAATCTTGCATGAAGCTAGATAAACTTAAATTCAATTAAATCCGCAAATGTCAAAATTGAAACTCGTTAACTCTCAGTGCTATATAACTTCAGGGAAGAAGATATACTATAAATATTGCTGTTTTTATTTGCTTTGTAGTGCATATTACTTTATGTTAGATCTTACTGGATATTTGGGTCCGTTTTCACAGAAATTTCCTGGTTTCTGAGATGTTGTGTAATCAAAAAGAAAAAGAAGAAATAAAGGAAAAACAGCCAAATAATCAATTACATATCTTTACAAAAAGTATTGATATCTCAGAAAAAAATTATCATTGAAAAAAGGCCAAGTTCCACCCACTCCTCCAAAAAATTCCGCCTATGAAAGTAGTGATATCTATTATTGGGGACAAGTTTATTGTTGCTGCTGTATATCCCGCACTTAAATATAACATTGCACGTTCTCTGTCTCAATTCTCTTAAAGTAATACCGACTTTACACTTGGCCAGTTTGTAAAAAGGTAGTACGAGTATTTTACGAATCCCCTTAGAAAAAACTGTCCAAGAGTAAAGTCGGTATTACTTTAAGATAATTGAGACAGAAGAACTTGCAATTATATATTTATGTGCGAGATATACAGCAGTAACAATAAACTTGTCCCCAATAATCGATATCACTTCTTTCATAGGCGGAATTTTTTGGAAGAGTGGGTGGAATTGGAATTTGTCCTTTTTTCAATGATAATCTTTTTGTGAGATTTTATTATTTTACTTGCTAAAAACATCCCCCCCCCACCCAAAAAAATAAAATTAAAAATAGTAATTATGCACAATAAAACCCCAAATATGACATACACGTCAAAATTATAGCGCTTACTATTCAATTTTTGTACAGGATTAATGAAAGCCGCTAAAAAGCGGAAAAAACACCAGCAGTATACCTATTCGATTGCACGCAAAAGTTTCGGCACACAAAGAGACCCCTAAATATGAGAATATACACCAAATTCAAGTCTCTAGCGCTTAATATTCGACATGATTAATGAAAACCGCTAAAAAGCGGAAAAACGGCAACAGTAGGTATATTTGATTGCAACTGAAAATGCAACTTAGTGCCATCACTGCGGACAGCACGATTTGTTTTAATTGGATTTTTGAATTCTACGTATCTTGAAACGTAAAATATTAAATTTGAGGCGGGTATAATTATATATATATTTTTTTTTTCGTGACGATTCCAAAGGTTCATTATTGAAAATAATAATCCAAAATAGATTGTATTAGGCTAGGTTCACATGACCGCGAGGTGGGATCAACGTGAAACGAACTCTTACATTCCGAATATAGCAATTTATTCAGTCGAGTTGAACAATTTGAACATCATGCCACAAATATAAGAAAATTCTCACAACTAGTTGTTTTTCCCATTTCTTCGAACGCTTAAATGTTTTCACCCACATTTCCAGTCTTCGTCTTCGAGTATATTGCTTGTGCCTCCTGATACGTCGAACCAAAGTTGATAACCCCAAAGCGACTCTTCATCAGAAAGGCCGTTGCGAAGAGTCATCTCGTGATGTAATACGAATTCGGACGAGTACTGAAGCAATGGACAATACGCAATTGTACGATTTTGTTCAAACGGCGTTCACCCGAATCATGCATTTTTTTTTTTTTTTTGCGACCTAAACTTTTCTAAAGAAAACAATCTCTCCAATATAAAAGGAACAATGGAGGGTATTTTGTTTAGAATAAATAGTATAAGATAAAGAAAAAATAACAAAATATCAACTATTTTATTCTTTTTTCTTTAAACTGGATTTTTTTCTTCTTTTTATTGGAGTTCTTCTTATGAGAGGATCGCAGAATTTTATTATTATTATTTTTTATTGCATTTGCTGGTTTTTCAATAATCATCATCCGTACGGTAAAGTAAGCTAAAAGCTAGCAAAGTTAAAATTAAGCTTCAATTCTCACATCATAACTTTTTAAACTGGAATCCGAACCGATATCTTTCTATATTGCCGATATCGATATTTGCTTTGAAATATATCGCGATAATATATACAAAAAAAAATGATATCGGATATCGCATAAAGTCCAATATCACAACAACCATAAAGCGAGTAAATAGTGTCCATTACTACTACAATCCATTTCTGCAGAAACTAAATACCAGCGCAAGTATTTCAAATACACCCTCTTACTGCTCCCTAGAATACAAGTGGAAATGATTTCCGCTTTACATAGTTGGAAAATTCATATTGGGAATGACAAGTTGATAGAATCACTTCCCATTCATGGAACTAACTATTGAAATTAAAACTACCATTAGAAGAGGAGAAAGTGAAGAGCAAGAGAAATGATAAAAGAAGTTTAAATCGTAGAAATGTAATGCATAAAAGGGAAATAGTTTATTTCATTGAAGAAAAGTAAAAAGTACTTTATTTTCCTTCCCTATTCTATAGAGAACAGAATAATGGATATCTCATTTTCTTATATTATCCCATTGGCTCTCTCGTTTTGTATAATACTCTGTCCGTTTTTTTTTTCTTCTTCTTTTTTTAATCTGTTTCTAACTAGACCTTTCATACTGTATGTCTAATAGAAGCTTTCACATAGTTACGGTGACTCTAATAACATCTACTTTTTTTCTGACAAAAGGTGAATGATATCAGATTTATCATTTGTGTTCATCCAGTAAATCATCGTTTAGGAAGAGATATCTCGTGATGTGTCCCACTTTTGATTTTTTACTATCGGTATAATATAAGAAGATACTGACTGGTATCTTCTCAATGTTTTGGAAACCCAACTTGTTCATCCACCACTACTAATACAATACCTACATTCTTCCAATATTAATTCCCACTTCCAATACTATAGGTATTGGACGTTATATCTCATACCAGTATCTTCTCAATGTTTTGGAAACCCAACTTGTCCATCCACCACTACTAATACAATACCTACATTCTTCCAATATGAATTCCCACTTCCAATACTATAGGTATTGGACGTTATATCTCATACCAGTATCTTCTCAAAATGTTTCGGAAACTCCAACTTGTTCATTATTATGTTCACAAAGCACACACAAACATAAATACTACCACAGACAATGTTGTTAAATTGAATCTGTTCAAAAACTTTTTAACAGGGAAAAAAGTGCATTGAATTTATTTAAAAAGCTTGGGGTGGTCTTCTCTTTTTATTACTATTCCGTTCACTTTTTTCATGTTTGTAATGTAAAAAAAAGTACATTATAATACAAGATAAAAGTAGGTAGATACCTATTTTGTTACAAAGAAAAACCGCATAATTTTTATGTTGCTCTGGTTGGCGTAAGTACCTACTATGGAAATGAGTAAAAAAAAGGACAATTTATGATTTTGAGAAGGTCAAATATTACTTTTTGTGGGGGGAGGGAGGGGGGTTCTTGAAGTGCCACAGAATGTTAAGCTTCGAGGATTGCTATGTAGCTATGCGTGGGGAAGTGTATGTCTAATGGATGACAAAGAATATTATTGACCGAACGTAGTGAACATCAGAATTCAGTTTTGTCCGATTCTGATGAATCTTTGTGTGGCCATTTATGTTTAAACAGCAGCCACAATTTAGGCAACATAAATCTGTGTATGTCCTTTATTGAAATCAAATGTGACAGCGAAATTCGGCTAGCATGTTAGAGGGTGTTATTAATCCCAGGTTCTAGTCCGATGACCAAAAATAGTGAAATCAAATGTGACAGCAAAATTCGGATCTCATGTTAGAGGGTGTTATTAATCCCAGGTTCTAATCTGATGACCAAAAATAGTGAAATCAAATGTGACAGCGAAATTCGGATCACATGTTGGAGGGTGTTATTAATCCCAAGTTCTAATCCGATGAACAAAAATAGTGAAATCAAATGTGACAGCGAAATTCAGCTCGCATGTTTAGAGAGTGTTATTAATCCCAGATTATAGTCCGATGACCAAAAATCGTGATATCAAATGTGACAGCGAAATTCGGCTCGCATGTTAGAGGGTGTTATTAATCCCAGGTTCTAATCCGATGACCAAAAATAGTGAAATCAAATGTGATTTCAATGTCAACATTCGAAGGCTGCCTTATCTAATTAAAAGTATATTTTAACCAATCAGGAACGTCAAGAGCCGAAGACTGCCAATTACAATGAAAATAATGCTTTGACCAATGAGCAATGTCAACAGCCGAAGGCTATCTAATCTATTTAAAATAATATTTTTACCAACAAAGGCTCCCTAATATAATTAAAATAACATTTTAATAAATGAGCAATGTCATATTTTAACCAATATAAACGCCAACAGCCGAAGGCTGCCTAATCTATTTAAAATAATATGTTATTCAATGAGCAATGTCAACAGCCGAAGTCTGCCAAAAATAACTGAAATAGTGTATTGCACAATGAGTAACGTCAACATTGGCGACTACCCATTGTTATTTAGTAAAAATATTTGCGCGCATTTACAACGTTACGTCATACTGAAGGAATTGTGATGCACAATGAGTAACGTCAACATTGGCGACTGCCCATTGTAATTTAGTAAAAATATTTGCGCGTATTTACAACGTTACGTCATACCGAAGGAATTGTGATGCACAATGAGTAACGTCAACATTGGCGACTACCCATTGTAATTTAGTAAAAATATGTGCGCGCATTTACAACGTTACGTCATACTGAAGGAATTGTGATGCACAATGAGTAACGTCAACATTGGCGACTACCCATTGTAATTTAGTANCGATGACCAAAAATAGTGAAATCAAATGTGACAGCGAAATTCAGCTCGCATGTTTAGAGAGTTTTATTAATCCCAGGTTCTAATCCGATGAACAAAAATAGTGAAATCAAATGTGACAGCGAAATTCGGCTCGCATGTTAGAGAGTGTGATTAATCCCAGGTTCTAATCCGATGACCAAAAATAGTGAAATCAAATGTGACAACGAAATTCGGCTCACATGTTGGAGGGTGTTATTAATCACAGGTTCTAGTCCGATGACCGAAAATAGTGAAATCTTTTTATCTAATTCCTCTTCCTATAGAAGATAAAGTATTGTAATTTGTAATCATGCAGAAAATTTTCATATTTTTTGGATAAAAAAATCGTCTGACGGGAAGCCAAAAGCAAACATGTGGGCATATCTCTGTCAGGGGCTCAACAACCTCCTCAAAATGGAAATCCCTTATAAAAGAAAACATTTCAGTAATTTCACATGATTTAGAAAAGAAATGTCTAGAACCAGCAAGGATTAAAAGTATTGAAAAGGGCGTCCCAACTGGACCGAATCTTTAAAATCAAATCCACATAAACAATTTTGATGAAATTTAATATGGGTAACTTTGGCATTAATTCATCAAAAAATGGACACATGTGGGTGCTTCTTTGTCAGGGGTCCCGCCAGTGGACCCAATAAGCTCCTTCAATTGACTACAGCTTTTGAAAGCAAACGGTTCTGCATATTCGCATAAAATTCAAAACCATTCATGTGTAGAGCCTAGAGGCATTATTATAATCACTATTTTCCAGATTTCAGTCAGAGTGGCTCCCCAGGGTTCGGAACCAAGAAGCCAAGGACGTCACATTTGGTCCAAATATCATAAATCCAAACCACACGACCAATTTTCATGAAATTTGAATCTGGTAATCATATTAGCAATCTTTTACCTAATGGTCTGTGGAGCCGTAACTTCAACAAGGTCCCCGTTTAAAGTCTCCAGCAGGGTCCCAAAATCGCATAAATACGAAGTTCTCTAATTTTGAACAATTTTGTATTCACATTCACCTATTGGATAGTATTTGGTATTTCGTGCCGACAAAATAATTTGAAAATTTGGATAAAAGTTGGTATACTCAGTCACCGGGGAAGTATATGAAACAATTTCTGGAATTTAGTAGAAATTTTGGGGCTCTAATTAAATTAATACAAATCTAATTAAAATAGTATTTTAATCAATGAGTCATGTCAAATAATTGAAATAGTTTATTGCACAATGAGTAACGTCAACATTGGCGACTACCCATTGTAATTAATAAGAATATTTGCGCGCATTCACAACGTCACGTCATACCGAAGGAAGTGTATTGCACAATGAGTAACGTCAACATTGGAGATTACCCAATGTAATTTAGTAAAAATATTTGCGCGCATTTACAACGTCACGTCATACGGAAGGACCAAACTAATATGGACATTATTTTAAAATGTCTTCCAAGGGATGACATTGCCAAGATCCAAAAGGGGAGTTAAAGGAGTGTTCTAGGTGCTATATAAGCTGGCGTGGTTGTATGGATTCCAGTATAGAAATATAGTAAGCTCTAGTTCAATTCAATTACTTCTTATTATGTAGCCTACTTGGTAGCTGTGTCAATTCACTTGACAAATTTATCAAGTGATCTCCTTGACCAACTATCGAGTCATTCCTTGACTAACTATTGAGTCATCTCCTTCACAAACTTATTGAGTCATCTCCTTGACCAACTATTGAGTCATCTCCTTGACAAACTTATTGAGTCATGAGTCATCCACTTGACAAACTTATTGAGTCATCTCCTTGACCAACTATTGAGTCATCTCCATGTCAAACTAATTGAGTCATCTCATTGACCTAGTAAATGACTCATCTCCTTGACCAAGTACTTGAGTCAAGGAGACTAAGCAATTGAGTCATCTTCTTGACCAACTATTGAGTCATCTCGTTGACCAACTATTGAGTCATCTCCTTGACAAACTTATTGAGTCAACTCCTTGACTAAGTAATTGGGTCATCTCCCTGACCGAACAAACTAATTGAGTCATTTCCGTGACCACTGTTTATTAGGGTAACCCCCCCCACACACACACACTCATTGGATGGTCTGCTCTATTATTACCCCATGGAGGAAACAATTTTCTGTGTGTAGACAGGGAGGGCACGCGGAGCTGACGTTAGAGCGGAGAAGTGAGGGAGTTCATTAATCCACTTTTTGACAGGCGTATATATGATGTCGTGGTAAATTACTTTCTGATGTAAAGTGACGTTTTCATTTCTAGGAAGCTGAAGAGTGGTGAAAAGGGGAGTTGAAAGTTTGCGAAACATAATCATTGTCTTTCATTTCACAGTGTCTTTGTGATGTGGAGGAAAGTGTATATAGCTATCTAGTCAGCGGCGTTGTGTGATTAGAAGGGAGTGTATAGCTACTAATCAGTGGCGTTGTGTGGGTAGAAGGGTGTGTATAGCTACTAGTCAGCAGCGTTGTATGAGTAGAAGGGAGTGTGTAGCTACTAACCGGCGGTGTTGTGTAGCTAGAGGGGAGTGTATATAGCTATCTAGTCTAGTCGGCGTTGTGTGGTTAGAAGGGAGTGTATAGCTACTAGTCAGCAGCGTTGTGTAGGTAGAAATGAGTGTATAGCTACTAGTCTGTAGCGTTGTGTGTGTAGAAGGGAGTGTGTAGCTGCTAACCGGTGGCGTTGTGTGAGTAGAAGGGAGTGTGTAGCTACTAACCGGTGAGTGTATAGCTACTGACAACTAGTCAGCTGCGTTATGTGTGGGTAAAAGGAAGTGTATAGGTACTATTCAGCGGCTTTGTGTCTACTACATTGATTGTATAGATACTAATTATGGGCGTTGTGTCAGCAAAAGCTACTGTAAATAATTTTTACACCCTGTATACACAAAACACACCGTCATAAGACGTAGCCCATAAACGTTGATATAATGTTCAATAGCTTACGAATATTTTTAGAAATGAAAGAATCTAAGCTTTTTATTCAATAATTTGTGCTTCTTAATAAGAAAAAACGGTAGGAAATAAAAAACTCGAAATATCTAGTGTATAAGGTCCAAAATTATTGGGGGGGGACGTGCCCCCCCGGTAGCTACGCCTATGTATCCATCCTTGATCATTTTGGCAACATAATATTATGTAAGAGGTTGTTGCTGATTGTTTTTTTCTTCTCCTCCTCCTCCTCTATCTACTACTTAGTTTAGAGTCCACAACCTTTAACGGCTGAATTTTTCGATGTGGAGTTTGAAAAGCCAAAAAAATGATTTGAGGTTAGAGCCCAATGCATGTTTTTAAAATATCAGACATCCCACAGCGAAGTGGGATTCGAATCAACATTTGAAATCAAAGAAAAATATAAAACAATTCTAAATGACTCTGATTTTTATTTTTGGAAGACATAATGTATCATCGTTTATGTTTACCCCATATATGATCACATATTTTTTTGCTACTTAAACTCCTTTTTGAGGCAACAAAAACGTGATTCACATTTATGTTTCCTGTGGCACACATTAGCACTGTATATCGACGACTACCTGAGTTGCCGTTGTCACTCAACAATGAGATATGCTGAATATTACCTGAAACAGTCAGAGAGGAAAGTTAAATTACATAATGTTCCTAGATGAGTTTGTAACTTTTGTACAGGTGAATGTTAGTGAACTCCACTTTTGACTCCGGTATACATCCTGAAATGTGTATACAAGTATGAGTACTCGTATGTTTGTTTGTCACGCGATGCAAGCCACAATTTTCATGCCATTTTGACTAAATTTGGTATACATGTTTAGGGCATGAAGGAAATTTTCTGTATAGTTTTTGGGGCCTTGGGGACCCAATATGGTGTTCTTTAAAAATGATTTTTATCTTTTTAGCGGCTTGTTGCAGAAACGTAAAATTTTTATATGTGATGGCTGATGTTAACGGCTTTCCGATTTTGAAAAATTTGGGCCCCAATTTTTTTTTTTTTAAATTAGATATTTTTTTCTATTAATGACAACAATACTAACGTGAACACCTGATCATATTGGTCCACTAGTTAGAATTGTCGTCTATTTGAGAATATACGGATCCTGATGATACTGCACAGGATTAGTATTCGATTAGAACTATTAGGGCTGATGACGTTGTAGGGAATAGATAGTAAGGGGAATAGATGGTAAATTCTAAGGATAGAAGTACACAAACATGCTCTTGGCTCCATGGCGGCCACACTATACGTTGTTATAGATATGTTTGTTGCGTTAATCCGAAAACTATAACAGCCGGTGGATCAACACCGTGCACCAACTAACACTGCTAAACAACACACTCACGATTTTGTTTGCGAACAGTAAAGGCCTTAGGGCGTCCAAACGCCACATTATATAATTGTACGTTGACGTACCCCTGGGCTGCCCATATTTCATTTAATTTCATTTCACCATTTCCTTGCATAACTGTTATTAATTATTATTATTTTTCTTTCGTTTTTATTCTCTGAGGTATGTTTGTGTTGAAATTACATAACATTATTTTCATTCATTATGCATTTTGTTGTACAATGCAATGCACCTATGCAAAGTAATACCAACACTACTGCAGCTTCCCCCCCTTCGTGCTGCCGTGGGGAAATAAGACTTGTATACCTAATGCATGAATGCAGAAATTGAAAATATTATAATTTTACTGTCATCAGAATTTCCATTCTGATGACTTCACGTTTCTGCATATTTTTCGTGTTTCACACAGGGGCAGATTTAAGGGGGGGACTTTACCCTACCCGGAGCTGAGAAAAAAATCCGGCTATACTTATCAAATGTAAAAGCTCAGTCGATAAACTGACTGACAGTCCTCATGAGGACAATTGAGTTATAGTTCCTGTTGACATTAGCGAAAAGACATCTGTAGTTTCTAATTTGATATTCCTATTAACCTAGTAGTTTCAGATTTAATATTCCTATTAACCTAGTAGTTTCTAATTTGATATTCCCATTAAACTGGTAGTTTCTCATTTGATATTCCTATTAACCTAGTAGTTTCTATTTTGATATTCCTATTAACCTAGTAGTTTCTGATTTGATATTCCTATTAACCTAGTAGTTTCTAATTTGATATTCCTATTAACCTAGTAGTTTCTAATTTGATATTCCCATTAACCTGGTAGTTTCTCATTTGATATTTCTATTAACCTAGTAGTTTCTAATTTGATATTCCTATTAATCTAATAGTAGTTTCTATTTTGATATATTTCCATAAAACTAATTTGATATTCCATTTCCAATTTGATATTCCCATTAACCTAGTAGTTTTCATTTTGATATTCCCATTAACCTGGTAGTTTCTATTTTGATATTCTCATTAACCTAGTAGTTTCTATTTTGATATTCCCATTAACCTGGTAGTTTCTATTTTGATATTCTCATTAACCTAGTAGTTTCTATTTTGATATTCCCATAAATCTAGTAGTTTCCATTTTGATATTCCCATTAACCTAGTAGTTTCTATTTTGATATTCCCATTAACCTAATAGTTTCCTTTTGATATTTTCACTAACCTAGTAGTTTCTATTTTGATATTCTCATTAACCTAGTAGTTTCTATTTTGATATTCCCATAAACCTAGTAGTTTTCATTTTGATATTCCCATTAACCGGTGGTAGTTTTTTATTTCATATTCCCATTAACCTAGTAGTTTCTATTTTGATATTTCCCTAAACCTAGTAGTTTCCAATTTGATATTCCCATTAACCTAGTAGTTTCCCAATTTGATATTCCCATTAACCTAGTAGTTTCTATTTTGATATTTCCATAAACCTAGTAGTTTTCAATTTGATATTCCCATTAATTTCCATGGTTACTAACATCAAGCATTTTTATATTCTTTATTAAATCCCTTATTTCGTTTTGGCCACATAAAACCCATACGTACTCGCATATGGCCAATTATAGCGCCCTATGTGTCGAACACCCCACCCCCATTTACATATGACAGTTTCTTTAATTGTAACAGTATTTTAATAAAATTCTATTTAATACCTAGGTACTGGCCTATGGCAATTTCTACAAAACTTGCGATGACGCCTATTCTCGATTCATTTTTTTCTTTCTTTTTTTCAATTTGCAATATGGGTCAAGAGTGAGGAGGAGCTATGAAGAGGACAACATGTACTTTGTCCAAGATAAAATGAATTTGTTTCTTCTCAAATAAAATTAGACCTTTGAGGTCTCCGAAATGAGAAATACACTCTGATCATAGCATCAAAATCTATAGAATGGAGTTTATCCTTCTACACGAGTTTTCGGAATATTAGCCTCACGGGGACAATTTTATGTTTCTAGTTACTATTGAATCCCTTCAATATAAAGGGAATCCAAAAATCGAATAAAAAAACCTGTATATTCCCCGAAAGCCGGAAATCAAGCTTGTGCCAATTTGGATGAAATTTGTTATGTATATTAGTTCCCATTTACTAAAATTTTAATATTGAGTGTGCTTTTGGCTACAACTAGACCCCAAATGTGACCGACATACCAAATTTCATCAACGGCAAATCGAAAATTTTATTCGCTATTTCTAAAACTATGAGAAGTAAGCCAGGAATAAAACCAGAAAACCAAGCTCAATCTGTCAGAGGAGTTGATTGGTTTACTCTGTCTGTTCAGAAACAATCTGTTCTGCTCTGTTTGTTGACAATATAAAATAATACTTGATATCCAGTCAGGTCTCCTATGCATTATCCTAATCTTCTACGCAAAGCCCAGTTGGTATACTGACGTACTGACTGACTGATAAATAATCAACGTAGCTCCACGATGGCTTAACCANCAATCAAGTCTCACGAGTACCCCTTGACAAGATAGCTCCTTCCCAATAATTTTATTTTCGCTTTATTTTTTTGGGCAGTTAATTTATTATTTTTTAATCAGTTCTTCAGATTTGAACATTCATATTTATCCTCATTATTCTATCAGCTATTATAGCCCGTAGCGAAGCACGGGTAAAACAGCTAGTCTTCTATACGCAAAGCCCAGTTAGTATACTGACTGACTGATAAATAAGCAACGTAGCTCCACGATGGCTTAACCTAGGGACTTGAAACTTGGCACACACATCCCTTTTACTATGTAGGTGCGTAATAAGAAAGGAAAAAAAAATGAAAGTTCAAGTTGGAGCAAGTTACCGCCAAAAAGACGCTTTTTAGCGGGACTTTTTGTCATTTTTTTCTGGGCAAACTAAAGTATATAACGAAAATTGATCGAGAATGGACCACCCCAAAATAGTATATCGGGACCCCATAAAAAATATAAAATTTGTAATTTTACGGTTTCTCCCCAATTTATGGACGGTTTTCACCACCAAAAAATTGGAATTGAAAAGTACCACTTCGGGATGAACGAGAATGCTGAAATTCGATACAAAGGTATTCCGCAGTGCAAAAAGTAATATTCTTGATTAAAATATTGAATTTTCTAAATAGGAGCCGTGTTTACTCTGGGGTGGTCGATTCCACCAAAAATCCAAATTTCGTAACCGTAGCGAAGCACGTGAAAACAGCTAGTTTCATATATTATTTTTGACTCCTTTGTGGTATGGAGTAAAAAGATCAGTAACGAGTAAATTTGTACAAAAATATGACCCTTATATATTATCGAAACATTTTTTTTTTTCAAGACTGTTCCTCAAATAGAGATTCCCATAATTGTGCCTTGGTACATTAATGGGCTAAAATGGAGCACCACTACTACATCCTCATGTCCGACCTTATCACTATCTCAGAATATAAGAAATTATATTAAATATACATCAGTCATGTCAGGATAACTCAGAAACAAAGGTTTCTCCCTGCATGTAGAATTCCCGGGGCAAATAAGATTGATGACCAGCGTCTTCCTGTTAAACAAAAGTAGCTCCTACTGCGTAGGCTCGGTATATGAGTGGAAGATAAGTTGATGAATAATTCCAGACGCAGCATCAGTGAAACGTCCAATAACAGGATTTGATATTATCAATGCGGGTGACAACATCTCTCCGAAGGTAGGTACCATATTCCACTCGAACCACTTATTTTTTGTACTTGCACTCTCTCATGAGCTACAGTATAGCTTTCTGGGGTCTATCGTCAATTTCGAAAAAGGTATTTATTCTTCAAGAAAGGGCTCTTCGCGCCGTGTATGGTCTTGACGACATTGTGTCATGCCGAGAATTATTCAAAGTTCAAACAAAAACGTATTCTGACCTTCTATGGACAACTGGTGTTGTCCTAATTCATAAACATAAAACACAACTGCCAACTATCCAACACCGGTACAACACTAGAAATGTCCATTAGTTGGTCCCATCGTCACTCCCACTGTTTGGGCAATCCTTTTTGGACGGGGTATCCGGGTTTACAAAAATATCAACGCGTCCGTGAGAGAGGGAAATTTGAGGGAATTTAAAATTCGGTTAAAAAATGATCTTTTGGAATCAGCCCCTCACTGCATAGAAGACGTCCTATGATCTTTTTTTACAGATTTTTATATACGTTTTGTATATATTATTACCTATCACTTTTTTTATTTTTTTACCTTACTTATTTTTTTACAGGTATTCTAATTTATACCTAGGTAAACTATTTTTTCAGGTTTCATTATTATTTATCAGTTTTTCTAATTTATTTATTATTTTTTTCAGGTATAATAATTGTATAATGTGTCAACAAGCACAACGGCTGTTGAACACAATAAACAAATAATAATAATAATTCCGGTTTATTATTTTCAATAATGTAAAAACCTTACGATTGATTCAAGACGAAAAAAAAATTCAAAGTATGTGTAGAATCCAATAATCAAATGAAAGAGATCCGCCGGACGGTGCGACGTGAACGTCAGTTTTGCAATTCAGCGTTGACTTTTTTATTTGCCGGTTTGTTAACCATTATTAATTTTAAGATTACAAAAAACATATATATTAGGTAGTTAATTACAGCATAAAACATGAACATTATAATGTTATAAGTTAATTATAATGTTAAAATCATTATACTGTTACTTATAACTCTTCTATAAATAATATCCTGATGGGGAGCGTTCAGCAACAAGTGGCTCCTCAGGGTCTATTTATGTAAAAAACACGTTCCTCGACATTGGTGTCCATTTACATTGATGGTATGCAATTAATCAATATCCCATTGCAAATAATTCGCCTAGTTTTAGACACTCTCGGAAATTCAAATGGCCGCCATTTTGAAAACAAACATGCTAGACGTGTGAAATTGTTTTGCAAAGTACTTCTAATTTTGTTCTCTTTCTGAAAATGTATCACAAGATGGGGTTCGTATTTAAAAAACAAAATTTGGACCCCCTGGGGGCCACATGGGAACCGTGCCTGAAAAAATGGACTCATCATCAATCATCAGGTGGTTTAATTTGGGATATAATACCATGCAAAATTTCAAAACTCCACGTAAGCCGCTCAAAAGATATTCAGGTGGTCTCGGACTTTTGGGACACGCAGTATATGCAATAATAAATTTGGATGACCTTTTTTATGTTGGGCAACTGGCAATTTTAATAAAATATTGTGACATACCCAGGAAATTCATATTACACTAGTAGCTGTGCTCTGTGCTTCGCCACAGTTAAAAATTTGACAATTTGCTTTCGGTTTATTATTTTCTATAATGAACCTTTGGAATTGTCACGAAAAAAAAAAAATACCCCCCCTCCCTTAAAATTTGATATTATACGTTTCAAGGTACGTAGAATCCAAAAATCGAATAAAATAAAATCCGTTTGTCCGCCGCGCCGTCCGCCGTACACCGTGATACGCACTTTTGCCACTTAGCGTAGACCAATTTGGATGATATTTTGTATAAAACACCCAATTGTGCCCCGAAACTTTTGGGTTCAATCAAATATACCGTTGGCGGTTTTTACCGCTTAAAAACGGTTTTCATTCAACCTGTCTAAAAAGAGAATGGTATATAAGAGCCGGACACTTCAACTTTAGTAAGTAGGTATGTCAAATTGTAATTACGCCCCTGCTTTGGAAGTCACAAGACCCCCCTCAATTTTTTGCCCCCCCCCATTTTTGGGGTGGGGGCCAAAAAAGGTTTATTATTTTTGCCAGAAAAATAATAAACCCATGTGTCACATTGGCAGAGTTTTTTTTTAGTTCTGATAATTTATCTGAATTTATCAGACTATAAAAAGTTTATTAAAATACCACAAATCAAAATCACAGAAAATGCTTCCGTAATCACAGGAAATGGTTCGTGTAGCTTTGTTGCCATAGCCCTCTGTAAAAGAAACTGACAATCACGACGCGAACCTATGCTTTGATAGGAGATACCACAAATCAAAAAACATCTCTTACATTTCTGAACTGTCTCCGAGTCAAATCTCTCATAAACTCGGATACTCCTTTTTACACACCCTGTACTTCTGCCCGGTACAATGAAGAGACGAAAAAGTTCCAGAAATCTATGTTAGGCATTTTATTCAAAAACTTTCAGGCACGACATGGCTCCAGACAGAATACTTTTATTATGGAGTCCACAGCTCGAAGATAAAAGGAAAGAAACATTAAACCTGCTTCGTATTGGGGAACAAAAAAAGTTACTGCTAAAAAAATAAATGTAAAGAAGTTGAGAGGTGGGGCTTTATATTAGTCCTGATTGTTGTTTTTATAAAAACGAGCCAGGGTCGGCTGCTGGTATGACAAAATTAATATTTAATGCTCGGAAAAAGATTTTTTTTGAGACTTGATGTACATCAAATTTCAAGTTCCATAACACTTGCCGTTCTTGAGATATCCCGTTTACAGACAGACGGAGACAGACATACATACATATTAAGAGGACTGAAACTCGAGATTTAAGCTCTGTGGACTCCAAAATGTGTTTTGGCATTGAAAACTCGACATCGAAAATTTCGGGCCATTACAACACTTTCTTCTTTAACGGATAAGAAAAGTAAAAAGAAACTTACGGTCGCACCCTGTACATACGAAAATAAATGCTCGTTTTTCGAAGTTAAGAAAAATTCTTTTAGAAAATGCCTTTTCTCCGGTAAAAGGATATTAATGTTGTGATTACAATGAAAAGTAATGTTAATGAAAACTTTTAGCAAAAATAAAGGTTGACATTCATATTCCCATTT
Organism: Pachypsylla venusta; assembly: GCA_012654025.1. Classification (NCBI taxonomy): domain Eukaryota; kingdom Metazoa; phylum Arthropoda; class Insecta; order Hemiptera; family Aphalaridae; genus Pachypsylla; species Pachypsylla venusta. The sequence continues at coordinate 6,554,735 of CM022881.1, forward strand.
TTTTTCAGTATTGAGTCCTCCCGTATCTAAAGGAGATAATTTCAATGCCATTAGTTCTTTAACTGTAGTCCACATTCAATTAGAAATGGCCAGCATGAAGCCCAAGTTGACCATTTTAGCCCAAAAGCTCATTAGCCAATTCTATGAACCTTTCTGGGTTGCCGATACCTAGCTTCATCAGAATTGGACCATGCGCCGTTCGACAGTTATCGCGGAGTATATAGTTTTATACCTTCAATTCGTTTGGCCAAACATAATGATGTTTAGTTCCAAATTATCTTTTCGTTGATCGAATGAGCATTGCTGTCATATTTTTCAAAACATGGCCGTATTTATTTACAAATAAGAGGAATACTCTTTTATTTCCACGTCACATATGCACATGGTACTGATTTCCTGATACAAACCTATCTTCTGTAACGAAAACGTCGACATTTTGTAAAGGCAGGAAAAGGGAACATAAATGTGAGAAGAAGGGGAAAAACATTTTGTAAAGAAGAAAATGTGATTGTGACATTTCTGTAATCTGTGCGAGTGAGAGTGTTGGCACTCAAATAATAGCTTTCATAAACTTAATCAATTTTTATACCCTTTAAGGAGAAACTCTGGAGACCCTTCGAAAAAAAATTGCTTAACAGAATTACTTTTTTTTTTTTTTTTTTTTTTTTTTTTTTTTTTTTTTTTTTTTACAAAAAATACATGCTCTGTTTTTCTGAGGATTTTCGTTGTTTTGAACTAGCGACAAGAAGGGAGAAGCTGTTCGGGGAGATTGAAAAATAACATTCTGCCAATTTTACTGATGTGGGGGAAGGTCGGGAGGTATCGGACACCAAAAGTGTCAACTATCGTCAACCCCTCAGGATGAGGAGATGGCCTGAAAATAATGTTTGGTGAAGCTCAGTTAGCTTGTTCACTGTAGATTCGAATGATAAATTGGCATAACTGAGGAGTTGACTTGAAAATAATGTTTGGTGAAGCTCAGTTAGCTCGTTCATTGTAAATTCGAATGATAAATTGACTTAGCTGATGAATTGACTTGAAAATAATGTTTGCTGAAGCTCAGTTAGCTTGTTCACTGTAAATTCGAATGATAAATTGGCGTAACTGAGAAGTTGACTTGAAAATAATGTTTGGTGAAGCTCAGTTAGCTTGTTCATTGTAGATTCGAATGATAAATTGGCTTAGCTGATGAATTGACTTGAAAATAATGTTTGCCGAAGCTCATTTAGCTTGTTCATTGTAGATTCGAATGATAAATTGGCTTAGCTGATGAGTTGACTTGAAAATAATGTTTGCTGAAGCTCAGTTAGCTTGTTCATTGTAGATTCGAATGATAAATTGGCTTAGCTGATGAGTAGACTTGAAAATAATGTAGGCATGGTGAAACACGGCTAGTTTCTCAACAGTAGATTCGAGGGTTAAATAGGATTCACCGAGGTGTAGATTTGAAAATAATATATGGTGAAACATAGTTAGATTCGAAGATTATATTGGAATTCATAGATTAAATCGGTTCAACTGCTTATGGAAATCCACACTAAATTATTTCTTTTTTTTTGGCTCATGTCTCCCTTTATGTTTGGTTGAATATTTCGCACACATAGACACCCTGTATAAATAAGCTAAAGTTCGATGTTTCCTCTATTTGAACTTCGGGTCCCTTTTGGTGAGGATGACGATGTCATTTCTATTGTTGTGATTGGAAAAATAGGGATCGAATTTATTTCTCCTTCCCCTCCCTTGCTCACAACTCCTTTTCCTTCATTTTCTATGTCTCCACCCCGTTTGTCTGATTTTCTATCTAAATGTTCAATTCTTCTGTTGATATTTTCTGTTGCAATTTTATTCCCTCGAGAGGATACAAGATTTTCATTGTTATCTTTTCTTTTTAACCAATTTTTTGCTTATTCATTTATCCTTCCTTTTCCCTGGCTACGGGGATATGTCAGGTACATTTATTAAACATTTGAAACACTTTCCTAAACTACTTAAGTTCTGTGAATATTACTCACTTCAAGCTATTGGATAATATTAAGCCATTTGCGTTGTATCATAATTCGCCTTTAATTATTCATCAAAATAATGCATCCGTACAATTAAAGGAGCTGTACAATTTAAATTAAACTTTACATTTATTATCGGGGTATCATTAACTAATCATTCCAATAGAACGCATCATCAGTATAGTTAACATCCTACCTACATCCTACACTGCATCCTACCTAATTAGGCTACCACAATAATATATAAAAGTTTATGAATCTTTCATTAACATTCCGGGTATCATCATCAGATGTTGACTCTAAGGTATTTATAAGAGTGAGGGTCGCGTAAAACGAAATAAAAGTGTAAGGAAAGAGCGATTCCATAGTATTACTAATATATCAGAATTGGATAAAAGTGAATTTGATGTAAGAACCAACGAAATAAGAAAAAACATACTGATAAAATAATAATATCACGCAATTGTATTGTATCCTAAGTCGGAACGCTTTATTTTCTCAACAAGAACGAATCTGTAGAATTAAAGGAGTTGTACTGGAAAACACTTATCATTAACTAACATTTATTTCTCAACTCTCCATTCAAATGAAATATTATTAACTTTTAATTCAAATGGGTTTGTATTTATTGTTCCTCAATTTCTTTTATCAATTTGGAAACCAGGTTCCTAAGAATCATGAGATAGGTACTAACTCTTCCTCTTGAGTTATAAAGTTCGCCTACCCTTTCTCCATTTGTTCTTCATATTAGGTCATCTTCTTCTATAACCTCACTCATTTCTGCTACAATGTTGATCATCTCAATATCTCCTTGTATTTCACTTACATCACTCTTCATCTTGTTATAAGGTTCGGCTTCCCTTCC
>CM022881.1:6566179-6585322 GCA_012654025.1 Pachypsylla venusta
TTGTTCTCTCTTTATGTTCAATGAATGTCGTTCCTTCTTTCTTTTCCTTTCTATTTGTATTCTAATCATTCTATTGCTTGTTCTCTCTTTATGTTCAATGAATGTCGTTCCTTCTTTCTTTTCCTTCCTATTTGTATTCTAATCATTCTATTGCTTGTTCTCTCTTTATGTTCAATGAATGTCGTTTCTTCTTTCTTTTCCTTTCTATTTGTATTCTAATCATTCTATTACTTGTTCTCTCTTTATGTTCAATGAATGTCGTTCTTTTTTCTTTTCCTTCCTATTTGATCGCAGATCCGGATTAAAAACATTGAGCACCCTGGGCAAAGAGAAAAGAGATCGAGCTTGCTTCTAAGACCCTATCGAAATATGTAAATGAGCTTTTAAAACTACAAATTCATGCTCTATTGCACCAATGCTCAAATAGAAACCAAATAGATGTGTGTGTACTTATTTCTTTGGAATGTTGTGCGGCGGGACAACTCGACAGTGCCTAGTTGATATAGGATGTGTGTGTACTTTTTCTTTTGGAGAAAAAAAAAACCTTGTCAAAGACACGTGCGTTAACAGGAACCTCATACTTTAAGGATTCCGTGCATCTCCACGTCAACTAACAGCGGGACATTATTATGCAGAGTGTAACAATCGAGATGCACAACTACAATATTGTGCAAATGTACTTAGCTGAATTTCTACTTGGTTTCCATTTGATAGTATTGCGTGGATGAAACAAGTTTTGAGAACCGGAAAACTACATTCGAATAAATAACTCAACGCCAAAACAACAAACTCTATCTAAGTTTATATCTTGAAAAATGGTGCTCTATCTGTGAAAGTTTAGTGGTATTGTATGTCGGAGTGGTACTGGTACCTTCTCAACTTGGATAATATCCTTTTCTAATGTTAGATAGTAAAGAACATGCTGTAATGTTCCTTATCATTTCTTGTTTATAGAACATAGTCAGGTGGGAATATGTTCTCCTATCGTGAAAGAATAATCTCAAACTGATACTCGTACTAAATAAAATGTTTTCAAAAGTGAAATCTCCTTACCTTTTCTGAAAAAACTCTTAATAAGTCGGATCGCCTTTAAATTTGCTCCAAAAGGAGGCAACAGTAGAGCTAAAAGAGTTGTTAATTAGGAGTCACGTCACATTACTTATCATCAGGGTGATAATTCATTATTCAACATTTCTTAACTTTAGTTTAAAGAGGGTTTGTATTTAAATAGATATGATTGCGTATTTCCGGAGTATTTTTAATGTAAATAAGCAGGGTTTCTATAAAAGCACACATTTTTCAGTGTGGTGAAGGTTTCCTCTATGTCGGTCATTTGACTTTCAATTGGGTTTTTAAAAATAGATCGATTACTAGTATTAGGGGCTGTACCAGAATCACTGGTACAGCCCCACAGTAGGATACCATAGGTCCTTATAGGTTTTAGGACATGATTATAAAGCAGAAGCTTGTTTTCAACAGGTAGTGAAGAGTACCTGGTTTGGAGTGTAGGACTCAGATGATGCAGACTGATATTATTGGTTATCATACAATCATCAAATCAGTTTTTATCCGGTTGTTTATTAGTTACTAAAGGATCATGTTCTTTTATTCTGGTGGCGATTAATCGTGAAGTTTTTCCAATGTATTCACCAAAGTTTGGGACGTTTATTTGGTAGATGCCACTTTTGTCAATTGGTTTTATTATGTCTCCGTGGTTAAATAATATGTTTTTAATATTATCACTCGACGACCACGAGTCGAATGAAAAAAAATATTTTTGGGAATAGTCACTCGATCCGCGAGTCGAGAAGCGACTCATCTAAACGAGTCGAAAATCTCATCCCTAGTTGATATTGCGGGATTCCAAGATGTTATGACAACTGGCATCGTTGTCTATGGTACTAATCGACCTCGATGGACTTCTAAACCCCATATGTAGATTAGGCATGTTTTGAATCTGTAGAAGTTGAGGATGATATAATCGGCATCAGAGTTTTCTAGCGTAGTAGCGACGGGAAGGCAGGGAAGCATTTTACACATTAATTCAGAAATTGCGAAAATATATGTAAAATAAAAATACTGAGAATTCTTCTGAAGACTTGAATGTTTATGGGTACGAACCAGCACTTCATACATGTTTCCGTTCTGATATGAACTTTTTTTTACTTAGCTTCAAGTTTTTCTTACACCTTTGTCTATGTAAAGTATAAATTATTCTTTTAATACAAACCTAAAAACCCTTGCCAGGCTTTTTTCCACCCGCTGCTGCAATATGCTAATTTAGATAATTAATAGATCCCTAACAAGATANGTCTAGTACGGTTTTCCGTACCATTTATTTTACTTAGCTTCAAGTTTTTCTTACACCTTTGTCTATGTAAAGTATAAATTATTCTTTTAATACAAACCTAAAAACCCTTGCCAGGCTTTTTTCCACCCGCTGCTGCAATATGCTAATTTAGATAATTAATAGATCCCTAACAAGATAGTCAACGAGAAAAGGAAGTAGAAACTTAGCAGGGCTTTATAGTAATATAATACATGCAGGGTGTCCCAAAAGTCTGAGACCACCTGAATATCTTTTGAACGGCTTTATGTGGAGTTTTGAAATTTTGAATTTTTTTCGTATTATATTCCAAATTAAAATATCTGATGGTGTGACCATTTTTTCAGGGGCGGATCCCACGTGGCCCCAGGGGGTCCAACTTTTGTTTTTTAAATACGAACCCCATCTTGTGATTTTCAGGAAGACAATAGAATTAGAAGTACTTTGCAAAACATTTCACACGTCTAGCATGTTTGTTTCCAAAATGGCGGCCATTTGAAATTTCCAAGATATGGTTTCCAAGAATGTCTAAAACTAGGCGAATTATTTGCAATGGGATATTGAATAATTACATAGGACACCAATGCCGAGGAACCTGTTTTTATAGACATAATTCGCTTGGTTTTAGACATGTCTTGGAAATTTCAAATGGTCGCCATTTTGAAACCAAACACGCTAGACGTGTGAATTTTTTTGAAAAGTACTTTCAATTTTATTGTCTTTCTGAAAATGTATCACAAAATGGGGGTTCTTATTTAAAAAACAATAGTTAGACCCCCGGGTTCCACATGGTACCCGCCCCTGAATAATTGGTCACACCATCAGGGGGTTTAATTTGGGATGTAATACCAAGCAAAATTTCAAAACTCCTCATAAAGCAGTTCAAAAGATCTTCAGGTGGTCTCGGAATTTTGGGACACTTGCTATAGTAAAACATCTATAAAGAAAATGAGATAGGTACACTTTATAACAAGCACTCTGCAGCTACTCTATTTCTGTCGCGCCCGACAGCTGAAGTGTTGGAGTTGGCCTAGTGCTGCTCACTTCAAGTATTTGTTCTCACAGTTCAAGTTTACAGAAGCGAACTGTTTTTCCGTGTAGAGTCCAGAGTTCGCTCCGTTCATATAACATTTCTATGAACTTGGATTCATATTTGAATTTATGTTTGATTTTCGAGCAGGTGCTAGAATTTATAGATAAATGTAACTCGGTAAAGCAATCATCACATTACGACTAGAGACCGGCAGGCCTGACGAGAGGGGGTATCTTCCCCAAGTCCGGGATTTCCTAAGAGGCCCCGTAAGAAAATTATCTTAATGAAATTTTTCAAGATTTTTTTCTGAATAATAAATAAATCAAGTTAAAAGTTTTGAAAATTTTTCAAACACACAAAATCAGAAGTTTAGCGATAGTGGGCTAATAATGGGCAATGGCTATTGCAGGACACTGATTTTAAAATATAGTGCGACCTTTCAGTTTGTACAGCAATCATAAATATTGGTATATTTCGTAAATATTAACATCTGATAATCGCATTATTTGTTGCCAAGAAGTGTACATCGACTAAGTGAATTGCCTACTTTTACTTTTATTACTGATATTTTTTAGTATTTTAAAGAAACATCGGTTTTGGAGCCCCGATAGGGGCACACAAATGTAAAAATATAAAAGTTGTCTCATTTTCATATCATTTGGTATACTCATTTACACAGTCAACCAAGCATTAATCTGGACGAGTTTTAAAAGTTGTCACATTTTCATATCATTTGGTATACTCATTTACTCAGTCAACCAAGCATTATCCTGGACGAATTTTGGAAGTTGTCTCATTTTCATATCATTTGGTATAGTCATTTACTCAGTCAACCAAGCATTAATCTGGTCGAATTTTGAAAGTTGTCTCATTTTCATATCATTTTGTATACTCATTTACTCAGTCAACCAAGCCTTAATCTGGACGAATTTTGAAAGTTGTCTCATTTTCATATCATTTGGTATACTCATTTACTCAGTCAACCAAGCATTAATCTGGACAAATTTTGAAAGTTGTCTCATTTTCATATCATTCGGTATACTCATTTACTCAGTCAACCAAGCATTAATCTGGACGAATTTTGAAAGTTGTCTCATTTTCATATCATTTGGTATAATCATTTACTCAGTTAACCAAGCATTAATCTGGACGAATTTTGAAAGTTGTCTCATTTTCATATCATTTGGTATAATCATTTACTTAGTCAACCAAGCATTAATCTGGACGAATTTTGAAAGTTGTCTCATTTTCACATCATTTGGTATACTCATTTACTCAGTCAACCAAGCATTAATCTGGACGAATTTTGAAAGTTGTCTCATTTTAATATCATTTTGTATACTCATTTACTCAGTCAACCAAGCATTAATCTGGACGAATTGTGAAAGTTGTCTCATTTTCATATCATTTGGTATAGTCATTTACTCAGTCAACCAAGCATTAATCTAAACGAATTGTGAAAGTTGTCTCTATTTTTTATTTTATCCTTTCATATTATAGTAGATAAAGGAAGAGAAAGTGTAGTAGAGTTTTCCATACCATTTATTTTATCTTTTCAAACTATAGTAGATAAAGGAAGAGAAAGTTTAGTGCAGTTTTCCATACCATTTATTTTATCTTTTCAAACTATAGTAGATAAAGGAAGAGAAAGTGTAGTACAGTTTTCCATACCATTTATTTTACCTTTTCATACTATAGTAGATAAAGGAAGAGAAAGTGTAGTGCAGTTTTCCATACCATTTATTTTATCCTTTCATATTATAGCAGATAAAGGAAGAGAAAGTGTAGTACAGTTTTCCATACCATTTATTTTATCTTTTCATACTATAGTAGATAAAGGAAGAGAAAGTGTAGTACAGTTTTCCATACCATTTGTTTTATCTTTTCATACTATAGTAGATAAAGGAAGAGAAAGTGTAGTGCAGTTTTCCATGGCATTTATTTTATCTTTTCATACTATAGTAGATAAAGGAAGAGAAAGTGTAGTACAGTTTTCCATATCTGGTCATATTATATAGACTTTCTCTTTCATATTATAGTAGATAAAGGAAGAGAAAGTGTTAGTACAGTTTTCCATACCATTTATTTTAATTTATCTTCCCATGTACGAAGTATAGGAAAATAAAGTAATGTATTGGTGAAAAATGTCTATGTCATTTTTTTAACTGTTTTGGACGAATTATGACGACTATATTCCAAGTCCACAGCTTTTAATATTTGTGCGAATTTTATGATATTTGTCCACAATATTCCTTAAGGTCATAATGCTAGCCAAAACCTTGACATTGGAGATAGAGCAACCTCTGGGGTCCATTTATGGGTCAAAAGAGGTCATTTTGAGGATAGTCTCTAGAACCCAAAAGGCAAGCCCGATTTTAAAACAGAGACCCTTTTCATTTATATCATTGACAAATTTTGAGCCTCATCGGCTATTTTCAATTGGGGGAACTTTGGGGCACCAAACCTACAATTCAAGTCACTTCTCTAAAAGCGGCAATAATCACTCCAAAATTTCTAAAATTTGAGATAGAGACTGTTTGTAACATATTATTGATAAAATCTTGACCTGGAGGGGCTATTTTTATCTGGAAGCACTTAAGGGCACCAAACCTCCAATACAGATCATTTCTATGAAGATCTGCGACAACAATTGGAGGCAGCGTAATCTAATTAAATTAATATTTTATTAAAAAGCTGTGACAGCTCAAGGCTGCCATATCTAATTAAATTAATATTTTAATAAAGAGCTGTGACAGCTGAAGGTTGCCAAATCTAATTAAATTTATATATTACTAATGAGCTGTGACAACAGCCGAAGTCTATCAAATTTTATTAAATTAATATTTTACTAAAGGTCTGTGAAAACAGCCGAAGGCTGCCAAAACTAATTGAATTAATATTTTACTAAAGAGTTGTTACAACAGTCAAAGGCTGCCATGAGTATTTTACTAATGAGCAGCGACAACAGTCGAAAGCGGCCAAGTCCAGTTAAATTCATAACTTAGTAAAAAGCAGCGACGACTACCGAAGGCTTACAAAACTAAATCAATTGTATATATTTTCTTACTCTAAATGAAATAATAATATGTTCAATACAGAGCAGAGACAGCAGCCGAATGTTGACAAATTTAGTTGAAATAAGGAGGATAAACTAGTACGGTTTTCCGTACATATATGGTAAACATATATGGTACATGTTTTTCGTGACGATTCTGAAAGTTCATTATTGAAAATAATAAACCAAAAAATACTTCAAACAACTTGCGGCAGAGGTTTAATTAACCTCATTACCCATCTGTCCTCCCCGCCACAAACCACAAAATGATGTAACGATCCAAAGCCTCCCTTCTTCTCCCATTTTTTTCTGTAGGTGAAATTCTACGTGACTGAAATTTTTTAAATTACCAAAAAAAAACTACATTTTTTTCTTTCAACACTTGTTAGGAAATTGCTTGAAGATGAGAGAGAGAGAGAGAGAGAGAGAGAGAGAGAGANGGGGGGGGGGAGTCTACACAGATGTAAAAGTTGAAGAAAAAAAACAATTTATAATTCAGGGGTTTTAGAATCACAGAATTTCAAATACAAAAGGCAGGCACAGTACGATCATTGCATTAATGTAATTTTAAACTTTTCACCCCGCCCGCCGGTTTCGGGGTTAAATACAACACCCTAACATGTACAAGCATTATGTCCCTCATTTAGAAAAGAGTAAATACTTACAAAATGCCTTGAAGGCCCTGACGAAATATCCAGGGTGTCAAAAAAAAGAGCGGACCTCATTATCTTTAGACAGGTTTCGAATTTTGAAAAACATTAAAAAACATCTTCCTTTACATCAATTGGGAAACTTTTTCTAATGGTTTTCAAAATGTTGGCATTTCCAGGGGAGGCAGTATTGGGGTCAACTTTGAATACTACCACTGTAATATTTTTTTTTTTCTTCCAAATTTAAAAGAGAATTAGAGATTTACCTGAGATCTGTACTCAAACTAGGGCCAATGTTATTTGCACCCATCTCGTTTGAGTTTGAAGTTTTGTGTAAAAAATTCTTATGTGAGCTACCCTTCATGTAGCTCACATCTTGTGTACTATATCGAAAAACACTTTTTCAAAATATTTCCTAAAACTGAAAAGGTACACCCAGTATATTAACAAGGGAGGGGCAAACGGGGACACTTCCCCGGGCGCGAGGTTTGTGCGGCACCAAAATGGCCTAATTTGGGGCGCAAAAGTAAATTATTGTTTTCTGACAGATCACGAGAGCACACGAACTCGGACAGTGTCGGGTGGAAGATGAGCCAGCAGAAAGTTCTCATCCCCCTGTGCCCTGTATGCTATTGTAGACAAAAGTTGATATGCATCATAGCCGCCCACAATAGGAATGGGTAGGAGCCGTTCATTTCAAAGAGAATCCTTTTTTACAAGTTTACTGAAGTGAACTGTTCTGCCATACTTATAAGTCATCTTTCTTTTTAAAGTTCCTTTCACCGATCAGTCTCCTATTACTTTTAACTTTCTTTGAACATAATTCTATAGTATCCATTTGAGTTCATTTGAACTCTAGAAAATTAACTCTAGAACTCTAAAAATTAAATCAACTATTCAATAAATCCTCAAGACCATTAGATTAAAGCTAGTATAGTTCTTTGAAAAGAAGGTCACCATTTGGCCCTGGGTGCTCAAATAGGGCCCAAAAACTAATCAGCTAATTCTATAAATACTAGACGATCTGTGAACAATAGATCTCACTAAATTAGTATGTAGGGTAGTACATGTCCTATTGTGCTGATAGACGCAGTTCTGTGGAATTGTATCTGTAGATGCCAATAGGTGATGGGTTTCGATTAGCTAAGAACGTGACATCAACCTTGGTCGTTCTTTGAAAGCGACTGATACAAATATAGTTAGGTAAATTGGAACCTCGTTCATTGTCAGCCTTATATTATGTTATACGCTTACAGTGGACGAAGTTCCACTAACCTACATTCATTTGAATCAGAAGGTTCGTCTTTTGAACCCTCATTTCAATTGACAATAAAACAGACATCGGAACCAGAATATACCACATTATTTGTGTGTTATCTTAAATGAATCTCCAAAAAAATTGAGAGATATTTAACCACTTATACATCTAATGGAAAGTTTGTTCTGCGTTAGGTAGAAGTCTGTTTCCATTTTGTCATAAAAATTTATGACAAATCAAAAACGGATCCAACATTTAATTTTACGACTCATTCAATTGTAATTTTATATTCTTCATATAATAAAGGAACTTTACGTAATAAAAAATAATTCTAACAAGGGGCGTGACATTCTAATATGTACACAATACCCAAGTTTGGATATACATGATAATAATTCATATTTACCCCATTAGGGGTGTGTCAATCTAGTCTGTACACAATACCCAAGTTTGGATATACATGATAATAATTCATATTTACCCCATTAGGGGTGTGTCAATCTAGTCTGTACACAATACCCAAGTTTGGATATACATGATAATAATTCATATTTACCCCATTAGGGGTGTGTCAATCTAGTCTGTACACAATACCCAAGTTTGGATATACATGATAATAATTCATATTTACCCCATTAGGGGTGTGTCAATCTAGTCTGTACACAATACCCAAGTTTGGATATACATGATAATAATTCATATTTACCCCATTAGGGGTGTGTCAATCTAGTCTGTACACAATACCCAAGTTTGGATATACATGATAATAATTCATATTTACCCCATTAGGGGTGTGTCAATCTAGTCTGTACACAATACCCAAGTTTGGATATACATGATAATAATTCATATTTACCCCATTAGGGGTGTGTCAATCTAGTCTGTACACAATACCCAAGTTTGGATATACATAATAATAATTCATATTTACCCCATTAGGGGTGTGTCAATCTAGTCTGTACACAATACTTAAGTTTGGATATATACATAATAATAATTCATATATTTACCTCCATTTTCCCCCAAATCTGATCAAAATTTATAAAAATAAAACGTGTTTGCAATAAGTGAAATTATCATTTTTGAGACGCCCCGTATAAACGAGAAATCTTTTTTTTTAAAGGATATTATTTACAAGGTTCTATGATCTATTTACGCACTTACATACTAAAAGGGATCAGTGTGACAAATGTTAAGTCTCTAGGTTTAGCTATCGTGGAGCCACGTTGATTATCAGTCAGTCAGTATACCAACTGGGTTTTACATTTTATAAGTATAGATACATACGAGTAATCCTACTGAGAAATTTTGTTCACAACACACGGACTAACGGCTTAAACTTAAGATTTTGGCTCCGGGGACCTCAAAACTTGTTTTGGCATTGAAAACTCGACATCAAAAATTACAAGCATTAGGCCTCGGCTATGATGAGAGCGTCAAAGTGTAGAACTTCAGTTACATGTTAACCATGGATGTGAGGAGACGTGCGTTTGCTTTGAGTGAAAGTAGTGTTCTTTTAAGACTTCGGTTATTAAGGAGGAAGAGAAAGTTTGGAGTACATCCCATAAATAAGGAAAGGGAAAGGCATGAAGAGTATCACCATATATTTCCTCAATTAAGACAGGATGGAAATCGATTTTTTTAATACACTAGAATGTCCATCGGTACATTGGATTATGTTTTGGAGAAGATGAATTGCGTACCTACTTAATTTAGAATTATGTAAAAATAAAAATCACAGATCCTATATTCCAAGATCACAAAGACTGAAATTGGCTCAGCGAATATTTTTATTTTTAAACAGTGTCGAGCGTCAAGCGTCAATTCTAAAGCGTAGAGCGTCAAGCGTCAAGTGAATTGACTTTCGTAGCCACTTACGAAGTATTTACATTGTACTCAATGAAAACAAAAAAATCAAGTTTTGACGCTTGACGCTCTCATCGTAGCCGAGGATTTAGGTACAAGGTATTCTCAACCATCACTTCAATATCACTAAGCCTAAGCTACACTTCAACAATTTCCTTATAATGCTACCACTTGTCACTATTACCATAGCTACCCAATTGTCCTCGGGAGGCTGAGTTACCCCCAATCACAACCAGACCAAGTAGACATCAATTTGTAAAAACCCTTATCAACTTTTCGACCCGGACAGAAATCGAACCCGGAACCTCCTTGCTGCAAGCCAAGTGGATCCACAATTCTATGAATGTCCATTCCAAGTTTCAACAGAAAAGGAGTTATTGTGATACAACTTGACATCACTCCATTGTGTCAATAATAATACTAATCATTTTTACTTTTTTATTACTCACCTACATAATAAAAGGGACCTTTGTGCCAAATGTCAAGTCTCTAGCTTTATCCGTCGTGGAGTTACGCTGATTATCAATCAGACAGTCAGTATACCAACTGGGTTTTGCGTTTTATCTATACTTATAAAACGCAAAGCCAAGTTGGTATACTGACTGACAGATAATCAACGTAGCTCCACGATGGCTAAACGTAGAGACTTGAAACTTGGCACAAAGGTCCCTTTTAGTATGTAGGTGCGTAATCAAGTGGGAAAAAGTTACCGCCAAACGGGTTTTTTTGCAATTTTTTTCTGGGCAAACTAAAAGAGATAACGAAAAATGACCGAGAATAGACCCCCCCAAAATAAGGACCCCATAAAAAATATAAAATTTGAAAAATTCCTCCCCGATTTATGGACGGTTTTCACCACCAAAAAATCGAAATTGAGAAGTACCATTTCGGGATGAGCGAGAAAGCTGAAATTATATACGGTGTTCCGGTGTGGAAAGAGTAAAATATTGAATTTTCTAAATAGGAGCCGTGTTCACTCTGGGGGTCGGTTCCACCAAATCTAAAATTGAGAAGATTGAATTTCGTGATCTCCAAATTGTTGTTGAATTTTGTAAATGTAGCGAAGCGCGGGAAAACAGCTAGTAAGTATAGATAATAATAATCTATTTCTTATCAATTCAAATAACGGATCTCATATTATATCCCCGCGTGTATTCTTAAATATTGAAAACGTGAATAGCAGTCCCAATTCAAAAAAGGGCAAATAAAAAAGGCGTCAGACCATTTTCTTAAATAATATAACGAGCATTAATGTGTTGAGAAATGTTGAAGAAAAAAAAATGTACCTCTGCGTATTATCGGGAAATTCGGGAGAAATGGAAAGCTGGGGGAAAAAGGGCAGACAGTTTGAAATTTATATTTTCCCTCTATATTTTTTTGGAATAAAATATACAGGGTTATTAAACCAGCTGTTCTGTGGCCCCACTGTATTTTCGGTGATTCCCGATCCCCTTTAAAATCAAATGTACCAAAAAACCGCATCAAAAATCAAAAATGCAGTGATCATAAATTGGCGACCACCTTGTATACAGCGAGTCTCAAAATCACCGGTCACCCCCCCCCCAACTTTTGAACATCTTGGACTTTTTGAATTTTTAAATGCTCTAGGGATTCAAGGGGCATGACCAATCGAATGGTGACGGTGAGATCCAGGTTCGAGCCCCGAAAGTGACGATTATCAAGAAATTTAAATATTTTATTTATACAAATATTTTTTGTTTAAATACAACTACAAATAAAATTAGGAAATAATAGGGGACGGAGCTAGAGGCTTCCAAATTATAATTTTGTTACACTCTGTAAAACCGAATTTATTTTAAACTTTGATGTAAAATCTGCCCAAACCATCAAAAGTGTACATTTATATTTTTGTCGGTGTCGTAGAAATAGGTCGTTTAGAAAACGGCAATTTTCGGGTAGAAAGTAAGGTGTTTATTTAGGAAAAACAGTGATAACTAACCAAAATAAGAAAATATTTTAGCGGAAAAAGAAAAAACATTCACCTTCTCAATTATTTCACACCGGTGCCAGAGAAATAAGAAAGAGCAATGTAATCACATAGGAAATACCACTAGTTTTAGATGTAAGTTATTTCCTATGCAATTGCATTGCAATTTTCTCATTCTTCTGGCCCTGCTGTGAAAGAAATTAGAAGGTTATTATTTTTTTTTTTTTCTCAAATGTTTCCTTATTTAAGCTACTTATCACTCTTTGTCCTAAATAACCACCTTAGTTCAGACTTTCTGCCCGAAAATGGCCTTTTTCAAATCGGGCCATTTTTGAAAAAAAAATGAGATTTGCTGATAAAAGTAAAAATGTACACTTTTGATGGTTTAAGTAGATGAGAACCTTTTTTTCGAAAGCCACAAACATCAAAGTTTAAAATAAATACCGTTATACAGGGTGTAACAAAATTATAAACTTGCTCCGCTCGATTATTTTTTTGAAAAATATAAAGGAAGGTTTTTTCTTATTTCATTTGTGCTTTTATTTGAACAAAAATATTTGTACCATTCTATTTAAATTTCTTTGGAAATAATTTTTTGTCAAAGAAAGTCACTTCCGGGGGGTCGAACCCGGATTTCACCATAACAATTCGATTGGCCATGGCCCTTTTCCTATCCGTAGAGCTTTTCGAAATTCAAAAATTCCAAGCCGTTCATTTTGGGACACGCTATATATATTATGTGGTGCGGGAATTCACTTTTTTTAAACGTCGCGTCGATTAAAAACTCTGCCCCTGTGACATATGGGT
Source organism: Pachypsylla venusta (assembly GCA_012654025.1). Classification (NCBI taxonomy): domain Eukaryota; kingdom Metazoa; phylum Arthropoda; class Insecta; order Hemiptera; family Aphalaridae; genus Pachypsylla; species Pachypsylla venusta. The sequence continues at coordinate 6,579,123 of CM022881.1, forward strand.
TTATTATTTTTCTGACAAAAANAAAAAAAAAAAAAAAAAAATTGGTTCTCGTGACGATTCCAAATCTGGGTCGTAATTAGACCCTAAATTTGACATACCTACTAAATTTGAAGTCCCTGGCTCTTACTATTCTCTTTTTAGACAGGACGCTTTGAAGCGGTAAAAACTGCCAGCGGTATATTTGATTTAACCCAAAAGTTTCGGAGCTAACTGAGAACCCAAATATGACATACATACAAAAATTTCAAATCTCTAGCTCTTACCTTAGACAGCAATACTGAATTCCAGCAAAAAAAGCGGCAAAAATCGCCAAGGGTGTATTCGATTGCACCCAAAAGTTTCGGGGCACAATTAGAGCCCAGATGGGACCTATATACCAAATTTCATGCAAATCGGTCAACGCTAACGCTAAGTGGCAAAAGTCACACAAACGGATTTTTTTTATTCGATTTTTGGATTCTACGTACCTTGAAACGTATAATATCAAATTTGGAGGGGGGTATTTTTTTTTTTTTTTCGTGACGATTCTAAAAGTTCTTTTTTGAAAATAATAAACCAATAAGCTAACATAACTTTTGTTGATGCATTATTATCATGCAATGTTCAAAATTTCAAAAGACAACCGCCATGTTCGATACACTGGAGAAAAAAAATTCTGAAGTTTTGCTCCTAATTCTATTGGTATTCGGGTTACTTCCTGGCGGCTGATACGCTATAATTTTTCGAGTGTCCTCGGACGATCATCATAAAATTCAGCTTTCAGCTAACTCCAACAAGAAATAATCATTGGGCGATAAATCTGGAGTTCGCCCTGCCAAAGAAAGATGGGCTCTTAAAGTTTAAAACGCCTTTTGCAGAATAAAGTCAGAATAATTCCCGCTGTGCGAGCTGTTTCTGAAACTTTTTCAAAGTAGACAGGACGAATATCCATATTTTTAAGAGCTGGAGCAGAAATGGTCCCTATCAGCTCCTTGTACAGCTGTGCGGTAACTCTAGCCGGATCATTTCTTTCTTCGAAAAATTATTTTATACGTGAAATCATTCCTAGGTTTTGAATTTGTATAACAATAGTGACCTCCGCGCTGTCCAACAGCGCTGCGCCCAAATTTAATATGAATTATGCAGATCGTTGGAGGATGGAGGACACTAGAATTATTGAAGTCCAAGGCGAATAGCCCGTATACCTATAGAAATGTTGAAGGAATTGGAGCAAAACTTCAGAAATCTTATTACCAAATCCCAGTGATCGACAATAGCGGCAGACATTTGAATGATGTACTCTGCGCAGCAACCATCAATTAAAATTTTAATCATTTCATAATAATATTGAATCATCAATACTAAATTTATAAAACGCAAAACCCAGTTGATATACTGACTTACTCACTTATAATAAACGTAGCTCCACGATGCCTAAACCTAGAGACTTGAAATTTGGAACACAGATCCCTTTTAGTATGTAGGTGCGTAATGAGAAAGGGAAAAATAGAAAGTTCAAGTAGCCGGTTACCGCAAAAAATAACCCTTTTTAGCGGTTTTGTTTGCATTTTTTTTCTGGAAATAACGAAAAATAACCGAGAATGGACCCGCCAAAATAGTATAAATATAAAAATTGAAATTCCTCTCCGATTTATAGTTGGTTTCGACTAGCGAAAAATAGATATTGGGTATACCACTTCCACTTCGGGATGAGCGAGAAAGCTGAAATTCGACACAAATTTGTTCCGAAGTACAAAAAGTAATATCCTTGAGTAAAATATTGAATTTTCTAAATAGGAGCCGTGCCCAACCTAGTCGGTTCCACCAAAAATCCATAATTGAGAAGTACCACATTGAGATGAGCGAAAAATGTGAAAATTCGGTCCTACCAAAAATTCAAAGTCACATCTCGAAATTGTTGTTGAATTTCGTAACCGTAGCAAAGAACGGGCAAATAGCTAGTGTAACAATAATATCACTCTGTAGAAGTAAAGAAATATCAATATAGAAATAAATGCCCCAAATGTTGATTGCTATTGGAGAAGAATAGAGAAAAAAATTAAACAGAATAACAATAGACAATGTCGTGAAGAGAAAAACATAATGCAGAGGAAATAAGAGATAAATGAGAAACATTTTTAAAACTCTGCCAAAGTGACAGCTGTGTTTATTATTTTTCTGGCAAAAAAGAAATTTGGGGGGTACCCCCCAAAAAAAATTTGAGGGAGGTTCTCGTGACAATTCACGAGGCTTAATTAGACCCTAAATTTGTCTAGCTCTCTAGCTTAATTAGACCCTAAATTTGTCTAGCTCTCTAGCTCTTACTATTATCCTTTTACACAGCGATACTGAAAACCGCTAAAAAGCGGCAAAAATCGCCAAAGGTGCATTCGATTTGGAGCACAATTAGAGCCCAGATGGGACCTATATACCTAATTTCATCCAAATCGGTTAACGCTAAGTGGCAAAAGTGCCCATCACGGCATACGGCGGACAAACTGATTTTTTTTTATTTGATTTTTGGATTCTACGTACCTTGAAACGTATAAAATCAAATTTTGAGGGGCGGGGGGGGGTTATAATAATCAAGAAAAACACAATAATAATCAAGAAAAACTCGTTGATAGAGTCACGATGGTGTTTTGGATGAGTTAAGCCAACAGAACAACATCCATACAGAAGACGGGAAGTTCGAAAATAATCAGATGTGAAAAATTATAACATTTAAGTGATGACATTTTTCGGCCATGGTAACGTGAAGACGGTTCTTGGAGTTTCATATCATTTTTTGCATCATATCGTCTAGTACCATATTCTGTCTCATTGACTTTTTAAAAAATACTGCTGAAAGGTTCGTGTTTTGGTTTATTATTTTCAATAATGAACCTTTGGAATCGTCACGAAAACAAAAAAAATTACCCCCCCCTCCCCNCCAAAAATCGAATAAAAAAAAATCCGTTTGTCCGCCGTGATGGGCACTTTTGCCACTTAGCGTTGACCGATTTGGATGAAATTTGGTATATAGGTCCCATCTGGGTTCTAATTGTGCCCCGAAATTGGGTGCAATCGAATAACCCTTGACGGTTTTTGCACTTTTTTGCGGTTTTCACTAATCCTCTCTAAAAAGAGAATGGTAAGAACTCTACCAACCCTTCCTCAATTTTTTTTTTTTTTTACTTGAAATTTGGTACGTACCTATATCATATTTGGGGTCTCAATGAGAATCGAACCCTTCCATTAGTTTTCTTTTCATTATTTTGTATTTATTTGTCTCAATGAACCTTAACAATAAATAAAAAAATCATTTCTAGGCCAAAAACCCGTTTTCTGATTTTTGGCCAGCTTTTTGTGCATTCTGCCCCACTGTACGCCGTCCGTTGTGATGGGCACTTTAGCCACTTAGCGTTGACCGATTTGAATGAAATTTGGTATATAGGTCCCATCTGGGCCCCAATTTTGCCCTGAAACTTTTAGGTGCAATAGAATACACCCTTGGCGATTTTTGCCGCTTTTTAGCGGTTTTCAGTATCGCTGTCTAAAATAAAAGGAGAATTTTAAGAGCTGGAGATTTGAAATTTTGTATGTATGTCATATTTGTGTTCTCAGCTAGCTCCAAAACTTTTGGGTTCAATCAAATATACCGCTGGCGGTTTTTACCGCTTTAAAGCGGTTTTCGTTAATCCTGTCTAAAAAAAGAATGGTAAGAGCCAGAGACTTCAAATTTGGTAGGTATGTCAAACTTAGGCTCTAATTACGCCCAGATTTGGAATCATCACGACAACCCCCCTCAATTTTTTTGCCAGAAAAATAATAAACCCAGGTGTCACATTGGCAGGGTTTTTTCACTTATATCCACTTCTATATTTAATATTCTTTATAAATATATATTTGTATAAAATATATGCCTTTGTGTAGCACTGAAGGCATCCATACTAGTATGTTTGGTACCTTTGGTACATAGGGACACATAAGTGACTTTTCGATATTAAGTTAAAAATGTTTGCAAACACACTGCTGAGGGTTTTATTTATTAGGTACCTACATGCAGGGTGCTTCAAACCGCCTGGGAGTCAAATCCCTCACCAAAAAATCCTTTGAAAAGTTATTACATTGTTTCATATTCATACATGTATAGCATGGCTCAGAAGTCCTAGCGGAGGCCCTGTAACATTTCAAACGATTGGAATTTTTGAATTTGAAAAGCCTTAGAAATGGAAAAAAAGAACCAATCGAATGGATATCATGATGAGATCCAGGTTCGATCCCCGGAAGTGACTTATTGACAAAAAGTGTCGATTTCCCAAGAACTATAGAATTATTGCTACAAATACTTTTTGCTAAAATAAAAGTCAAAATATAATAAAAATAACTTACCTTTTTATTTTTTTTAAAAAAAAATCAGTGGCGAAGAAGATGGAGGGATTTTGTTACACCCTATATAACGGTCCCTGGTTTGATCGTTGATGTAAAATTTCCTTTATTGTGTTCCAAAGACGGTTTTCATGTAATTATATATCTTCAAAGGTGTACATTTTCATCAGTGTCGTGGGATGTCAAATCTCATTTTCCTTCTCGAGGTGAAAAATTGTCCGTTTAGAAAACGGCCGTTTTTAGGGTAGGAAGTCTAAAGTAAGTTGATAATTTGGGACAAACATTAATAAGTAACCTAAATTGCAAAACATATTACAAAAAAAAAAAAAGGAAAACAATAACCTTCTCATTACGTTCACATCAGGGCCAGAGGAATGAGACATTACTTAAGCCTTGCAAAAGTAACAGGGCTTCCACTAGGTCTTGTGAAATATGCCGTATACGTTAATAATAATCCACCAAAAAGGTGTTGTACCTATTTGAATTTTGGGAGAAACGGACATGCGAACTCCTTATCTACCCCCTTAGGGACCGTAGGCGTTATGTTTTCTAAAAAACTTCAGGGTCGACATTTTTTATTTTTTTGTATAGACAAGCTTGTAACTTTAATGGTTCGTGAGAAAAAATAGTAGCCGGTTGTCTAAAACACCCTGTATTACCCTGCCGTTTTCTTACACAGGGCGGTCAAGTTTAATTTTCGCAGTTGTAAAAATCACCTGTTGTGAATACAAAATATCTATTCTGAATAAAATGTCATGCTATTTTTGTTACACCCTGTAAATTATGGTATGTATCCAAACTTGTAAATTTATAAAATTCAAATTAGACAAGAGCTGAACAGAATTTTAATGAGAGACATAATACAAGCGCGCGGCGTGGCGTGGCACGTTACTCGTCCTACACCAGAACACCATACCTATAATAGTTAGCACGTTCTGCACTCGAAATACTGCTTAGTGCTTAGCGAACAAAATTTTTAATTATGGCTGATTTTTATAACTTTATCGGGTGTTATCGTTGTATTGTATGGGCGTCGGTCTATGAGTATTATATATCTAATCTTAGTGACTCATTATAAACGTATGTAACTCTAAAGGTGGGTCCAGACTTGTGCAATGCAACGTGCAATGCAATTGCATTGCACGTTGCACGTAAAAATTTACGTCAAATCTTTATGACGAACGCGAACGTTTTTCATGTATCCGAGAATTTTTGTACCGATAGCAGATAGCACCGATGCTTCAGTTTCTGTCAAGATGCCGAATAGGAAAGTTATTCTTGCGAGTGCAGTTTTTTTGTTTTTGTACGCTTTGAGAGAAAATGAAACCAATCAGCTACCTCAACCGGTGCGTCGTTGGTGGAGGACGGAGTTGTACAGAAAACGATCAAAACTGGTACGAGAGCTCAGAGAGCAGCAATTGAGCGGCCAATATAAAAATTTCACCAGGATGTCTCCGACCGATTTTGAATACATCTTGTCACTGATCGGGGGAAAAATATCCAAAGTAAACACTAGAATGAGAGCAGCTGTTTCAGCTGAGGATCGATTGGCGCTAACTCTTCGTTTCTTGGCAACGGGGGATTCGTATACAAGTTTACAGTGCAAACACGTCCAAACTAGTGCAACGCACATCAAAGACATTCGCCAGAAAACCGCCAACCTCTCGGATACTCACGAACGTTGCTGCAATGTTCAAAAAACTTTGCAGCAACGTTCTCAAACACGTCCAAACTAGTGCAACGCACATCAAAGACATTCGCCAGAAAACCGCCAACCTCTCGGATACTCACGAACGTTGCTGCAATGTTCAAAAAACTTTGCAGCAACGTTCTCAAACACGTCCAAACTA
>CM022881.1:6590207-6622266 GCA_012654025.1 Pachypsylla venusta
GGTTGGAAAGTGGATTAAACAAATACCATCAGAAGGAGTTTTTGCAAAACTTTAGCCACTTTCTTTGTATTCCTTATTAGTTGAGGAGGAATTGGAAAGTGGATTAAACAAATACCATCAGAAGGAGTTTTTGCAAAACTTTAGCCACTTCAACGATTTATCACGTTGGACATATCTACCAGTTCCCGCTGCACTATTGTGAAATACAGGGAAATCTTAGTCTTTAAGTAGTCTAAGTACCAAAGAAAGAGGTCTTCAAACAGTTGCTCTAAAAATAAAATATCTCCCATGCTGTGATTTACGTCTCTTCTCACTCAGATAAGCAAACTTAAAGTTAAAAGTCAAAATCAACACAAATAAGTATTGTGATACAAGAAGTTGTCAAATACGTCAGTCAATCACACAGCACGATTTTCTATACAAAACGATGAGTATCCTTTGATGGAAAGATGGATGTGGAAGTATAAAAAGGGGGAGATGCAAGACAGGCAATCATTTTTATTTTATTAGGCTCCTATTTTGACAACTCAAAAACATTTTTGACAGATTTTTCTTTTGCTATCCGAGGAAGAAATATTGTATGCTATGGCAGTGTTTTTTTTCGACATAAAATAAAATATGAACTGTGACATTACTTTGGAACATCTGTCGAACACAGTTTTAGTAGTTATTTTATATTGTACATCAACTAAAATAGGATCCCGATTGTTTCGAAAGGAGGCTTGTGTGTAGTAAAGTAACATAATATCCAAGGTTTTCCGAATGTCCAATTTCAGTGGTATTCTTTTAAAAATAAATCAGTTTTCTTTCATATTTTCAATAATGAACCTTTCGAATCCGCAATCAAACAACAAAGTTCCATAATTAAAATCTCAATTTGTCTTATAGCATAGCACACATCTTTGCATATAAGTAAGGAAAAAACAAATACACAAATGAAAATCTTTAATTCTAATGGAAATCCTAGATTCATTTTAATTTTAATCCTTTGATTTTAATCATTTTCTAAAAACAAATACATATATGGAAATCCTTAATTTTAATGGAAATCCTACAGTCATTTTAATTTTAATCCTTTGATTTTAATCATTTTCTAAAAATAAACACACAAAAGGAAATCTTTAATTCTGATGGAAATCATAGATACATTTTAATTTTAATCATTTTCTATAAACAAATACACATATGGAAATCTTTAATTCTAATGGAAATCCTAGATTCATTTTAATTTTAATTCTTTGAGTTTAATCATTTTCTAAAAACAAACACACAAAAGGAAATCTTTAATTCTAATGGAAATCCTAGATTCATTTTAATTTTAATCATTTTCTATAAACAAATACACATATGGAAATCTTTAATTCTAATGGAAATCCTAGATTCATTTTAATTTTAATCCTTTGATTTTAATCATTTTCTAAAAACAAATACACATATGGAAATCTTTAATTCTAATGGAAATCCTAGATTCATTTTAATTTTAATCCTTTGAGTTTAATCATTTTCTAAAAACAAATACACATATGGAAATCTTTAATTCTAATGGAAATCCTAGATTCATTTTAATTTAATCCTTTGAGTTTAATCATTTTCTAAAAACAAATAGGTACACATATGGAAATCCTTAATTCTAATGGAAATCCTAGATTCATTTTAATTTTAATCCTTTGAGTTTAATCATTTTCTTATTGACTTTTTTTTCCTTCAACATACTTTTTAATGTACGCAATGTAGGTACATCTAATGAGAGAGAATATTTTTTTCCTATATTACTAAAATACCATTAATTTACTCTTTTCGGTAAATTTATATTGTTGAAGAGAGCTCAGCATCGTAAAAATGTTAAGCACCATTAACCCCCATCCGCACGCACATTAAAAAGGTCAAGAGGGTAGAGGAGGTTCAATTTATTCCTTTATGTTTGTGTTTTCTAGGTTCAACACAATTACCATTACAGTAAATAGCTTAATTTTAAAAACTTTGTTTCGTCGGTCTCTGTGTCCCACCTCCTCTTCATTTTATCTTTCTTCAAGATAAGCTTTAAAAGTAAATAAGCTCAAAAAGAAAGAATAAAGTGAGGGGGNGGGGGGGGGGGGGGGGGGGGGATCCATATTTATCTGAACTACAAGCTAAATTGGTCCTTTTTTTTTTTTTGCTTTTCTAGACTAATTATGAAGACTATATTCGCGCATATACAGCCTTCATTATTTGAGACTTGAGACCATAATTCGAGCCTCTTGGATCGATTTATGAGTCAAAAGGGGTCATTTTGGATGACCCTCTAGAACTCAAACGGCAAGCCCGATTTTGATGAAATTGAAAACAGACACACTATGTAACAAACATAGCATAGTCAAATTTTGGGACTCAGCATGGGGCTATCTTCATCTAAGGGCCCTTTAGTGCACCGAACCCCCAAATTCGGGTCACCTACCTAAAACTGACAATATCACTCCAATTTTGATGAAATTTGAAACAGACACTCTTAGTAACATATCATTGGCGAATTTAGGATCTCTTGAATCTGGGAACCCTTTGGGGCACCAAACCTCGAATTTTTATTTTACAAAATTTTAAGATTGATACAATTTATAAAAGTACTTGTTCCTAGAATAATTAATTATTTATTGATTTCTTTTTACCAAGCATATTGCATGTTGTTTCTGAGAATACCTAACTAAATAGCTTAATATTTCATTACCAACTAGGGTAAAAATTTAATAAAAATACCTAAGACCAAAAATGAGACTAAAATATTTTAGAAACCTATTCAGGTTAATTTAGAGATTAACCTATTCGGGTTAATTTAGAGATTAACGTATTCGGGTTAATTTAGAGATTAACGTATTCGGGTTAATTTAGAGATTAACCTATTTAGGTTAATTTAGAGATTAACCTATTTAGGTTAATTTAGAGATTAATCTATTCAGGTTAATTTAGGGATTAAACTATTCAGGTTAATTTAGAGATCAAACTATTCGGGTTAATTTAGAGATTAACCTATTTAGGTTAATTTTGAGATCAACCTAATCAGGATAATTTAGAGATTAACCTGTTCAGGTAAATTTTAGAGACCCAGAAGCGATCCGGGACATATTATTGTTTTGGAAAAGTCTTCTTGATAGGCAAATGTTTCCAAAACAATTCATGCGCTAAGACATGAATTGTTTCAGTCTCCGATATTTCATTGTCTTATACCCAGTACGGAATTGGTTTAAGCAACTAGATTTAGAGACAATCTATGGATGAAAGCATCAAGATATTCATCTCCCAACTCTTGATGCATGCGAGATATCTTTGTAGATCGTTCGCAGTTACCGATTGTTCGCAGAGCAATATTTCCAGCTTTTTTAAATTGGTTTTTGGCATGGTGTTAAAAAGGGGACATGCATAAGTTATTATGGGTCTTAAACATGATTTATGCAATGCTATTTTTTGCGTTTAAAAAGCACCTTTTATTAAAAATAGGGTAAATAGACTTCAATCCAATAAAAAAAATGTTTAGCAGCGACTCTAGATTGTAATTTAATAAAAGTTTATCTTAGTGAACAACCCAAGTATTGAACATGTTTGCTGTATAGGGTACCTCAGAGCCCATTAATTTCAACGATTTTGGTGTTAAAGGACGTCGACGCGTGCTGAGAAAAACCAATTCAATTTTGTCTACATTAATATTTATTTTCCATTTTTTACTTTCCTGTCTATGAACAAGATATCTCAAGAACGGCAAGGGGTAGAGACTTGAAATTTGGTGCCTATTCATATCAATTTCATACGAGAAATTGAAAAATAGAACTTAGGTTGAAATGTAATATAGATTTGGGCTCTGGGGACTTCGTGTTTTGGCATTGAAAACTTTACATCGAAAATTTCAGCCCATTACAATACTTTCTTCTTTTTTATAGATAAGGAAACTTGTTTAAAAATCTGGTGTGATGTTCACACCAGATTTTTAAAAAAGTTATGTATCTGCCTGAAAACAGTTACTAATCGATTTCGATTCATATCAATGCGCTATGACAAAGCGTATATAGGACAGTGTCGTCATCGTAAATTACACGTTGTACATTTATGAAAGTTAGCATATGTTAGGTTTCTCCTTTGAAATACAGAAGCACATTTTTTGCGTTTTTTCAAATACAAAAACACACTTTCCTGAGGTTATCTGACGGTTTACCTCCAAACTTTCAGATAGAAATCAAATAATTGTAATTGGGTGAATGGATATTTGGTTCATTGTGCGCCTGTAGTCAGCTGCCTGATCTGTTTGGGAATTCACGCAGAGATTGACAAAAAATAGAATTTAAAATTTCCGTTCTTAAGTTTTCGACATTAAGGAACTCATTTTATGCTATGTCTATCTGTCGAACCACAGACTGACTGAATGATGATGATTAAATAATAGAATGGACGGAACTCAAGGCGACGCCACTGAGATCTAAACTTACCTGCTATTTTAGAAAGATTGGAGAAACAGTGGAGGGGATGCGATGTGGAATGTTAATAAAATTAAGCTGTGGGAGCTTTCATTTACAGCTTAATTATTTCGTCAGCGATGTCACGCCGAGATGATCTCCCTTTTTACTTTCCTCATCCTATAAAAAGGGAAGTATTGTATTGAGCTAAATTTTTGATGTCGAGTTTTCACAATGCCAAAACACGTTTAGGGGTCCCCAGAGCCCAAATCTTGAGTTTCAGCCGTTGGTCCGTGTGTGTGTCCGTATGTCCTTCCGTCTGTCTGTAAACAAGATACCTCAAGAGAGGTAAGTGCCAAAAACTTGAAATATGGGTTGAAATCGAAGTTACTGTTGGTGTTTTTTTCGCGTCTAAGATGAGAACGGTAAGAGCCAGAGCTTATTTGGTGCCTTTTCATATTACTTTTATGCATTGAGAGACCTTTGGCTGCAGTGTGATCTACCGATGCTGGTTTTTAGCGGTTTTTACCCGTTTTTTGGCGGTTCCTGCCTAAAAATAGATTGATAAGTGCTTAAAATTTGGTGCCTATTTATATCAGTCTTTTGCAAGGAATGTAAACACTTTTGATTGAAATCGAATCTACTCTTGCCGCTTTTTAGCGCCTGACATAAAAATAAATCGGTAAGAGCTGGAAACTTGAATTCTGTTTACTATATTTCAATTTTATGGATTGTACACGCTCGATTTTTTATAGGTAAAGAAAGTCGTGTGATGTTCACACCAGATTTTTATAGATAAGGAAAGTCGTGTGATGTTCACACCAGATTTTTATATACTATTAAATAATGGAAGAGGAATATTATTCGGCGGTGAAACGTTAATTACTTTATTCATTTTGTCTCTGTGAGCTTTATGAACACAAGAAACACCTATTAAAGTTTTTATTACTTAGGGTTATGGTGGAACGGAGCCTCATTTAGAATGTTGGATAAGCCTTTGCGATTCAATAGAAACAAAATATTTTATATCCCAAACCCACGGATGGACGCTGGGGTGCATGGAGTTAATTTAATATATCCCCTCCAGATATGCAGGGTAAACCCGGCTAACGTTATCACAAGCCTTAGCGTAAGTAGAACAGGTCATTTCCAACACAAAATACTTCTGTAAAAAATTTGATAAAATTAACCTTTCTCGAGATAACTGCAAGAAAATATAAAAAAGCTTAAAATTCTAGATGGCGGCATATGAAAGTCAAAATGGCGGACCGTTCCACAAATTCCCGACTCGGGTCATCTCATAATATTTATAAGGGAGGCCTTAGGAACTTTATCATTTACTTTTTTTAATCTATTTTTAAATCTACAATTCCTGGACTATTCCTAATATCTTGAGAAAAGGCGCGAAAGAGCAGCTCTCGAGATATTTGCAAAAAAAAACTAAAATCCAAGATGGTGCCGATAAAAGTCAAAATGGCGGACCGTTCCACAAAGTCCCGACTCGGGACATCTCATAATATTTATAAGGGAGGCCTTATAAGGGAACTTTATATCGTTTACTTTTTTTAATCTATTTTTAAATCTACAATTCCTGGACTATTCCTATATCTCAATTACAATTCCTGGACTATTCCTATATCTCGAGATATTTGCAAAAAAAAGCTAAAATCCAAGATGGTGCCGATAAAAGTCAAAATGGCGGAAGGTTCCGCAACCGCCCCAACTCGGTACTTTTCATAATATATGTTAGAATTTATCTGCGATCTGAAGGTAAAATAATGGTGGTTTGATCAGACCGAAGACAAGTATTAGAACTAAATGTGTGGTCTTACCTTGAAATAATGAGGAATGTCTAAATCCATCGTTTTCAGCCAAAATTTAGAACTATGCCCCTTAGCCAACGTGTATGGCACGTTGAATGCACCAGTTCCCAATAGATCACTGAAGTTAAGCAACGCCCAGCGAGGATGTACCATGTGCGTGCCCACGAGGGTTCGCGCCCTCGTGATGCTGACTATTTTTCCGACCCAACCCAGACTGGGTGTTGTCAATGTGGGTATTAGCTGGTTCGCAAGTTTCTAGCGAATGGGGGGTGAGACCACAGTTTTGAATGACCAATAGATGTTAAAGAGACGTTAAACCAATTTTTTTTTAAAAAAATATACCACTTAAAGAAAGGAATTTTTTTGTGTTAAAGCTAATGCTTTGTCACAATACACTTCCCCATGTGATTACTAAATTGTATGCCTTCGCTTTGATTCGAACCACAGAATCCGAGTTACGAATCCGTCATTCTTACCAACTGAGGCTACTATGCTATTTAATGTTTTTTATTTACTAAAATTAGTGTGCTAATGACCAAAACAGTGCAGTCCAAAACTTAAATGAAATCGATCCACCTAATTGACATAGGTTTTTCATTTGTCACTGCCCACTAAACTTTCACCCCCCTACGTCACTGTTAATTGCCGTGAATAAAACATGATGATATTATCCTGAAAGCTTCCCTAAGATGGTGATAGACATTATGATAAAGCGCTTAATCTTGTAAAAGTCACTGAAACTAAATGATTGGCCTTCGTTGTCAGTTGTCAGACAGACGTTAGCAATTATATGAACTGAGTTCTCTTTATTTGCCTCTGCTGTCAGTCCTCAGTCTTTAGTAATTATATGAGCTAAGCTCTCTATTTATATAATACCTCTGTTGTCAGTACTCAGACGTCAGTAATTATTTGGGGGGTGGGGGGAGCTGAGCCCTTTTGCCCTTACTAATGATATTAGTTACCGGTAAAAATGTGGTGTAATGAGGACGAAAGTGTACAAATCAAAAGGAAAAAAAAATCTTTTCGATATAGTATCGAACTTTAGAGTCGGTAGGGGCGGCAAAATTTAAATAACGTACTGGCGGAAAATGTATAAATCCGCCATAATGTCATGCATTTTTTTTTTTCGAGGTTCTTGAACGGTTCGTGGAAATTGACAAAAAATAGAATTTAAAATTTCCGTTCTTAAGTTTTCGACATTAAGGAACTCATTTTATGCTATGTCTATCTGTCGAACCACAGACTGACTGAATGATGATGATTAAATAATAGAATGGACGGAACTCAAGGCGACGCCACTGAGATCTAAACTTACCTGCTATTTTAGAAAGATTGGAGAAACAGTGGAGGGGATGCGATGTGGAATGTTAATAAAATTAAGCTGTGGGAGCTTTCATTTACAGCTTAATTATTTCGTCAGCGATGTCACGCCGAGATGATCTCCCTTTTTACTTTCCTCATCCTATAAAAAGGGAAGTATTGTATTGAGCTAAATTTTTGATGTCGAGTTTTCACAATGCCAAAACACGTTTAGGGGTCCCCAGAGCCCAAATCTTGAGTTTCAGCCGTTGGTCCGTGTGTGTGTCCGTATGTCCTTCCGTCTGTCTGTAAACAAGATACCTCAAGAGAGGTAAGTGCCAAAAACTTGAAATATGGGTTGAAATCGAAGTTACTGTTGGTGTTTTTTTCGCGTCTAAGATGAGAACGGTAAGAGCCAGAGCTTATTTGGTGCCTTTTCATATTACTTTTATGCATTGAGAGACCTTTGGCTGCAGTGTGATCTACCGATGCTGGTTTTTAGCGGTTTTTACCCGTTTTTTGGCGGTTCCTGCCTAAAAATAGATTGATAAGTGCTTAAAATTTGGTGCCTATTTATATCAGTCTTTTGCAAGGAATGTAAACACTTTTGATTGAAATCGAATCTACTCTTGCCGCTTTTTAGCGCCTGACATAAAAATAAATCGGTAAGAGCTGGAAACTTGAATTCTGTTTACTATATTTCAATTTTATGGATTGTAAACGCTCGATTTTTTATAGGTAAAGAAAGTCGTGTGATGTTCACACCAGATTTTTATAGATAAGGAAAGTCGTGTGATGTTCACACCAGATTTTTATATACTATTAAATAATGGAAGAGGAATATTATTCGGCGGTGAAACGTTAATTACTTTATTCATTTTGTCTCTGTGAGCTTTATGAACACAAGAAACACCTATTAAAGTTTTTATTACTTAGGGTTATGGTGGAACGGAGGCTCATTTAGAATGTTGGATAAGCCTTTGCGATTCAATAGAAACAAAATATTTTATATCCCAAACCCACAGATGGACGCTGGGGTGCATGGAGTTAATTTAATATATCCCCTCTAGATATGCAGGGTAAACCCGGCTAACGTTATCACAAGCCTTAGCGTAAGTAGAACAGGTCATTTCCAACACAAAATACTTCTGTAAAAAATTTGATAAAATTAACCTTTCTCGAGATAACTGCAAGAAAATATAAAAAAGCTTAAAATTCTAGATGGCGGCANGGGGGGGGCAAAAAAATGGAGGGGGTTCTCGTGACGATTCCCATTCTGGGGCGTAATTAGACCCTAAATTTGACATACCTACTAAATTTGAAGTCTCTGGCTCTTACCATTCTCTTTTTAGACAGGATTAATGAAAACCCCTATAAAGCGGTAAAAACCGGCAGCAGTATATTTGATTGAACCCAAATGTTTCGGAGCCAACTGGGACCCTAAATATGACATACATAGAAAATTTCAAATCTCTAGCTCTTATACCATTCTCCTTTTAGACAGCAATACTAAAAAGCGAAAAAATCGCCAAGGGTGTATTCGATTGCACCCAAAAGCCCAGATTAGAGCCCAAATCCCAGATGGGACCTATATATCTAATTTTATCCAAATCGGTCAACGCTAAGTGGCGAAAGTGCCCATCACGGCGGACGGCGAACAAACGGATTTTTTTTTATTTGTGATTTTTGTATTCTACTTACCTTGAAACGTATATCAAATTTTGAAGGGGGGTATATTTTTTTTCGTGACAATTCCAAAGGTTCATTATTGAAAATAATAAACCAAAAAACTCGCCAAGTTGAAAGTTGAAACCGTGCGATCACTGAAGTTAAGCAACATCTGGCGGGACGAAATTTGGGTGTCCACGGTGGGTGTCCACGGTGGCTCGCAACCTCGTGATGCTGGCTATTTTTCCGGCCCAACCCAGACTGGGTGAGGTCAATGAGGGTAGCTGGTTTGTAAGTTTCCAGCAAATGGAGGGTAAAACTCCCGTCTCAAATGATTACAGAAAATTTTCCGTCAGCAGTATATTTAGTCATTCTGGAATTTTATCCTCAGCTCCCTTTTAAATACGGACATATTTCAGGTGTAACTAGTCTTTGTCAGGGGAAGGTACAAAGCATCGGATGTGGTTTTCTAAATGAACAATATGAAATGACGACGGATGTAGTGACCGAACCAATTTTTGGTGACCTACAAATTGAACCAGTTATATTTGCTAACATATCAGACTTCCAATTGTTCCTTGGTGAGCTGGAACAGCTAAATCGAGAAGTTTATGAAGAAACGGTGCTCAGCAATATAGATGATTTCATTGAGTAAGTTTAAAGGGAAAGATATTTATATTACTCGACACACTGAAATAAAACCTCCTTATGATATGAGGCTACATGGCTATTGTAATGTATCATTTCGCTCTTTTCGAGATATTTTTAGAATTAGTGAAAATAATGCAAGAGCATTGTAGGTATCCGAAGTTGAAACGCCTTTAAGTATCAGTTATAGTTATTGGAGCAGCTGTACTATTTAGAGTACACATCACATTATACTGATGAACAATTACTTTTAACAAAATTCAAATGGAATATTCTTAACTTCCATGCTTTCAGTTTTACTGAACAATATTATGAGAAGTATACTAAAAAAAAAGAGTCAATCAAAGATTTTTATAAAAACTATCGACCAAGTTTTGCAGAATCTAAATTCAAAGATTATGCCAGTCAAAGTTTGGTTTTTCTTGAAAAAGTTGAGAAAAAATACGAACACAAAAGACCAGAAATTTTAAAAAGCATGTATTTGAGCGCAGCGAGCGAAAATGCTTCACCAGACGATATCTTCAGGGCCAATAATCAACCAAAAGCTGAAAAAAATCCGATATTTTTCAAATACATAAGCCACTGTATCGGTGAGTAAACATCTAAATTAAAATTCTGACATCATCAATTCCCTGTGAGTATATATATTTTTTTCGTGATAAAGTTTATATATTTGGTACGATAGATAACTGCAAACGTTATGAAAAATTCAATAAGATACGACTAAGGCAATCGCAGTCATATTGACTATGGCACGTTGAATACACCAGTTCCTGTTAGATCACTGAAGTTAAGCAACGTCCAGCGAGGTTGTAGCATGTGGGTGTCCACGTGGGTTCGCGCCCTCTTGATGCTGGCTATTTTTCCAGCCCAACCCAGGATGAGTAAGGTCAATGTGGGTATTAGCTGGTTCGCAAGTTTCTAGCAAATGAAGGGTAAAACCGCCGTCTTGAACGACCAATAGGTATTAAAAAGACGTTAAGCCATTTTTTTTAAAGTGAATGTCTGTTCGTTTGTTCGCTAATAACTTACGAACTACTGCGCGGAATTGCACGGAACATTGCACACTTATTTATTTTTACCCGCGGGGAAGGTTAAAGACATGGTATTATCCGGCCGCCGGCCGTTTTATTTACGACCGATTTTCCAATTTTTTTTCTCAAAATTTTCCGAATTTTGTCCAATATCTTAACATTTTTCGCGACATAATATCAACTCAAGACGAGAAATATTTAGGTGACATCTTTACCTTCATTTAGGACATATTTTGCAAAATTGAGACTAGCCATTCTAGGGTTACAAATTCGAATCCGGGATCGCCGAAAATAAAATTTAGACAATACTAATTGTTTAGCCAAAACGGTAAGAGATATAGAAAATATGACTGGAATAGACCCCCCTCCAAAAAAACAACGACCGAGACCCCACTAAAATGATCAGAATTCAGAACTCTACAAACGGCCAAGGTACAGCCTATTTTCCGATTTTTTTATGACAAATCATAGAATACTGTTAGAAACGGTAAGAGATATAGAACAATTGATAGGAATGGACCCCCCAAACAAAAGACTGGGACCCCAGAAAAATTATCACAGTTGAAAACTCTCCAAGCGTTTTAGAGGTACGGCCGATTTTCCGATTTTTGTATGGAAATTCAAGTTTTTGCACAATTTTGTGCGATTTAAATAAATTTTTGTACAAAAGCGGTTAGTGAGGATATAATTTAATAGAATTGAACAACAAGCTTGTTGGGTAGGACGTGTTGGGAGTAGTAGTGGGTCAGGTTTCAAATAAAAAAAAATGCGTGTTGAGGACTGCGCAAGGTAGCAGACCCAGCCTAAACTTAGCAGGAACTCAATACTACTCCCAACACGTTCTACACAGCTTAACAACCCGTTACTACTTCTCATGTTCTACATAGGTTAACAAACGTCTAAGGTAATATGTAATCTATTTGTATGTTCTGATCGCGTTTAAACGGTTGTACCCCGGTGATATGATTATTATGTCAGATTTATTATCATATTATTAATGTCAGATTTATTATCATATTTCTCTCATCTTCTCGGAACGAAGTTCGGGTACTCCAGCTAGTACATAATGTAAATTCAGATTGACTACACTCAATTTTACGGCGGGGTAATGCACTCGGGATTGATATTTACTTTCCCATTTTAAACATCATAATCCTAGTATTTCATGAGGGAGGGAGAAAGAATTATTACCCTTACTTCATAATTCATCCTGGAACAATTTCCTTTCAGCAACTATTAAATTTACTTTGGAAAATACACTGGGATACATTTTTATTGAGCCCCGTTTCCCGAGACCAACACCTATAGTAGTCATGGCTGGAGAAGGCTTTCACACTGCAGAAACGGGTAAGTGAGAGACCAACACCTATAGTAGTCATGGGTGAAGAAAGCTTTTTTTTTTTATTTAATTATAGCGTCTACACTACATTAATGCTGGCGAGATTCAGACACCAATGCAGCAATTACTGACGCTCTCAAGGGAACCCCAATGTCTTAGAATTTTTCCGGCTTCACCGGCATACTGTTGTATAGGGCCATGGCCCTTATTATAGGAGACTTGAATATATAAGTCTCTCTACTATTGGGGATCTTGAACAAACTTATTATAGGAGACTTGAATATATAAGTCTCTCTACTATTGGGGATCTTGAACAAAATACCACGAGAGGATCTGATCCTTTGATCTGGTATCCTCAAGGATACATTTTCTACCAGGTACTGATGATTGACCAAAGCTTTCACACTGTAGAAACGGGTAAGTGAGAGACCAACACCTATAGTAGTCATTTTTAGACCGAGAATATTTTCTGATGAAAATATTCTCGGTCAAACAGAACCCACCAAACTACATTGAAAGTTGTTCCACCCTGTAACTCGGCTATGCTTCGTCTGGCTCATTAACGAGATTCGTATAAAATGTTCTATTTGATCTCAGCTGCCCTCCATATTCAGGGGTGTCATTTATAGCCGAACAACCTGTAGATAAGATAATTCGTAGAATGATGTTCACACCAGATTTTTTGAGACTGTCTTTAATTGTTTTTTTATACCTTTCAGTTTAGAGAGTGATTTTGAATAAAAGACTTTGAAATCAAATAAAATTTCATCTATTTTGACTCGTCTACAGATCCAGTGAAGACGGTCCTATCATAGAGTGCCTCTTTGCTTTGATTATAATACACAACCAGAAATTTTACAAGTACGAGTGGCCACTTCGCTAATTGACAACTTGTCATTTGAGTTGAGTTTTAACATATGGCCGTTATAATAATAAACCCATGTGTTGGCAGAGTTTTTTTGTTTGATCTATATGAAAAACAGTTCCGATTTCCTTATAATCTTCAAGATATATATAATGACACCTTATTAAATTTGCAGTCTCTCTGGCCTATTGGTTCTTGGTATCACACAGGCTTTTCAATCGGGATACTCGGGTTTGATCCCGACGGAACCGTATTTTTTTCGGAACTCTGTTTGGGTTGCATTTGACCGCAATTGAGTAGCTAAGTTAATGTGAGTAGCGGCCAGTGAGGGCATTAAAAGAGCAAAACAATATATTGCTGTGCACCATATAAAGCTTTCCAATGCTAATGTGATACCCTCAAATCTAGGTTACAGTATTATGGGTTAATACAAATATTAAACATTTTATTTTTGCTTTATTCAAATTGGTAAAAATCACGTATTCTAGGTGATCTAGGTTACAGTATTATGGGTTAATACAATAATTAAACATTTTATTTTTGCTTTATTCAAATTGGTAAAAATCACGTATTCTCAAACCAAATCCTAAACTGAAATATTTCAGGCCTCTTTCAACTGTCAAAAAATGTAGAAGATAAGGCATATTTTTCGATTTTAAAGAAAAATCCGAAGTACGTCGCACTCTTTAGATTCAATTCGGATCCAATTGAAAACAACATTTTAATATTTGTTCAATTGGCCTACTGCTCTTTCAAAGATACCACATTCAAAATAACGCTTTTGGAGAAAAATAAATATATAATTAAAAGAGACACGACGGATCTTGTAGCTGGAATCAATATGTTGCTCTGGAAAGATGAAAGTTATGATGTTGAGTACACGAAACCATGGCCTGCCTATAGATTAACATTGAGATTGAATGAATACAAACATATTCTCTTTGTAGATTTTTCCTTTGAGACGAGAGTAAGTCAAAAGAGTGAACACTTTTAAGACATCAAAATCTGCAAAAAAGGGCGTGGTTATGATTTTTTGATGTTCTAGAGCAGAGGTTCCCAAACTGGGGGGCGCGCCCCCCTGGGGAGGCGTGAAAGGCAAGCCAAGGGGGACGCGAAACCAATTGAGTTATTATCATTTAGTTAAAATATAAATGTACACAATTTTTTTTACAAAGGTAATTTTATTTTAGAGTTTTGAATGAGATAGCATTTAGCAAACCCCATTCATAATTTATAATGTAAAGGGAATGGGGAGCGTGGGAGGCTTTCATTTAAATAAAGGGGGGCGCTGTAACAAAAAGTTTGGGAACCCCTGTTCTAGAGAAACAACATGCGAAAGGTATATAACCAAGTTTGACATTTCGAATTTTTCGAAAAAAATCTCGAAACCTCTGAATCGAACGGAAATAGTTAATACTAATATAAGTTGTCTTGGAGATAAAATAATATTTGCTGAAATTTGTGTCCAGTTTTAGCTCCGTAGTTTTAATAGATCTCGAGATATACAGGGTGATTCAGGTTGTTTGTATCATGGGAATAGGAGTTGTAGAACATGAAAAAAGAATCAGTTTTTACAGGAGTGACTTTTTTGTTTAGGCCTTAGTTTGGGAGTTATGGCTAAAAACGTGACTTTTTTGATAAGCTAATAAGTCCTTTAAAAATAGTCCGATTTTCAATAATTAAAATGATCTGAAATGCTAATTTTAAGCTGCATTTATTTAGTTCTACATATTGACTTGCTCCGAATAAATGTAACAAAATTTTCTCGAAAACCACTCTATAGAATTTTAATTTTTTTATCTCATTTTTCTAGAAATAAAAATCACTACAAACTTTACTTCGAACACTTTTCCGAAATATTAACCCTTATGCCTTTTTTATTGCCGAACGACTGTTAACCAATATAAAAAGCATTGAGACTTGGCCAGCAGTAGGTAAAATTTCTATTAAAAAACTTACCATTTGCTATTCTAGGCTCCCTCGAACATTATTCGGAAGATGAATTGGGAGGGGTGGAATCAGGAGTTGGGTAGCAAGATCCCCCGATTTGAAGCCCCTGGACTACTATTTTTTAGGCCACATGCACCCCTTAGTTTATCAAACCCCAGTTGCATCTGAAGAAGACTTAATGGCTAGAGTTTTAGTAGCTGCCCAAGAAATAAGTACCAGACCGGATGTATTACGAAAAACTTGCGTCACAGAACATGTTGTTGAGGTGCCAGAAGTGCATAGAACAGAATTGAAGATAGTTCGAGGGAGCCTAGGATAGCAAAAGGTAACTTTTTAAAAGAAATTTTACCTACTGCTGGTCAATAAGTTAGCATCAGTGATTAAGTCTCAATGCTTTTTACATTGGTAAACAGACGTTCGGCAATAAAAAAGGCATAAGGGTTAATATTTCGGAAAAGCGTTCGAAGTAAAGTTTGTAGTGATTTTTATTTCTACAAAAATGGGATAAAAAAATAAAAATTCTAAATGGCCGCCATCTTGTTACATTTATTCGGAGCAAGTCAATGTGTAGTATTAAATAAATGCAGCTTAAAATTAGCATTTCAGGTCATTTTAATTATTGACAATCGAACCATTTTTAAAGGACTTATGAGCTTATCAAAAAAAATCACGTTTTACAAACAAAAAAGTCACTCCTGTAAAAAGTGATTATTTTTTCCTGTTCTACAACTCCTATTCTCATGATACAAAAAACCTGAATCACCCTGTATACCTATAGGAAGCACTGCATCCCCATAAGTTTGACCTAAGAGGAAATCTGATACAAGTGCTGTATCTCGGGATCTATTAAGGCTACATGACGGAGCTGCAATTGAAATCTTATTGTGGCGAATATTATTTACTCCTAAACAAATAATATTACTTATTTCTATCTTCATAGTTTTCGATATTTTTTAGATAAACTGAAAAAAGTACGAAAAATTGGACGTTTTCAACCACTGCGCAGGGGGCACAGGTTTTTCGAAATAGCAAGCTTCCTTTTCCACTACTCGCATACATTCTCACAACATACCAAAAATAAGAAATATTCTTTTTGCAATATCTGCCTATTTTTATGTCTAAGATTCGACTAAATGAGTAATTCCCAAATTAAAGAGCTGATGTGTATCAATAATTCAAGGTTTATATTTTGTTGTATTTTAGACATCTGCCTGACACATACACATACACACACACGGACCAATGGCTGAAATTCGAGATTTGGGCTCTGGGCACCCCAAACCCCAAAACATATTTTGGCATTAAAAACTCGACATCGATACTTTCCTTTTGATAGGATAAGGAAAGTAAAAAGCACTGAAATCTAAACAATGCCCGCCCTAATTGCATATTTTGTTTTCCCCTTTTAACCTTTCTTTTTTATCACTTTTAAAAATCTCACAAATCTCGCAAAACTCTCATTTATTTACGCCTTTATTTGCAACTTTTCGAACAAAGTCACTTTCACCCTTTGTTTCCTTTAAAATTTATTAACACATCCCGCGCCACCACATATTAGTTATCACTGTTTAGTTTTCCATTAATAATGTGGTGGTTTTCCGTTGTCTTCCACATAAATATTCGTAGCCATCATAATTGCATGCCTATTATTACTTACTGAGACGTCCGGGTATATGGACCGGACAGTTTGAGGGCGCAGGTGAGTCACTTCTCAGTTTAACGTTTTCCAGCGAGACGATTATTAATTTTTCTAGTTAATAATCATGGCTGAGCAATATATAAAAACGGTCCCTGGTCCCCGGCATACCTTAGGTGGTCAAGGGGTGCGAAGAATATCCGGGTCAGACATGATAATAGCAACTTGGAATGTAAGAAGAGGGTTGCTGAGACTTATTGTAGAGGGGAGAATACAGGGACACAGGGAGTGAGAAGTAGAGGGAGAAGAAGAAAGTCGTGGATGAACAATCTGAGAGAATGGTATGATTGTCCCACCCCCCAACTAATTCAGGTTGCGTAAAGAACAAAGAAAATGTTGTTATAATGGTTTTGGTTTCCAACCTGCGGACAGGAGGAACTCGATGAAGTTTTCCATATTCGTGATAACTTTAATCCGCTAATATTAAAATTAGGATTTTGTTATATATACTACTAGTAGATGTTTTCTCGTGCTTCGCTACGGTTGTTAAATTCAACAATTTTTTATTCAAACTATATTGATTTTACCTCATCATCTACCCATCCTATTATGAAATACCTAGGCAACAAAAATAACTCCCAATATTGTTACTGTGGCTGTAGAGACCTGAAAAGTGTAATTTGTGACGTGAAGTAATATATCTCTTGTGCAACGCTCATTGTATTCGCCTTGGCGGGCGGAGCGCTGCGCGCCACACAATTTATAGATGCACCCTTATTCATCTGTGGCTACCATCGGTCACGACGATGCCACTTTTAATTGATAGTTTGATTCTTATTTCAGATACCCAAATCGAACAGGTCAAACAGTTTGTTGGGCATAGTTGAGGAAACTCTGGGAACAGAACTTCGTTCTAGAATTTTAAAAATGTCCAAATTTATAAAATCTTTCAATGCTGATAAATCGGTAGCAGGATATCTTTTCAAACTAATGAGGGCTGTTAGTGACGCGACAGGAATAGGAAAGACAAATTCCAAAGTCATCCCATACAAGAATTCAAATTGATACATATGATGAGGGCTGTTAGTGAAGCGACAGGAATAGGAAAGACTTTTTCCAAAGTCATCCCATACAAGTTTTCAAATTGATACATATGATGAGGGCTGTTAGTGAAGCGACAGGAATAGGAAAGACTTTTTCCAAAGTCATCCCATACAAGTTTTCAAATTGATACATATGATGAGGGCTGTTAGTGAAGCGACAAGAATAGGAAAGACTTTTTCCAAAGTCATCCCATACAAGTTTTCAAATTGATACATATGATGAGGGCTGTTAGTGAAGCGACAGGAATAGGAAAGACTTTTTCCAAAGTCATCCCATACAAGAATTCAAATTGTTACATAATATAATAACAATGCATGGTTTTAGTTTATTATTTTCAATAAGAAACCTTTGAAATCGTCACGAAAATGAACACATTTTACCACTTATCCTTGACCGATTTATGGATGAAATTTTGTATATAAGGTCTCATTTGGGGTATGTATAATTGTGCGCCGAAATTTTAATTGCGATCGAATATACCGTTGAACGATTTCTTTTATAACTCTATTATGGCTCATCTCATAACTGTTTTACTGTTCCCCAGAAAGGACTTTCCCTAAGGTTTAGGCTCAAATTCTGACCTGAAGAAAAATTGTTGACGAAAATCTTCAAAATCGGACATATAACAAAGTCTGTATGCGCGAGCACGTTTTCGCGTACGGACACACATTAATTCTAGACCCGTTTTTTGGAATGTAGTCGCCATAATTCGTGCATCGAATTCGTCAAAAATAAATTGAAATTTTTCACCACAGCAAAGCTTTGTTTTCCTATAATTCGTATATGGGAAGATAAAGTAAAAAACTGGTTGCAGACATGCATGCTCCATAAAACAATGATTAAAATTCTTACCTGTGAGTAGAAATGAAATTCCTATGAATATGCTTGAAAGTGAAGCCGTTTTCCATGCCAGCGGCATTTGGATATCTCTTGGAACTCTCTGCAACCACGCGATACCGTCGAGAAAGTAAACTCTTTCAGAGCATATTTTAAGTTTAAAAGAAATCGCTCATGTAAATTTATTTCACTTTAAAAGAACTCAAGATTATATTTTATTTGGGTACTGTTGTGAGAAAAAAACTGGCATTCTACGTTGTGTATATACTTGGTAGAGCATCATATACCTAATACTTCCAAACGGTCAAATAAGTTTTAAATCGCACGCAGGCCCCGCAGAACCCCCTATTTCCAAGGGGCCTCGAAACAATAAAAATAAATGATTTTTCCTGATGGAACTAGAGTTAATTCCTTTATCGGCCTTTAATACTATATGTACGTATATTTCCAAGGAGCCTCATAAAACAACAAAAATAAATGATTTTTCCTGATGGAACTAGAGTTAATTCCTTTATCGGCCTGTAATACTATATGTACGTATATTTCCAAGGGCCCTCATAAAACAATAAAAATCAATGATTTTTCCTGATGTCCTGATGGAACTAGAGTTAATTCCTTTATCGGCCTTTAATACTATATGTACGTATATTTCCAAGGAACCTCATAAAAGAATAAAAATCAATGATTTTTCCTGATGGAACTAGAGTTAATTCCTTTATAGGCCTTTAATATTATATGTACGTATATTTCCAAGGGCCCTCATAAAACAATAAAAATCAATGATTTTTCCTGATGGAACTAGAGTTAATTCCTTTATCGGCCTTTAATACTATATGTACGTATATTTCCAAGGAGCCTCATAAAACAACAAAAATAAATGATTTTTCCTGATGGAACTAGAGTTAATTCCTTTATCATTCATTAATACTATGTACGTCTAGCTTTAAAAACTAAAGGGCAATAGTGGTAGATTGGTTATAAGTGGTGTACCTTTAACTAACCCCAGCTTTTTGTCATAATTGCTGCCCCCCCCCCCCCCAANCCCCCCCCCCCCAAAGGCGGGAGTGGATCTCCTGGAAAAATTGAAAGGGCTTCCCAGTGAAATTTTGCAGTGCCACTATTTCTGTGTTGGAGGACCAATGTACGCCCTAGGAGCTATATTTTTTAAAAGGATAGGGGCCGGTTTTTTTCTCAGGGTGCAGTGTTTTGACATTAATAAGAAAAATAATTTATTTAATACATATTAATATTATTATGATTATCTATTACATTATTTGTTCATGGGTAGTTAATTATTTATTTTATAAAAAATCGGAAGTAAAAAAAAGTTGCAATTAAATAAAAGATCTTTAGTACTAAGGAGAATATTGTAAAAACTCTGTTTAACATTCAAATTTTTTATTGAAGATGTAGTCATTTTAACCTTCATTATGGTTTTACTCGACACACGAGTAGGGTGGTTCCAAAAGTTTGTGGCCTTTCTAACAAATGGTTAATTAATTTATTGTAGTTCTGACTATAAACTTTGTGAACGTAAATGAACTCCACGTTTGACCCTGGTATACATCCCGAATTGGGCAGGGGGCCCAATATTTTGTCTTTTGAAAATTATTTTTTTAAATTTTATTAACATATATTTTTTTTTTTTTTTTTTTGATCCACTAGTTTTACATGTCTCACACTTCATACTAGGTATTTTTTTTTTCTCCTCCATATTCAGGCTAGGCCACGAACTTTTGGAACCAGCGTATTATGTATCACAATTTAAAGAATTCAATTTGCCTATAACCTGCCAATAATAACTGGCCGATTCAGCAGTACCCCCGGTATATAATTTGATGTGTCGGACTATATTTAGCACTTTTTTTCAAATTTTTGTGACAACTTATTTGACCTCAATATCAACAGAAAATTAAATATAAAGAGTTAGTATAATGTGAATTTTCACGATGGTTTCAAAAATGAAATAAAACAACTTCAGTTAAACGTAAGTTGCTTAGCAAAATTCTCAAATTTTGAATTCACAATTTTTTTTTTTTTACTAAAATCCACGACAAACGCTTTGTGTTTCATATTAAAATTCCAATCGTATCTCGAGATATTTGAAAGGTTCGTGAATTGGAAAAAACACTGTACGAGTGTAGGTAGGCTAAGGTGCTCGTACTGGTTAAATGTAAATAATCCATGAATAATGTGAATTTTCACGATGGTTTCAAAAATGAAATAAAACAACTTAAGTTGCTTAGCAAAATTCTCAAATTTTGAATTCACAAAAATTTTTTTTTTTTTACTAAAATCCACGACAAACGCTTTGTGTTTCATATTAAAATTCCAATCGCATCTCGAGATATTTGAAAGGTTCGTGAATTGGAAAAAACACTGTACGAGTGCAGGTAGGCTAAGGTGCTCGTACTGGTTAAATGTAAATAATCCATGAGAACAAGGTAGGTAGTTCAATAATGAAAATTTTGATTTCAATTCTCTTCGCGACTCCTTTTCACCGATATTCATTCATTCAATAGTGGCATCATCGTGACCGATGGTAGCCAGATGTATGAGACAGTAGCTTCAGATAAGTTTATTAACATCATACATACGTTCTTGGAGGCTGTGAATTGACATGGGCCCCCAGAACCATGACAATCGCTTTAATGTAGTTACGTTTAATAAAGATGTGATTTTCTCCGATATACCTGCACCTTACTCAAAAATATTTTTTTGTAAACGTGTGAACATCACACTATTTTCCTCATCTCATAAGCCCAAATATCGAGTTTCAGGATTCAATACTGCCAAAAAAAAAAGACAAAACATCCAACGGTACATTCAAATTTGGGCTCGATTTCCTTTTAGGCATGATTTTCGAAAAACACCAAAAATATATCGTTGGCAAAAAAAGCCGCCAACGATGTTCTTCAACCAAAAGTATCTTTCAGAAAAGCGACAAAAAACTGCCCACAGAAGATTTAATTTGAACCAAAAGTGTTTTCGAGTTTTGCCGTTTTTGTTTTAGACAGAACCGCCAAAAAGAAGTCTAAAACCACAATAGATTAGAAAGCAAAGAAAAGTGTCTGCGAATTCAATGCATGAAATTTGTATGAATAAGCGAAGTTCTAGCTCTTGCCGTTTTCCTTTAGGCAGAATTTACGAAATCCACTAAAAAACAGGAAAACCGTCAACGTAAATTTCAAATCTCCGGCACTTACCGTTCCTGAGATATCTTATTCACAGACCGACAGATAGACACACACACACATGTACACACACGAACTAATGGCTGAAACTCGAGATTTTAGATCTGGGGACCTCAAAACGTGCTTTGGAATTGAAAACACCAAATCGAAAATTTCTGCCTTTACAATACTCTCCTTTTTAAATGATAAGGGAAGAAAAAAGGAATGCCTTCCCAGAGTCGCTCTAAAAAGATTGTGTAACTAAATAAATATTGTGTATTAGAGTCACTGTATAGTTGGTTCCACCAGATATCTTGTGTCAGTGGACGGACCGAATCACAGTTCTGAAACAGAATAAAACAAATGAAAAATACAGTTTTAATGAGTGAGGAGTTCAACGTATGAAATCAAATTGATAGAATTCGTTAAAATAATAGTAGCACACAACGTAGTGGTAAATTATCATTACGACCATTGCCGGCATACAGGCCCGACGAGAGGGGGAATGGAGGAATCCCCCCAGGTCCGGGATTTCCTAAGAGGCCGGGTAAGAAAATTATCGTAATGAAATTTTTCATGTTTTTTTCTGAATAATAAATAAATCAACTTAAAAGTTTTGAAAAAATAAGAAGTTTAGCGATAGTGGGATATTATGGGACAATGGCTATTGCAGGACACTAATTTTACAACATAGTGCGACAATTCAGCTTGTACATCAGCAATCATAAATATTGGTATATTTCGTAAACAATAACATCTCAAAATCAAATTATGTGTTGCCAAGAAGAAGCGCACGCGCCTTTTCACATCAACTACCGTGAATTGCCTACTTTTACTATTATTACTGCCCATACTCATACGGTGATTTTAAAATAAGAATAATAGAGAGGCCCGTAATTATTCCCCCCGGCCCGCATTTTCTGTCTACGGCCCTGACAGCATATATACATGTCACTATCACCGGCAGTAATAACGAGGACACCACAAACATCATCAAAATCAATATCACGAGCAAATCCTTTAGTGGTTGACAAAATGACCACCAAGTTCCCAAGTTGATACATCGACTACCCTATTCTCTGGTTTAACTCACAACTGAAAAGATATAAAAAAATAATCCAATGCGAATGTGAGAATACAGTAGAACGCCGATTATACGAATGTCTCAAAAAAATAAAAAAATACTTATAAAATTTTATAACATTTTATGTATAAATTAATTTTAGACATAAAATACTTGTGAATTACCCATGTACAATTGTAAATTCGTATACAGGGTGTCCCATTTTAAGTGGCCATCTCAATTCATTCCGAAACCGTTGGAGTGACAAAAAAAATATTTTGACCGAATGTTCATAAAAAAGCGACGTATTATGATGACCTTGGCTGACTTGTCAAAGTTGTCCTTCATGGTCAGATGAAGGTCAACTTCATTTTCTTAAATGAGATGACCTGAATTTTATTATATTTTCGGATTCCCCATTTAATTCTACGTACATTTGACTATTCATGTTTTCGTTGAACTTTTTTGCGTGTTTTTGGGAATATTTTTTGGTCTGACATACCCGTGTGGCATATTGAAATGCATTACAAGAGTGATTTTTTTTTATAAAATGAACAAATAAGTGAAAAAAGGAAAGCATCGTATAGGAAATGGCGAGAATTTTCATTCAATATGCCACACGGGTATGTCAGACCAAAAAACAGTCCCAATATATGACGCAAAAAAGTTGAACGTCAAATGAACGTAGAATTAAATGGGGAATCCGAAAATGTAATAAAATTCAGGTCATCTTATTTAAGAAAATGAAGTTGACCTGCATCTGACCTTGAAGGACAACCTCGACATGTCAGCCAAGGTCATCATAATACGCCTCCCTCTTTTCGTTCAGAATAATTCGTTCAGAATAATTTCTTTGTNAGGTCATCTTATTTAAGAAAATGAAGTTGACCTTCATCTGACCTTGAAGGACAACCTCGACAAGTCAGCCAAGGTCATCATAATACGCCCCCCTCTTTTCTATGAACATTCGTTCAAAATAATTTCTTTGTCACTACAACTGTTTCGGAATAAATTGAGATGGACACTTAAAATGGGACACCCTCTATGTACATAAATAATTCCATTGGAAACTATTTTTTGTATAATTTGTATAAATATAAATGTAGAATGAAGTACATAATGACCCATTTGAAAGTAAAAAAACGTGTTTTATTTGTATCCTACCCACCCTCAAAATCAAATTTTCCGAATATTTCCGATTATCCGAATGACCCTGGACCACACTTGATTCCGATAATCGACGTTCTACAGTATAACGAATCCCCTATCATCTCACTACAACGATAAATTAGAGCGAAAATAAATAATTTTGTCCATGGAGTTGATCAAAAATTTTGGGACATGATAATTCTTATTTGAGTAACATTTAGAAATCGGGGGTATGCGCGGATTGGTTGATGAAATGGTACTTTATCTACGGGGTTGATGAAATGGTACTTTATCTACGTTTTATTTATGCATAATTATGTTTTCAAAATACATTTTGAACACAGAGTAAATTGATAAGTATACTTATTCATATTTATTGCAAACAGATTTTCATGCAGATTTATACAGTTTTTGACGTGGTACACGAAAGCAACTCGTCGCGCCGCCTTAGCGTGATCGCCTACTATTGTATTGCAGCTTCATGATTAACATTTTACTCGTAGTTAACTGAACTTCTGAAATCGTCGCAAAAAATAAAATAAAATACACCATCCTTCTTCAAATCGAATGAAAAATGATCATAATAGTATATTTTTCGAAAATACTTTATTGTGTACCACATTGCATAATCATGATTCTATCATAAAATAATGAATTTAAATACCTAGTTAATTATTTTCCAAAGTATTTCAATTTTTGATCTCTTTGTTTGGGAGGATCCGGGGAGTGATTCCTATGATGGATTTTGACGGAAGGAAGTCATTGAGGAATGTTTGAAGAATACCCGAAATTTCTTTATCCTCCTCCACAATATAAAGCGAACCACCTTGTATAATCACAGATTATACACTGAGAATTGTGGTATGTCATTAAACATTTGAGTGATCATTTCCGGCAGCTACACTTTCCACTACTGCAGTCCCAAGTGCAGCGGCATAAAATCATTTTTAAAATTTAGTCGTGTGCTTGAGCATCTACTACACTATGCACTGGAGCTTGTTAGCGGTCACTTCCCCCTCCCCACTGCTTACTCGACCTGAGCCTGGGATGATGAGGGTCTAGAAAAGAATTCTGCTGTATTCTGGACTATTCTGGATTTCTTGTGACTTCCTACACAATTTTATATCTTTCATTCCAACCTGCTACCGGTGCTATACAGTTCTTGACACAAAAATATATGTAGTTGTCTCGGTAATTCCACGACAAGTTTTCACGAGTAAGATGTCTCGGTCAGTTGGGGTTTTACGCATCAATAGAAATAAGAGTACTTTGCAAATGACTGCAGTGAACTGGTTTCAGATAAATGAATTGCTGTGTCAAGAATAAACATCAGGATGCTAATTATGTGTGGCTTTAATTTGTGACGTTCGAAAGAAAATCCTGATGTTTTGTAGTAATATCTGTCTCCCAGTTAAAATTTATATCCCTTAATCTCTTCATCCTAAAGCCTCGTCCTTGTTCCACTAACTTCGTGCTATATGAGTGGTTGAGTGGCATATCCATCAAAAACCAAAGTGTATATATCTATCACAAATAGTGGTAATGGAGGATCCTCTTTGCCAAATATTTTTTGTGCGAGAAATTCCTCATCTATAAATAGTACGAGTTTGTCAGTTATACATCCTTCTTAATTGGATCAGAGAGTATAGCACTGACTTTTTTAATTTTATCATAGCACTTTCATTAGTTTCATTGCAGAATGCTAAGGGAAACGGGGCCAACCCACATTTCCTGAAACAAAATGATAAATATCATATTATTCTGTAACTAAATACATCGGCAGGTTCTTATAATTATACTGATATATCATAAATGCTAAAGTGTATTTTCTGGTTTAAAGGACACGCAGCACGCGACAAGAAACAAAATTACGTGATCTCCGTGATTTTTTGGTTTCTAATTTTCAATAATTTTACATGACAAAATCTACATTTTCTATCACCGCTGGCGGCATTGATCCTAATACACTAGGCAAAATTTTTAGTGCAAAATTGTGGATTTAAATGAAGACCTCGCTTATCCTATCTGGATTAAGCGAGATTTCAAATTGGGAATAATCATAAAGCTTATTCCCAATTTGAAAGTATATACACATATTAGTAACTGGTTTACATAAAAGGTGACAGCTGTGGAAAACAGTTTTTTAGCATAATCTATATTATTGCCAAAATGACATAAAAATGGCTGTATTTTTTGAAGGGCTAATAATAAAATGTAAAATGGAATATTTTTAAAAACAAAATTTGAGTCTCTATAAGAAACACAAAACACTAGGCCGCCGCCTCCCACATCCAGGGTACCAGGAACCATATCAATGAACTCGTAACAAACACAAAACACCAGGCCGTCTCCTCCCGCAGACCGAATAGCAAGAACCATATCAATGAATTCGTAAGAAACACAAAACACTAGACCTCCTCCTTCCGCAGCCCGGATACCAGAAACCATATCAATAAACTCGAAACAAACACAAAACACTAGGCCTCCTCCTCCGGCATTCAAAGTACCGGGAACCATATCAATCAACTCGTAACAAACACAAAATACTAGGCCGCCTCCTCCCGCATCCAGGGTACCAGGAACCATATCAATGAATTTGTAACAAACACAAAACACTATTAGGCCTCCTCCTCCCGCATTCAGGGTACCAGAAACCATATCAATGAACTCGTAACAAACACAAAACACTAGGCCTCTTTCTCCCGCATCCAGGGTATCAGGAACCATATCAATGAACTCGTAACAAACACAAAACACTAGGCCTCTTCCTTCCGCATCCAGGATACCAGGAACCATATCAATGAACTCGGAACAAACACAAAACGTTAGGCCTCCTCCTCCCGCAGTCCAGGTACCAGGAACCATATCAATGAACTCGTAACAAACACAAAACACTTGGCCTCCTCCTCCCGCATTCAGGGTACCAGAAACCATATCAATGAACTCTTAACAAACACAAAACACTAGGCCTCCTCCTCCCGCATTCAGGGTACCAGAAACCATATCAATGAACTCTTAACAAACACAAAACACTAGGCCTCTTTCTCCCGCATCCAGGGTACCAGGAACCATATCAATGAACTTGTAACAAACACAAAACACTATTAGGCCTCCTCCTCCCGCAGCCCGGATGCCAGGAACCAAACAGCTCCTATAACCCCAACCATTTTCACACCACACCAAAACACATACTTCTTCGAAAAAAAATTAATAAAAAAAAAGTTTTAAAAAATATCCTTGAGGGCAATTTTGCAAAATAATTTGAGCGCTATATTTTGATAGATGTTCGTCCCCTTCTCGCTTCCTCTCCATATTTTAACTTAAACTCTCTTTACAACTTGTTTGGTTTATTTGCCTGCGAAAACTTTTTTTCTCTCTTGCCATCTCTCGCGGAAATAATAATTATAAAATATACCAAAAGAAAAATGAAAATATACTGAGACATAAAATGGAAGGTAGGTAGAAGCAAATAGACTGAAATAAAGGTTATTTCTTTATTTCATGAGGGAGAAAAAGAAATCTTTATTTCAGGAGGAAAAAGGAAAAAGATTGGGATATGTCAAGCAAGAGATGACCAAACTTACTTTGGGAATAACAAAAACATAAGCAAAACAGACTAACGAGTCTGTAGATCACGGTCAATTAAAATGACCACAATGAGGACCCCAGCTGTCCCAAAGGTACCCGAAATCTAATCGATCTATTATATGAACCTAATAAATGTTCATTTTAAAATATCGGGCGAGGCGTCCAAGAACACCGGTGAGATGTGTTGAAGCAACTTATTTTTTTTTAACAAAACGCCCAACATGGGTCCATGTTGGATCATTGTACATACGCAATAGAGACATGGCCGTAAAAACGTTTCCTAAACTCTCTAATTGGGTTAAAATTGGTTAAAATTTTGGATTGCCTCAACACATATCCCCGTTGTTAAACCCGTTGAGAGAGTGTATAATGTATACAGATAGAATGAGAGAAGGGGAGAGAAACTGCAATCGAAAGATATCAAGGTCAACGTTGAACTAGGTGCTTTGATATTCACTAGAATGCATGTTCTAGCCATGAAAGGCATTTGTGGTAAGCTCTACAGCTTTTAACAAATTAGGTATAGTTAAACATTCCATTAAAAAGTACTGCCAAGGACTCGAACCTCGGCCGCTAGGTTACGACTCTCTCCACCCTGCAAATTTTCTATTAGGTATATTGTGCGTATATGCCCCCCCCCACCAAAAANCCCCCCCACCAAAAAACAAACAATAGGGCTATATCCGCGCATGGTAATAATAATAATAGGGAATTTATTTATGATAAAACTATTGCTTCAATCAATTAGTCATGTTTTATGTGTTTCGCTTGGATTCGAACCAACAGCCTTCTGGTTCCAAATCTGTCACTCTGTCGAGTATAGCAGAGTGTAACATTTCAAAATAAATATATGAACATTGTACGATCGTTTTTGGGTGTTATTAATTGTTCTAAATGGGAAAATACGTTTTTTTCTTTTTTTTTAATTGGTTTAACGTCTTTTTAACATCTATTGGTCATTCAAGGCGCGGGGTTTTACCCTCCATTCGCTGGAAACTTGCAAACCAGCTACCCACATTGACCTCACCCAGCCTGGGTTGGGCCGGAAAAAAGAGCCAACGATACGTCGGATACGTGGTGTTCCCAAGTGGTCACCCATCCAAGTGCTGACCACGCCCGACGTTGGTTAGCTTCAGTGATCTGACGGGAACTAGTGTATTCAACGTGGTATGATCGTTGGCTTAATACATGTTTAAAACACTTTGTTACATTGCACTCGACCGAAAATTGATTGACAGTAAGGTACAATTTTAGTTGCACAGCATAAAATATATTCATTGTTTTTGTTAAAAATATTGTATGGGCAAACGTTAAAAAAAGGTCCAACTGTTTCATCGTTGTTCTATTTCTATAGCCTCAAAACGATGGGAAACATAAAATTCTCGACAAAAACCTTTGAAATCGTTATCGATTTCAAAGGTTTTTGAAATTAATAAAACAACTCAAAGACAGCCTCACACAGAGTCTGATGAAAAGTTTGTTTGTTTAGTCAGTTAAAGAAAACCAATAAATAGAATGTAGGAACCAAAAAATACGAAGCGGTGGTGGGAGAGAGGACGGTTGGAATGGGGGAAAAAATAAAAAGATGAAAAGGAAGATGAAGTTAACTTTTTTTTGAGCAGTAAAATTGTACCATCAACTCTCATATTATGGTTTATTGTTGAANTCAAATGGCCATGGACCCTTTTCTCTCTCTAGAAACAAACAGAATTCCAAAATTCCAAGCGGTTCAAAAGTTATGGGCACCGGGCAGGACTTCTGGGACATACTGTATAGATGAGTACGGATATGTTTTATGTGATGCATGTCCGGCCATCTTTGGATTTAAAATTTTCGGGTCAAATAACAGCGCAAAATCCGAAAAGAAAAAAGAATATGTTTTCCAAAAAGTTATGGGCACCGGGCAGGACTTCTGGGACATACTGTATACAGGACATTTCCTTGAGACTACATTAGGGCGAGATAATTCTATAAGGAAAATTGAAGCCTGGAAATATTGAGATTATATCCAAGATTTGACGTTATTGGCAGTCAAAATTTCGAAGAAGTCTAATCGTTGGGAGAGAGGAAGAAAGAGAGAGAAATAGATGTAGTTAAAGACGAATGCCAGATATGTAACATAACACAGACAAACACAAAAAGTGTCATTATTTTTTTTTAAGGTATATATATTTTCAAAATAACTTACAACAGTATAAGTACATCTCCTAAGCTAAGGCTAACTTTTTGGGAGATGTTTTTTTTTTTTTTTTTTTNTTTTTGAAAAAAAAAAATTATCTTTCTAGATTAATGAATTAAGACTTTTTAGATACAAAACACAACTTTGACATAACTCATTAATTACACAATTCACATATAGCTACAACATTACATTATTTAACAAATTTATATTAGACATCTTATTGGTAACTTTAAAAAACACTACCGTTATTTATGACGAGGATTCACTTACTTTTTCACTTCCGACTCGAGCTTCGTCTACTTCGTAGAAACTACAGAAGAACATTTTGCGGCAGTACGCAACAACAAACCCGACACGTCAAACTACGCCGAACATATTATTAACACCCATCATGATATGAGAAATACTGAGGTGTCACTGCTCCACCGAGGTAATCGTCAAATCCTACTCTATGAACAAATCTACATCCATTCGTCAATGAGTAAATGTAAATGCATCAAAGCGATCGTCGACACTGTTCCAAACTTTGTGTATGAGAGAAATCAGCTGGTTGATCACGTGGCCCTGAGTTACCAAAATTTAGCTCACCTCAGAAACTGTCGCAAACTTAGATAACTATAATTCAGTAAGTATGTCCAACATGAAATAAAATAATCTCCTGGTTTTTACAAATTTATTATTGGCTCGGCTCTATTTTTTTTTTTTTTTTTTTTTTTTTTTTTTTTTTTTTTTTTTATCGAATTTGACTGGGCTAATATATAATGCTAATATAATCATTCAGGGCNTAATAAAAGTAAAAGTAGGCAATTCACTTAGTTGATGTGAAAACAAACAATTCGATTATCAGATGTTAATGTTTACGAAATATACCAATATTATTTTATGATTGCTGTACAAGCTGAAATGTCACACTATATTTTAAAATCAGTGTCCTGCAATAGCCATTGTCAATTATTAGCCCACCATTGGTAAACTTCTCATTTTGTTTCTTTGAAATTTTTTCAAAACTTTTAAGTTGCTTTATTTACTATTCAGAAAAAAATATGAAAAATTTCATTATTATAATTTTCTCACCAGGCGAAAATATCGGGCCTGGGTGGACCCCCCACCCTCTCATCGGGCCTGGGTTTTATCCGCGGGATCCGGAGAAAATTTTCGGGTCCTTTAAAAGAGATGGATTAAAGCTTCCTCCTATATCCACCTCTGGGTTTGGAAATCACTTTCTTTTTAATTTTTGGCATACTAATTANGTATTTTTGGTTACTTTTGAGTTCACAATTCAGAGTCACCCTGGATTTGTTTGTTGTAATTATGGAACACCCTCTCTTCCCGCCCTGTATACTCGTACATCACTGTTCTGTCCATTTTACTTTTGAGTTCACAATTCAGAGACACCCTGGATTTGTTTGTTGTTATTGTGAAACACCCTCTCTTCCCGCCCTGTATACATCAATGTTCTGTATTTTTTACTTTTGAGTTCACAATTCGGAGACACCCTAGATTTGTTTGTTGTTATTGTGGAACACCCTCTGTATACATCACTGTTCTGTCCTTTTTACTTTTGAGTTCACCCTGATTGTGGAAGACCCTCTCTTCCCGCCCTGTATACATCACTGTTCTGTTCTTTTTACTTTTGAGTTCACCCTGGATTTGTGTGTTGTTACTGTGGAACACCCTCTCTTCTTCACAACATGTTGACGCCTGCTTTGTTATTGTTTGTTCTTCGTTCACATTTGTTATTTATTTCCAAATATTGCCTTTATTTTTATTACGTTTCTCGTGTAGGCAAACAAATTTAATCTGGAGATCGATGTTAATAAAAAACAAAAAAGGAGAAAAACGGCCCGGAGATTGTTCAGGGGCCCGACATAAGATGAAAGTTTATAGGGTGTCCCGCATATTTTCCACCCCGGCCCGGATTTTTTCTTTACGGCCCCGAGTACTTCTCATCTTATAAGGATATGCCTTTAAAAACATATTGTGCTAGTAATAAATAAACGTGTTTAATATTTGTGTTAACGAATAGTATTGCAATGTCCCAACCTAGATTTCTGGGTATCACAGCATTACAAGATCCACTACACTAAACTATCACTACCTACACTATCTATTTCTTTGCTCTTGTAATGCTGCCACTGGTCGCTTCTCACAATAAAGTAGCTAATCAATTGTCCTCACGAGGCTGAGTGCACCCCGTGTTTGTTCGGGGTGCACTCGGCCAAATCAAAAAAAAAAAAAAAAAAAAAAAAAAAAAAAAAAAAAAAAAAAAAAAAAAAAAAAAAAAAA
>CM022881.1:6645352-6655804 GCA_012654025.1 Pachypsylla venusta
TAGGACAAGCCAGGCTAGCTCCCGGACTATTACTTTCATAGAACGAATTTTTTGGAAGAGTGGGAGGAACTTGGCCTTTTTTCAATGAAAATTTTTTTGTGAGATATCAATACTTTTTGTAAAGATTACTATATGTAACTGATTATTTGGCCGTTTTTTCTTTATTTCTTCTTCTTCCTTTCCATTACACAACATATCGGAAACCAGGAAATTTCTGTGTTAACCGGACCCAAATGACCAATAAAATCTAACACCAAAGTAATAATAAAGTAGGTAACAGAAATATTTATAGTGTATCTTTTTCCCTGAAGTTATAGAGTTAAGGAATTTCAATTTTGACATTTGCGGGTTTAATTGAATTTAAGTCTCTCTACCTTCATGCAAGATTTCAGCGTCTTAGCAATTGATACTGGATTTCGTGTATTTTCTTCCCTGAAACGGACCGTTTTGGAGCACTGGTAGAAAAACAGTAAATATATTTATTTTTCCATTTAATTGCATGTAAATATCATACTTCATGCAAGATTTCAGTGCCCTACCAGTTTAAACTAGTTTTCGAGCATCTCCTTCCCTAAAGCGAAACCGTTTCGCTTTAGGAAAGGAGCACCGGGAGTGAAAGAGTTCAAATATAAATTATTTCCTACTAAATTGCAAAGATCTAACTTTATGCAAGATTTGAGTGTTTTATCAATTAAATCTACATTAAAATACGTTGTATTGTCTTCCCTAAAGCGACCCCGTTTTGGAGCAGTTAAATTTAAAGAGTTCAAATTTTCGGATTTTTCCCTTTACTTGGATGTCAATTGCTAACTTCATGCAAAATTTCAGCGCTCTAGTTATACGGGAAGTGCCTGAAACTTTTGATGATGAGTGAATCAGTCAATATGTCAGTCAGTCAGTCAGTGAGTATCCAAAAGTGCAAACTTTGAAATTACGTATCTCCCGTCCGGGTTAGAATTAACTTTTGAAGTTTATCCTGTAGTATTGTACTATACTACGGAATGTATGTTCAAAATTTCAATGACCTATCCCCTGTAGAACCGGATATCTGACGGTGTGAAAAACCTGGTGAATTGCTTCGTGTAAAGATACACTGGTGCTTTCCGGAACTTGGCCTGGCGCACTGCCGTGCGCTCAGATTCCATTTAAATTCAAGTTAATAATTGTTATACGTATGAGAAGTACAGCTGTTCTAAATACAGCTTCAGCTTCCTGAACTCTTCTGATGCGTTATCCGAATCGACCTAGGAAACCAATGTAGGAGTTTTTTGGCTTAGTGCACTCGCCAAAAAAGCTTCAATTTGTCGTAACGTGATGTATGCCTGCCTCAAGAGTTAATCCCTAATAACGGTCATACGCTTTATCGGTTTTAACACCTGATTGTAAAACAGAAGCTTATTCTCAACTGGTAGCGTATTAATGTATTAAAACAAAAATGGTGGCCGGGGGTTACAACATCATTAGTCATGATAAGTATTAATAATAATTGGTTTTTAATGAGCAAAATGTTCATGTAATTAACGCGTTTGTTACATATCGTGTATAGAATTATTGGACAGATTTGTTGAAGGGGAACTCTTTTGTGCTTCAAACATAACAAAGTCATTTTCCTGGAGAATGCCATTCAATTTTACTATGGTAATTAAATTCTAAATTGCTAAGTTAAAATTATTTTAGCTTTCTATAGGTTAATTACTAATTACCATCTATTAGCAGGTATACAAGTTGATCCCCATGAGGTTGAAATTTTACATCTAACTTACCTTATACGGGGTTTCTGGTTGTCCCATAGGATACATGGAAATTTCGATTTATGGTTGGCATATTATCCTCTCAGTATATCACAAAATAGATGTGATAGTGATTTTTGCTGTAATTTTTAACTGTAATAATTAATGAAACCATTATCACGAAAATCGGACCGACGCGATGGTTCTGGAATAAGAACCTATAAGGTTCCTATGAAGGATCATTGGATAATGGTTAATACTTCTGATAATTTGGGCAACAATTTATGTAGAAACCTACTTTTTTGAAATTGTAATATCCTCCTCTCATGTTACGTTATGTGAGAAATAGGCTAGAGGTCCACTTTAGGGAGAGGGGTCCACTTTTGGCACACTTACTCTATTATCCATTATTCTATGAAGGAATCTTAGTTCACTTTATCGGTTGTAGAACCATAGGTCCTAATATATTGTGATTTCGTTTCATTGGAATCCCCGTTAAAAATTACAGCAAAATCAGTATCATTTCTATTGTGTGACATACTGGGAGGATATGCAAACCATAAGTCGACATTTCCATGTAAAATCCTATGGAACAACTAAAAATGCGAACCCTGTATACGTGTACCAGCTGTTTGCCCGTGCTTCACTTCAACAAGAATTTTGAGATTGCGACATTAAAGCATTTCGAGTTTGGATTTTTGGTGGAACCGACCAATATTTTTTAATATTTTACTAAAGGATATTACTTTCTCCACTGCGGAACACTTTTGCATTAAATTTCAGCTTTCTCGCTCTCCCCGATGAGGTACTTCTCAATTATGGATTTCTGGCGGAACCGACCCCCAGGGTGAGCATGGCTCCTATTTAGAAAATGCATTATTTTGCTCAAGGATATTAATTTTTTATACTGCGGAACACCTTGTAACAAATTTCAGCTTTCTCGCTCATCCCGAACTTGTACTTCTCAATTTCCATTTTTATGAAAACCGACCATAAATCGGGGAGAAATCGGAACATTTCAATTTTTATATTTTTATGGGGTACTCATATACACATCTCTGTTATTTTTTCTTATCTCCTTTAGTTTGCCCAAAAAAGAATTGCAAAAAAACAACTAAAAAGCTTCCTTTTTGGCGGTAACTTGTTTCCATCTGAACGTTCTATTTTTTCCTTTCTTACTTAGTCCATTCAAAAAATACGCGGACTGAGGTCATAAAAAAAAATATACTTCATTTGGAAGTTACACGACTGGGTATCCTTCAAAGTACTCTCCTTCCCAATGCACACACCTATCCAAACGGTGTTTCCACTTATTGAAACAGTCCTGATATGCTTCTTTTGTGATGGCTTTCAACTCCTTCGTCGCACTTGCCTTAATCTCCGAAATCTTCTCAAACCTTCTCTCTTGGAGGTTTTTTTTTCAGTTTTTTGAATAAGAAAAAGTTAAGGAGCAAGTTCCTGAGTATAAGGGATGGGGCAGAACAGTAATCGAGTGTAACTGAAACGTCTGCGGGACGCCGCCAGACGCAAAAAGCCAGAAAAGTGACAACTGTTTTTTCCAGATTGAGAACGCTCCAGCTCACTCAGCACTGAGAACTCATGAATTTTTGGCTAATCACTCGATTACTGTTCTTCCCCACCCCCCATCTGCTCATCTGACTTTGCTCCTTGTTATTTTTTCTTATTCCCAAAACTGAAAAAAACGCCAATTTGAGACGATGTCGGAGATTAAGGCAAATGCAACGAAGGAGCCGAAAACCATCACAAAAGAAACGTACCAGGACTGTTTCAATGAGTGGAAACACCGTTGGGATAAGTATGTGCATTGGGAAGGAAAGTCCTTTGAAGGATACTTAGTCGTGTAACTTCCAAATAAAGTAGATTTTTTTCTTATGACCTCAGTCTGCGTATTTTTTTAATAGACCTCGTATATTATGCACCTACAAACTATAAGGAATCTGTGTGGGTAAACCTAGAAATTTTCAAATTTCTAGGTTTAGCCATGGTGGAGTTACGTTGATTA
Source organism: Pachypsylla venusta (assembly GCA_012654025.1). Classification (NCBI taxonomy): domain Eukaryota; kingdom Metazoa; phylum Arthropoda; class Insecta; order Hemiptera; family Aphalaridae; genus Pachypsylla; species Pachypsylla venusta. The sequence continues at coordinate 6,649,106 of CM022881.1, forward strand.
TTAGTGCGTCAGTCAGTATACCACGTTCAGAGCAACATAAGAAACCAAAAAAGTTTCATATTGAAAACTTAATTGGTTTCTCACCCAAAATCTTGTATTTCAAATTTCAAACACTTGCGTACCTATGCGAACCTTTTTTGTTCATAATAAAATTGGTTTTAATTGGGCAAAAAGAAATTCAGATTTGGTCAACCATCAAAAATGTATGGCCTATTTTCTTTCAGTTGACCCTCCTGCGGCCGCCGCTGACAGTGTCATGGACTTGATTTCCATATCAGGAGCAGGCTGACATCTCGTATTGGGAATTAATTTTTCTAATAGCTCCAAAAGGTGAGGCGTATTAAAAAAATATAATTAACTTTTTGAAACTCAAAGGGCGTGGTTCTCCGATAGGAACCATTTTGGCCACTTTCGTTATAGAATTAACCTCCCCCCCCCCTCAATTGTACAATATGTGGTTAACGTATGTACATAATTATAATTTTGAATCACCATGTATAGATACAAGATAGATAATACATATGTTTGACTATGAAGTAAAAAGATTGGCACTGTAAAACCTCTCACGCCTAACACATCCCTTTCAATGACTCCACTAATATGTTTACAACGTCCCATTCCAATTTGCCACCCATCAAAAATTTTGGGAGTAAGCCCTTCTGAACTTGTGAAACCAAAATTTTCATGCTGTTACGTACCTGTACTTAACCTGGTGATTTTTTTAAACAAAATTTAACCCATAACTCTATAACGATTTAACAAGGTTTCTCTATCTCTTACCGTTCTGGTCAAATAATTCCAGACAAACATACACCACATCAACAATTTCATGTACACAGAACATATTTAACAATCGAAAAGACTGGCCAGGGCCCCAAATTTATCGTATTTTATCTATAAGGTGTTCGACTATAAATGGGACCCCTGAATATGGTGGGTAGCTGAGATCAAATGGAACATTTTTTTACGAAATCCCTTAGTGAGCAAGGTGAACCATAGCTGAGTTACAGTATGGAGAAGTTCATTTTTGTACGACCTTCAGTGCCGCTTGGTGGTAACTATGAAAATGGTCCGATCACGATAAAATTTTAGAATACGATCCAGTTAAAATCCTGGACACAACTGTCAAAAAAGAGCGTATACCCAAATGGCAGCCTTCCAAAAATTGAAAAATATTCGATTAAAGTTATTTTTTCTCGTTTGACTTCTCAGCCTTTTTTCTCGTCATGACAGTATACCTGAGTATAACAATTGGAAGTATGGGTTTAAAAAGAAATTACAAAAAAAAATCTGTATTTTCATATTTCCTAGAATATTTTCTGATGAAAGTTAACATGATATTGTCTTAATTTAGAAGACGTTTTTTTTTTTAATCTGAGTTCCGATTACCAGAAAATGCAATGTATTTAATGAAACCTTTTTTGGACTTTGGAAGGCTGTCTTTTGGGTTCACGCTTCTTCTTTTTTTTTTCAAAATTCTAATTTATAGTTGTGTCTCAGACTCTGATTGGAGCTTATTTATTAATCAGACCATTTTCATGAGTCCTGTTAACATGAAAAAAAATTTTGTATTCGATCTTTCAAAATATTTTTACATTTACAAAAAATCTTAGATAAAGAAGAACATTATTTTTTTGTGGCGAATCACATTTGAAAACAGAACAAAAATTTTTGATCACTTTTCAGGTTTTCCAACAGTTTGCTTTTATTTTTAAAAATTTTGATGCCATATTTGAAATCACCGCCATCAAAAACTAGGACTTAATAATGTAAATTTACTTTTGGTTCGGTCACACAGAGACCAGTAAGCAACGTTGAAAATTGCACAAAAAATAATTTCTCTATCCTATAACTTGGCTTTGCTTCGTCCAACTCACTAACGAATTTCGTAAAAAAAAACTCTATTTCAGTTACTCACCCTGGGACCCTGGCCAGTTTGTTCGGTTGGTAAATATGTTCTATGGTGTGTGTTTCCCCGGAATTTTTAGACCAGAACGCTGAGAGATAGAGAGACCTTGTCAAATCGTTATAGAGTTATGGGTTATTTTTTAAAAAAAATTCACTAGGTTGACAGGTAGCATGAAAATTCTCGTTTTAAAAATATTGAAACATAACAAAGAATGTGGAATAAATAATAAAATGAACTTCTCCACCTTGTAATTCGACTATCCCTCGCCTGACTCATTAACAACTTTCGAAAAAAATGTTCCATTTGATTTCGGCTGCCCACCATATTCGGGGGTTCAAGCATTTGGGGGTACAAGCATTTATAGCCAAACACCCTGTATATAGTAAATTACATCCTATTATAAATACAAGGTCCGGATTTACGAAATATATTAGATGCGTACTAAGTAAGATATTGTCCCCGGAATTGAGTTATTTCGATAATACTACTACTATAGCAACTGCAATCCCCGGATATTAAATGTAATGTTTAGAAATCCCTAGTGTACAATTGTTTCTATCAAGCTAGAAAACAACTATAAACAGTTACTAGTAGCTTTCAGTTGACGGAATCAGCTTTTAGTCTAGCCATCTAAGACATAAAAAAGTCAAACATAGAAAAAATGGCGTAGTTCTGATTTTTTGATATGTTGTCAGGATACATGAATATGCGGGTATTTTAAAACCAAGTTTGCTATTTGTTAAGACATATGCTTGCGGCGTGGTGATCGAAAAACTTCAATTTTTTTACGGATTATTTTCAGTTTTTCTGAAAAATCCTGAAAAATGTGAATCGCACGGAAATAATTTCCCTAATTTGTTTTGGAGCAAACGACATTTGCTATAATTTGAGTCCAATTGAAAATCCCAAGATATAACACTTCGAGAAATGTCGAAGCGAGGTTGTAACATGTGGGTGCCCCCGTGGGTTCACGCCCTCGTGATGCTGAGTGAGGTCAATGTGCATGGGTAGCTGGTTTGCAAGTTTCCAGCAAATGGAGGGTGAAACCCCCGTCTTGAATCCTTGAATGACCAATAGATGTTACAGAGACGTTCAGCCAAATTAAAAATAAAAAAAATCAATTTTCACGTTGAAATTTTGGCAGATGCAATTTATACAAAATCAACTTCATACTTAGTGCATATTAAAATAAGTTAATATATTAGCAAAGATTGTAGGTAGATTTTTGTTGCATGATGAGATACCATCATGCAACAAAATAAAACTATTGAGAACGAATTATTCTATGACGTTAAACGTTGCAAAAACAGATAATTTCCAACAATAAAAAAAAATACGCCTCATGTACCTAAAGTCCACGATTATGCTAGATTTTCAAGGTGGCAGGCATTTTTGTGTTTTTCCCAAAATTCATTAGGTACTTCTCAGAACGAAATAACGTACAACTTTTTTTTTTTTTTGGCTCATAGGTAGTTAAGAAAAATGGTTTAAACCCTTAAATCAAAAATAAAACTTGCAGGAAAAAAAATTCCGATATTTTTTTTAAACCAATATTCCTGTGTTCTTGATCATTTAAACAACTTACAAAAAGTAAAGAAGAAACAACTTATAAAAATGACTACCACAGAAAGAGTCGTCATGACTCGACTCACCAATATGAATCGACTCTCGATCTCGACTCGTATCGAGTGACAATTTTCAAAAACGCCTTATTCGATCAGAAAAACCTAATAAAACCAATTGACAAGGGGCATCTACCAAAAAAACGTCCCCAACTTCGGCGAATACATTAAAAAGAGATCACAATCAATCGTCACCAGAATAAAAGAACATTTTCCTTCAGTAATCAACAAACACCCGGAAAAATATTTCTCCCTTTTTTATCTTTATGAGTCAGCAAAAAAAGCTATACTCGTAAGTCGACTCTTTGTCATTTCAAAAAGATGATTCGACTCGTGAGTCGACTCGTGGATGACTAGCCCATCCCTACTGGTACCTAAGTATGCGTTTCAGGTCGTCCAGTTGGAGTGGCCATGATGTAATTTAAGTTCGCCAAATAATTAAGTTGACTTCTTTATGATCGTTTACCGTAAACGTAGTAAGTTGTAATTTGTTTTTTTTTTGTTTTTTTTTTTTTCATGAAAAAATTATTCATTTTATAGTGACCCCGATGTTGACATTCAGAGTTTCAGTCTTGACCTCCCACCCCTCAACCGCATACACCATTGAGTGAGAGCTTTCATTATAAAAAGATTAAATTAATTAATATTAATTTAACGTTACCCATAAATTCTATTGTTGAATTCGACTCTTCATTAATTGTATCATTTAACGAACTTATAAAACGCAAAACTTTATATAAGAAAATAAATAAAAAAACGTTTTTAGTTATTTAAATCATAAAAAAACACGTTACACACAGCATGAATTCTTTTTTTTCTCAAAAAAAAAAAAATATGTGTTCAAATATCGAAGTTTTTTTTTCAAAAAATACGACTTTTTTTTGCTGGTTAGTAATGTAATGGCAAGCTCGGCGATGAAAAAAGACTGACGGAGAAATGAAAATGTGAATGGGCAAAAGGAATGAAATGTCTGTGGAAGAGACTGGAGGTTAAGGGAAAAGAGATTGAGGGGGAAAAGGAGGTGAGAGATAATTTTCATCTTCTGAAAATGCTTTCCCAAGTTTTATTTTCGCGTACAATTTTTGAGATCATGACAAGTCCAACTAAATAAAACTTCGCATCTTTATATATCATCAAAAATCCAAAATTGAGAAGTACAATGCGGGATAAGCTAGAAAGCTGAATTTTGAAACAAAGATGTTCCACAGTACAAAAATAATATCCATGCGAAAAATATTCATTTTCTAAATAAATAGAGGACGTTTTCACACTAATCTGAAATTGAGCATTAGGTAGAAGAAGAAAAAAATCATCAAAAAAAAAAAAAAAAAAAAAAAAAAAAAAAAAAAAAAACGATCAGAGCATACCACATCTAGATTACATACTAACCACACGTTTGTTATTCTATGTAGATAGCATGAGATAGCAGCCGAAGGCTATCTAATTCATATAAACTTTTCACCAGAGAGATGCGACAAAAGCCGAAGGCTGTCAAATCTAATTAATATAATATTTTCACTTAGAGAACTGTGACAACAGCCGAAGGCTGCTAAAGATAATTCAAATGATTTTACCAGAGAGCTGCGACAACAGCTGAAGACTTCCAAATCTAATTGTACTTTCAAATTAATAGACTAAAGGGACATAAAGATTAGTACTGTTTTCCGTACCATCTATTTTATTCGATATTTGATTCTATACGTGTGGGGGTAGGGTATTTTTTCGTGACGTTTTCATTTCCTTTATTGAAAATAATAAGTCAAAGCCAAAAGCAATTAAAATGTATATGCGATGTGTACCCCTTGTATTTATTAATGATANAAAAAAAAAAAAAAAAATGACACCCCATGTTTTATCAAAATGGGTCTAGGGTTCGACAACTCTCGAACAAATTGTCCCATTTTGATAGGATAAGTGGCCAATAGGGCCTTTGTCAACAAAGTCCTTAACATATGAAAACAACAAGTTTGATCAAAATCAGACACTGCGTTCGAAAGTTATCGCAGAATGAATAGACAAACAGACGTTTAAAGAAAAATCTGTGAGTTGAAACTACCTAGTTCTTACTTTGATCGAACAAGAAAATGAGAAGAAGAGGAAGGGAGTCCGCACCGTACAAACGTTCCAATAAATACCGTGACCTATAAAATTGAGGTGCATGTATTTTAGGGGTTTCAAATGAATTCCATTCCATTTTTCATTCTTCTTTTTTTTTCCTTTTCAATCTCGTGAATAATGCTATTTGAAAAATACAAGGTGTGTACAAATTGCCGATTGAAAAAAACAGCATCTACTTTTAACCCCATTTTTTTCTTCTTTAAATGATTGTCTATTTGTTCTACGATAACTCTCGAACGCCTTGTCCGATTTTGATGAGACTTGGTATGGACATTGTACATTGTACATTTACGAGTATAATGTTCATAGAATTTGCTGATTTATATTTACGAGTATAATTTTCATAGAATTTGCTGATTTACATTTACGTGTAAGTATAATGTTCATAGAATTTGCTGATTTACATTTGCTAGTATAATGTTCATAGAATTTGCTGATTTACATTTACGAGTATAATGTTTATAGAATTTTCTGATTTACATTTACGAGTATAATGTTCATAGAATTTGCTGATTTACATTTGAGAGTATACTGTTCATTGAATTTGCTGATTTACATTTACGAGTATAATGTTAATAGAATTTGCTGATTTACATTTACGAGTATAAAGTTCATAGAATTTGCTGATTTACATTTACGAGTATAATGTTGATAAAATTTGCTGATTTTGGGTCCTAGAAGTCCACGAAAGGTCTATAAAAAATGTACATTGTAGATTTTATGTTGTTAATTGTAATCCTGTGATGATTTGGCTTTATAAAAAACACTAATTACCGAGCTGCATATTTAAAGATACAGACAAGAATATGAAATTTTTGAAACCTTTCGTCGTTCCTGAGATAATTCTTTACGTGTGTTTCCCTGACAAGAATATGAAATTTTTGAAACCTTTCGTCGTTCCTGAGATAATTCTTTACGTGTGTTTCCCTGACAAGAATATGAAATTTGTGAAACCTTTCGTCGTTCCTGAGATAATTCTTTACGTGTGTTTCCCTGACAAGAATATGAAATTTGTGAAACCTTTCGTCGTTCCTGAGATAATTCTTTACG
>CM022881.1:6700936-6719142 GCA_012654025.1 Pachypsylla venusta
TTTTTTCCGAATGGTGCAAGAGTTTTTAGGGAACGACTTTATGAGAAGAACAAGTTTAATCGAGGCATGGCCAATCAAAACGTTTCCTAACCTCTCTGGGGTGGGGGGACGTTCATCTTAACGCTTATATTGATAAAATAAACAAACTTGCACTGGACATTCAAACTTAGTAACTTTTGCTACTTTTTTCATGTTGGTTCCAAACAAAACAAAGATGTCACTTCAGTTCAATATATTCAAATAGTTCAATAAATACGGAAGGAAAAGGGTTTATTCAAAATAAATTAAAATTAAAGTAAATTTATTAAGTCCACCCCTAAAACATTTAAAAAGACTTTTTAAATTATAATAAACCACATTTTAAGTTTGTAATTTGCTTTAAAAAAATGAATAGTATCTGTCTGGAACTCAATGTTGATTTGGGTATAGAACTGAGAGGCAGGTTTGACGTGATGTGCAGAAATTGAAGAATTTGGGACGTCAGAGCATTTTACCTCATGGATGCGCATGCGCCTAACATCCTATTTGATAATTTCAGTCAACACAGTTCGGTTTCAGCCCTGACAACGGTCCTGAATCGTCAGCTACTTTGCTACATACGAGTATAAGCAATAAATTCTATGCGTCCAATAACTTCAACAAGTGTTTGTTGAGTATATCACTATTAATTATCTATTAGAATGAAAGTTAGCAAGGCTCATTAGCAGCCGAGTCTTGTTTGGAACTATCTCAATCAGTTTAACTTTACTGATTGCTGTTTCAGAAAATAAATGACTTAATAAACGATCCGAACCATGACCGTTAACAGGTAAACACTGATGGCATCAGAAATAACCAGCGAACCGTCATAAAAATGAAACATTTGTCTTGTATTACAAGCCCGATCTTATTACTACGGGACAAGAACAGAGGAGCCTCTTTGAATTTTTTAACCATATTTAACCCAATTAGAGAGGTTTGTAAACGTTTTTACGGCCATGTCTCTATTGCGTATGTACAACCGTCCAACATAAACCCAAAACGGCCAATAAAAAAACGAGTTTTTTTTTAAAAAAAATGCAATCAGTTTACATCTTCACATACAGGATTTGTAACCGGGGAGCTTACTTGGGGCTTGTTTACAAAAACTTTTGAATTTTTTTAACCAATTTTAACCCAATTAGAGAGGTTTGGAAACGTTTTACGGCCATATCTCTATTGCGTATGCACATGGACCCATGACGGCCAATAAAGAAACGCGTTAAAAAATATTTTTTTTTTTTTTTTTTTTTTTCAAAAACTTATCAGGTCTCCCTGGTGTAAGACCCTTAACATACAGTATAATCTCGATTATCCAAACTGAATAATAAAATGCAGATTGTGTATAAAAATTGCCGATGTTGCTCAACTTCAGTGATCGGAAGTGAGCTACTGTATTTGACGTGTTAATGTCTTAGGCTAACTGAATTCATCAGTGCTTTAAAAGTTCCTGAAATAGAGTCCTGTGATAAAGTTTCAATAGTCCTCTCAAACTATTGATAGTCCTCTCAAACTATTAATAGACCTCTCAAACTATTGATAGTCCTCTCAAACTATTAGTAGACCTCTCAAACTATTAATAGTCCTCTCAAACTATTAGTAGACCTCTCAAACTATTAATAGTCCTCTCAAACTATTGATAGTCCTCTCAAACTATTAATAGACCTCTCAAACTATTAAGAGTCCTCTCAAACTATTGATAGTCCTCTCCAAACTATTGATAGTCCTTTCATACTATTGATAGTTCTCTCAAACTATTAATAGTCCTCCCAAACTATTAATAGTCATGAGTCAATCAATGTAGCATTTGATGTGTCGTATTAATAGAATTATTTTCTATTATTTGTTTCAGGGAGAAGAATTCAAGAATGGACAAACCAATAAACTAACAAAATGACAAACTCGTTTAACAATATCAAACAAGTTTAGTGAGAGAAATGTGAGAAAAGTTATCAAATTACGATAGAAATAGCCGCAACTTCAAAAATTTAGACACAAATTTGTAAAAGTCACAATAGAAGAAGATTAATTGGTAATAATTTTAAGCAGAGTTTAGTTGGAAAATCGTCACATCGTTATTAGGTTAGGAAATACCATAATTACTGAACTTCAAATCGTCAACCCTACCTAGACACAAGAATCTATCGAAAGAACTAAATGTGGTTTGGGGAATGGAAGATAGAACCTTTAGACATTTCATTATTTTTGAAAGATATATAAACAGAAAACTGTTATTATAAAAACTCCGACAGAAGAATTTACTTTTTAATGTCTACAACCTGACCTTTACAAGTTAATATTGCCGGAAAACCAGATTAACTGGTTTTAAAGATGAATTTAAAATAGTTTTTGTGTAAAATTATAAAAGAAACTGTCAAAAACTACAGGAACCAAGAGTTCCGTGAATAATATATTTATAAGTCAAATAGCTCTAATTTACCAAAAAAGACTAAAATTGAATCATATTCATACCTTACAATACAGGAAAAGAATTGTTCAAAACAATCTACCAAAAAGATAATTTTTAAATAATAATTTTAAGAAAAGAACTGAATTGTTCAACACGACACAATTTGCCAAAATATTTAGAGCAATAAAAATAAACCAATAAGAAAATAGCAGAAACAGCTTTCCTCCAAACATAGTTTAATGTGGGAATATTAATTTTCCTATGTTTGGCGTGTCTGTGGAACCGCCTTTTGTTTTCATTGATTTCTGTAATTGAAAGATTTAGGAACGCCGAACATCCTAGGAACTCCTTTAGAGTAAAACCAAGCGTTAGTTCTAACCAAACAGATTTTAGAGTACCAAAAGCATCCTGAGGAAACTATCAAAATGGTTCAATGCAATATTGATATTGAAGATGGCGACCAAGTTGACGATCATTCTGAAATAGATGTGAACAAATCCGGTGGATTTCATCTGAACCCATCTCATCCCGATAAAGAATCGGACACAGGATCTATGATGAGCAAACATAAAATTGATTTAATGTTTTCGATAAATAAAAAGGATGGAAAAGGGAAACGAATAGATGATAACACAGAACGCGATAATATGAAAATAGAAAACAAAGTTCAAGAGAAAATTGATGAAATGTTTAAAGAGGTGGCATTGAATGATATGATTAAAAATTTCCATGTTGACTACTTGGGAAGTATCCAAATTGACAATGAAAAAATACAATCTTTAGAAAGCTTGCAAGAGCCATTGAAAAAACTATATGTCCTCTATAAGAAAGACAGACATTTAAAAATAAACAATAATAAGAGTATTCTCAAAATCACAAAAAATGGATTAAAATTAAATTACGGAAATCAATTAGAACAAATAAATTCCTTTAATACAATATGTGTATGGGCAAGTGTGAAATTAATCACGCGACCTCATGGAATAAATAAAAAATTTGGATTGGAATATTGTTTCCTACCTTTAATTAGTGATTATAAAAATAATGAGAATATAAAATTTATTAAATTAAATCAAAATGAAACTTATTTATTCCCCAATAATAACACATATCAGGATAATGTACCAATCTTTGTGATTGTAATGAAAAAAATCAAACTGTTAGAAGTTCATGCATTTATTTGCAATTCAAATGAAGATGCAATTAATATTGCAGCAAATTTATATAAAACATTATTACTAACGAATAAGAATAATAATAAAATAAAACAAAAAAATGGGATTACAAGTTGTGTCAGTGTGAATGAATCACATAAAGGAAGCAATTCAAAGAACAGTCATGTAATGAAGGCGAAATCTTCAAGCGTGGGTTCAATCAATAGGAAATATTCGGCCGAAAACGGATTAAAGTTCGATAGGAAATCAACAAATGGATCAATACAAGAAGCTACGAGCACAACACAAAATGGTGTATCAAAGCATGAAAGAGAAAATAATATAACATCTCGAAGCGATTTTGAAAAACGGTTAATAAAAGAACATGACCGTATTGAGAGATATAGTGAAAGCTCAAGATGTTCTAGACAAGATAGAAATAACGGTAGAATGAACAAAACACCTAATGGTCGTAGTTCAAGTGTTGAATCGGTGAGGAATTATGTAGTTGATCCGTACAGAAGAAAAGCAAAACAAAGAGAAGCTGAGAACTACAGATCACATTTAGGTGAAAAATCAGGAAGTGTAGAATCAGTTCGTCACTATGTAGATTATGTTTCTGAAGCTATAAAAAATAGAAAAACTAGTATAATAAGTTCAGAAGTAAGTTCTAGAAAACATAGATCAAATAGTGTAGAATCTGTCAAAGATTATGATATCCAAGGAAATCACAGAAAAAAATATTCGGATAATATGAACAGACATAATTCTGTAGAATCAATAAGCCATGGACACCACGGAAGTCGGAGAAAAGATAGCAGAGCGAGTTCAGAATCATTAAGAAAAAAATTAAGAGCGAATTCAGTAGAAAGTATATTAAATTATAACAAAATGTCAGAATATGGACGACAACAAATGGACCCATGTCCTGAGTTGCCACTTCCGAAACGAAAGTCATCAAATAATAGTACGAAAAGTATTAACTTACAAAGTATAGACTTCTTTAAGAATTTACAACTAAGCAATGCTATCTTTCATGCACCAAACTCCAAACAGAAGGCCACGCACGAAATGGAAGTTGGTTCGCGACGACATTCCAGTGACAACGCACATATAACAATCTCGGGAATAAATAGCAAGGATTACAATGAGAATAAAATGGACAACACTCAAAGAAGAATTTCAAGATCTCGCAGTTCATCAATCAATTATGTGCATACAAGCACAAGTGGTATACATTCTATGACGGAGTTTGATGTCCGGGATATAAATATGAAAGGAAACTATTCAACAAACCATTCATCCAGAAGAGCACATGGTAAAAATAATGAACAGCGCAGAAAGGATTCCTTTACAAATGAAACGATAGCGCGAAAAATTAAGAACCGGGAGGATGGAAAACTGGATGAAATAGAAATCTGTAATACGAACAAAAGTGGAGATATTCTCACTCGAGTAGCAATACCAAGAAGTACAAGTTTCTTGAAAACAAACAGTAGTCTAAGAAATTCGTTAAATTATTCAATAAAAAATTACGATGCACGTAAATTAAGTTCTTGTAAATTAGGTTTGAATGATTTGTTTTTAGAATTGAAAAATCAAGAAGGATTGAATAATCTTGACGAAATACTGAATGTAATTATCAATTCCGATGGGATGAGTTTTAATGAATTGAAACCAATTTATAAAGAATTTATAATTAAACTGGCGTTGATATTAACAAAAGATGAATTTTATGAAAAATGTAAACTAATTATGTCCAAACAAAACAAACGGAAAAAGAATTTTAACAGAAAAACGAATAAGAAAGTTTTAAATAAAATAATTTATTCAAAATTTAATAAAGATGTCAACCATTTGTTTCTCTGTGGCAAAAAGAAAATCCTAAGAAAAACATCCATCTGTAAAAACAGTTTGAAAAGAAAAATAGCGCCTTATCAACATAAAGTTAAACGAAAACAAAAGATGAAAACTAAAGAGGATAAGAATTTGCTTCTCTCAAATGATATGAACACTTCCAGTGGGTACTTTACATACAGTGAATGCACCTATGACACGGACTCGTGCACATGCAAGTCAGCCGATAAATGTTATTGTACAAGAACTCTGTCACAACTTGGTGGAACCTCATCTCCCGAACATGATATGTATTATAAACAAAAAAATATGAAAAAAACATTCATTAATAAAGTATCAAAAAAACAAAACTGTTTGAATAATAAAAAAAAGAGCAAACAGTCATTATATCCGACGAATAGCTATAAATACCAAAACAAACGGAACTACAAAGATGTCCAGGACAGAAGGACATTTGGGTATGAGGAGACTGAAAGACATTGTTACCATTGTTCAAAATATAAATCAGTTCACTCCCACTCAGGAATCTATCAAACCAATATCATCAATGACGGTACTCTCGAAATTTGTGATTGTGACACCGAGTCTTGCAGAGATTCTGACAAATGTTATTGTAATGTGAACAATATCAACGTGCTTGATATGTTAAAGTTACAAGGCTTTGCTGCAAGTGATAGTTCAATCGATAGCAGTTTCCAATCAAACGATGAAAGTTTTCCGATAGAACAAAACTGGAAACGAAATTTATTAAATAAATATAAAGATAAACAATACATTCAAGCTAGTAAAAGTTTAGAGTTTGTACAATTCACAAACAGTGACAATGGAATCAATGGAAACCAGCCACACGCAGACGCACAGAGTGACAGATATGATGAGCCAAGCATATCAAGTTTCAGCTACAAAGATGTCGGGGGATCCTCAGAATCAAGTATACTGGATTATAATTTATTCAATCAATCAAAACAAGGCCAGAATCAACAACGAAACGATCATAGAAATTATCCCGAAAATCAACGAAGTCATTTTGAAAATCCAAACAAATTTTTAGTTGTATCGGCACGTGATCCTAAAGGTCGTATTGTATATGTGGGTGCGGATAAAAATCATTGTTCGAAAAAGAAGAAAGATACAAAAGGTCAATCTGATGTTATCAGTATAAAGAAATCGGCTGAAATCGCTTCACTATTTATGAAAAAACAACATATGACGTCTGATATTGACTTTAACGATGCAGACACAGGAATTAAAAAAATCAATAAATTGGAAAATTCACTTGGATATTTGCCGTAGACTGATAATTTTCTTATCATATTCGATGCTATCCAAACAAAGCGGATCTAGAACATTTTTTTTTGGGGGGGGGGGAGAGCAATTTTTATATTAGACCATAAAAATCTACATTTTTTGCAACCGTTTCAGAATTCAATCTAGATATACAAGATCACCCATTATTACAAGAACTACTCTTTCGCTGCTCACTACTAAGTCGTAAGGTCAAAAAAGCTTAAATTTCAGACATTTACATTAATTTGTTTAATACACGGACATTTAAGCAATTTAGTTCTTCGCTCACTACTAAGTCGTAAGGTCAAAAAAGCTTAAATTTCAGACATTTACATTAATTTGTTTAATACACGGACATTTAAGCAATTTAGTTCTTCGCTCACTACTAAGTCGTAAAGTCAAAAAAGCTTAAATTTCAGACATTTAGATTAATTTGTTTAATACACGGACATTTAAGCAGTTTATTTCATATGAACTTTGTTTAGCAAAGAACTACTTGAAAATTTTGTGCACGGTTACAATACTTTATCTTCTTGAGAAAGAAAGTAAAAAATCATTGCATGGTTGTGCTTTTCTCTGGGTAGGTATTAGAATCTATTGAGTTAGGGGAAACAAATCTATTTTGGTATTGATATCTTTTGAGAGGCCCTGAAACAACCATTTCCATTGATTTTTCAACGGGTACCAAATTAGAGTTAGTTATTAGTATTATGTATTACATTTATTTATATTATATGTAAAATAAATTATTTATAATAACAACTTCTACTTTATTCTTTATGATTTAGGGTTCTGTAACCAAACAGTTCTAATGGAATACCAACCCACCAAATTCGTTCAAACCAATTTTATGATTTGATGTGTCTTTCAAATAAAATGTGTCTTTAAGACTTCTACGTCAAAAAAAAAAAAAAANAAAAAAAAAAAAAAAAAAATGTTAATTTCGCAACTCGAAAACATCCTGTAAATTAAAATTTAAAAAAAAGAATCAATTTTAAAATGTCTCACAATTTTTTATTTGAAAGATTATTCAAAACAATGAAAGAGTGAACTGCTCAAATGGGAAAGCTCTCAGAAACGATCAGTTCCAAAGCGAGTTAAACCCAAGTTCATTTTAAATGCGGAGTCAACTTTGATAATGTTATCAACAGTTGAGACGAACTCTAGGTGAAACATCAGATGGGTATGAACGGTTTCAACAGTGAATTAGGAACCAAAATAATCTTAGGTAGTAATGCACGCCACTCCGCTCAACGACCAAAGTTGACTTCTTCACATGTCTCGTTCAAAGTTTTACTCCATCAATTCACAGGAAAATCACTGAATTTATTAAAACATCAAATTACTAATTTACTCCAACAATACACGGAAAAATCACTGAATTTAATAAAACAACAAATTACTGCTTTCGAAGCTTGTATGAGGGTCCTCGTTGTGCCGTCTTTCTCAGCACTAGCGAACATAAGTAATCCGCCGACAATGCAAAGTTTACAATGTTCAAACGTGTTTTTATCGAATCTTTATTTTTGAAGATATAAACCTGGGGTTTGTTTTAAAATGTTCCTTGAAAATTAAAATCGATTTTCTGGATGATTTTGATTTTTACTAACTAGATATGATTAGGTTATCTTCATACGGTCACGCCTCGCTGACAAGAATACTGATCCATGTAGGTTTCTAGGTTCAAAAATAAAGATTCGATAAAAACAAATTTGAAACAAAAATATCATTTTTGTTTAAAAATTTCAATAATGAACCTTGCAATCAAAAACAACATACAAATACCTCAACTTAATAATATGTTTTTAGGGATTGTTTTGTTTAAAGAAAATATTCATTCTAATAATTTTCTTCAACTAGGCTTATTCTTTTGAGATTGTGAATATACCAAAAAAGACATATAACGCTTTTAACCACGTATACNAAGTAGAATTGAGTAGATCAGTAATATTTACTATTAAACATCTTACCCCATGCAGATATGTAGAATGAAAGGTACATAATACGGACTCACATAAATTGGTTGCCCCATTTGAGTGTTTAAATCACATTTGTCGAATAAGTCTCGAATATTCAATCATAATTAAATTTTGTTAAAAAAAAAGACGTTTCCAACCCTTGGGAAGCCAGCGTCAATGGCACTGAATACACCAGTTCCCGTTAGATCACTGAAGTTAAGCAACGTCCAGCGAGGTTGTATTGCGCCCTCGTGATGTTGGCTATTTTTTCGACTCAATCTAGGGTAAATGTAGGTTTTTCAAGAGATGTCAAAGAGACGTTAAGTCAAATACATATAAAAAAAACATTGAGAACCAACATTCCTCTGTCCTGAACATGGTAGTATAATGAGCATTTTTTCAAAACAATGCACAAGTTTTGTAACGGGAATATTTTGTATCCCGCGAACACATAAAAATGGAACTTTAAGGCCCGTTGCGCAGAGAGGGAGCATTTCCGGTCTCATTTTTACTCAGCAAAGTGGCTTTTAATTGAGTTCTAGTTTAGGTGAAAAAAAAAGGATTTCATGTTTTTGGTACACCCTGATTTTTTATATTATTTTTTATATTTTCCCAAAAATAGGTCGATGCGACGAAAACTATAAATTACATTAAAAAAATCAATTCTTTAAAAAAACTATTACTTAAATTTTTTACTCATTCTTTAGCAAAAAAGCTATTTGGTGTTATCATTCAAAGTCCATCCGGTAGTACCACTTTTATTGAAATTTATACTTTTGGAAACGCTATGGATGTAATACATAAATAAAAAGAATAACGATTTTTTGAAGGGGGACAAAAATTAGTCAGCGCTGAGTGGTAAAAAGTACCGCTACGAACAGCATGCAGATGCAGATATTCTATTTTTGGATCCTTAGCACATCTTTTTATACTTTTGATGTTTCGGTAAGTCGAGAACCTACACATCAAATGGGACCTCCAAACCAAATTTCAATAAATAGAAATTCCTTTTTTTCGAAACTACCTTAAAAAGTATTTTTTTTTTTTTTTTGAGGCGTTCTATTTTTTCCAGGTTGATTTTAAGAGGTTCATTATTTTCAAAATTCATAATAAATAACGTATAAACTTCATTCGTGTAATATCGGATAAAGTGAATGGGCTACGGGTTACTATGCGTTCAATTATCATTGCTGACGAATTCATTTACAGTGGATTTATCCAAAAGTTTTTTGATTTTTAACGTTTTAGACGGCATTCATGCTGCTTTTAGACCTAAGACGAACACAGTCCCAAAAGGATCACTCCAGAATGTGACAGCCAATTCTAACAGTCAAAACAAACAGGGAGATACTATCGCCGCGCCGGAACAAAAGATGGGCGATCTTTAGTAGGATGAAAATCCAAGTGGACTTGGTACGAACAACTAATTGTCTGTGAGTAGGATGAAATTCCGTGTGGACTTGGTACGTACAACTAATTTCCTGTGAGCAGGATGAAATTTCGAGAGGACTTGGTACGTACAACTAATTGCCTGTGAGTAGGATGAAAAGCCAAGAGGACTTGGTACGTACAACTAATTGTCTGTGAGTAGGATGAAATTCCGTAAGGATTTGTACGTACACCTAATTTTCTGTGAGTAGGATGAAATTTCGAGAGGACTTGGTACGTACAACTAATTGCCTGTGAGTAGGATGAAAATCCAAGGGGACTTGGTACGTACAACTAATTGCCTGTGGGTAGGATGAAAATCCAAGAGGACTTGGTACGTACAACTAATTGTCTGTGAGTAGGATGAAATTCCGTGTGGACTTGGTACGTACACCTAATTTCCTGTGAGTAGGATGAAATTTCGAGAGGACTTGGTACGTACAACTAATTGCCTGTGAGTAGGATGAAATTCTGAGAGGACTTGGTACGTACAACTAATTACCTGTGAGTAGGATGAAATTCCGTGTGGACTTGGTACGTACACCTAATTTCATGTGAGTAGGATGAAATTCCGAGAGGACTTGGTACGTACAACTAATTGCCTGTGAGTAGGATTAAAATCCAAGATGACTTGGTACGTACAACTAATTGCCTGTGAGTAGGATGAAATTCCAAGGGGACTTGGTACGTACAACTAATTGCCTGTGAGTAGGATGAAAATCTAAGAGGACTTGGTACGTACAACTAATTGCCTGTGAGTAGGATGAAAATCCAAGAGGACTTGGTACGTATAACTAATTGCCTGTGAAGTTCTCGCTTCATCTTTGTCGGGTCAACAATTATCTTTGACGATGGATTTAAGAAAACTCTCGCCTATAAACTTCACCTCATAAACATTTAAATTGAGCAGACTAAATAAAGACTTCACCAGAACGAATTTGTGAATACATCTTAAACATGTATCATTTTGGTGTACACTGTACAACCTTCACCTTACACTGACTTACCTAATCTTAATCAGGATGAATATGGGGGTTAAGGGGCCGGGCCGACTACGTTTCAAAAGAAGCCGGAGGTAAATGTGGTGTTGATAGCTGCCAACTTTAAAAGATGATAACATTGAGTTTGATGACACCGAAATAATCAACTGGCGGCAAACAGGCGGCCATTAATTTATTTGCCGTGACGTGCAGGGAAACTTAATCTTTTCAAGAAACTCTCACACATTTATGCAAATTTCAGTATTGATAATTTTTGATCTTTCAAGGTTTAGAACAAATGTCTATGAGACATCATAAAATATACAGGGTGACCCACTTGTAGAGACCCCCCTTAATCTTACTCTATTACTACCGATAGAAGAAAAAGTGAAATGTAAATCCCTCATTATAGAATTCAAAAATATGAGCAAATTGTGCACAAAAAATGTACGGCCGGTAATCATTTCAGGGTTTGTACCTATTTATGTTATGTTTCATCTTCGTTAATAGAAAATAGCGCGTATTGAGAATGTTTGTAAACCCTTAAATATCTTATAGACAATAAAATAAAAGGCTAAAATTTTTGCGTTTCTAAGAGTGCAGAGAGGTTCTCTTTTTAAGAGGGAGCCACGGGAAACTCCAGTTTTTTTTATTTATNATTTCAGGGTTTGTACCTATTTATGTTATGTTTCATCTTCGTTAATAGAAAATAGTTCGCGTATTGAGAATGTTTGGAAACCCTTAAATATCTTATAGACAATAAAATAAAAGGCTAAAATTTTTGCGTTTCTAAGAGTGCAGAGAGGTTCTCTTTTTAAGAGGGAGCCACGGGAAACTCCAGTTTTTTATTTATAAATGTAAACCCCCTTTTTTAGATAGCTTTCAAAGAACATATGAATACAAATCTGTTAGTGTAAAATAGTTCTACATAACCTAAAAACAATGGAATTGGGAATGTCTACGAGGTATGTAAATAACGTAATGAGACAACAATAGACCTTGTCACACGGCAATGACAATCAATGAGTATTTAGTCAGTAAAACTCTGCATTAAATCGTAACGATCAAAGTGTTAAAATTTTTCGTTGCGTGTAAGCAGAACGCTGTAGTGATTTACAGAAATAGGATTAGTTGAGTGTACCATTTAGCATCAATTTCTGTGAATCTTAGCGATAAATTGTAACGTAATATACCTAACAGCACCAATTTATCGTTACGATTTGACTCAATTTGCACTGAATATTCACAGGAATGTTTGTGTCGAAGAAGTTCGTAATTTCGATGACAAGTTATTGTTTTTTAAGTGATCATGGCAATTTGGAAAGTCCACGAGAATTTTGACTGAATTTATTGAACTTATTGGAGGTTTGAATTTTTGTGGCTCATACAAAATAGGAAGAATACTCCGACAGGAATTTAAAAAAAAAACGACTTGAAAAATACAAGAAGTTTAATGCATTGCGATAAGAAAGAAATATGAAAAGTTAAATATTTGGGAGAGGGGCGGATTATATCTATAAAAACAAGTAGTTTGGGATAAACTGCCAGAAAGCATGAACATAAAAAAAATGGAACATGTAAACAGCTATCCAATCTTCGGTGAATTGTAACAATTTATAGGCATCGATAAAATCGTAACGATTTATTCGAGCGTGTAATACTGATGTACATAATGGTGCAATGAGGGGCCAGTCCAGCACGCTAACCGGCACGAAAATCTCCTCCACTTTTTTATAGAAGAATAGATTGCGGTTCATTTTAAGTAGGCCACCCTGTATAATTCATATGGAGGAAGATACTTTAGATTGGAACAGATGATGTCGGAGGTTGTTGCAACCTTTCCAATTCTTCTACGCTAAGTAAATTTTGAGTTGGAGGGACTTGCTGAATGTTGGGAAGTCCTCCTGCGCGTGCGCGAGCTAGTAATTCTGGAGAGAACCATTTTTCTAGTTGAACATTGGTTGGCCCTGGATCATCTAAAAAGAGAGAGAGAAAAAAACATTAGGGCAATTTTGGATTATTTGCTTTTATAGAGGTACGAAAAAATGTGATAGTTTCTATTCGACTAAACTGATCTGAAACTGCATTTAAGTTAGTTTTAGTGATCTTGGAAATGGACTATATGATCACAATGTAAATCTAGTCATTGCTAAAAAAAAATTAAATGATGAAATATACATTCCCATTAAAAGACATTATGTGATAAATATTAGGGACATCATACAAAGCAATAATTTTTTTTATCAATCTTTCAACTTACTTCAAAATGCTTCTTAGAAGCTAAGTAAATTAGTTTAGGAAGGCCTCTTTAATATTTTTATGTAAGTTTATTATTATAGTAAAATCTATAATAATAAAACTCAATGTAACGATAAATGTGTGTGTATGTATCACTAATTGTTTAGCCAAAACGGTAAGAGATATTGAACAATTGATGAGAATGCCCCCCCCCCACACACACACACACAAAACCATAGGCCTAAACACCATAAAAAAGTCAGAATTTAAAAATAGTAACGGACGATTTTTCGATTTTTGACCAATTAGCCGGTCATGGTGCGATATCTTAAATTTTGTCGCAAAAACATCATAGTATACTATTAGCTCCCGATTTTTGAAAGGAAAATCATAGAATACTATTAGCATGGGAACGGCCATGCCTCTAGGGCGCCAAGCAATAGGCCGTAGTGAAGCACGGGTGAAACAGCTAGTAATTTACATTATTATTTACCACTTGTCGCCATTATATTGGATACTCAACTGTGCTCAGAATTACCCATCCAGACCATGTAGATAATTTAAAAAATCTATTTTTTGACCCGACAAATATTTGAGCCCGGTAACTCCCCGGTGCTAACCCACCCAGCCACGCTATAAAACAAAACTATGCTTTATAGCGGTACAATTATACGGTCAAATAGGTAAGAGATATGTAAAAATAACCGGGAATGCCCCAGCCCAAAAAAGACCAAATTTCTTTGGTCAGTTCATACTTACTTGCTTGGGAATGGTGAGAAGCTAAGTTAGAGGTGAAAAAGTTGTTTTGTACATTGTGGTGTAGATTTGAATCTGACTTCATTGCGGACATTTGATCTGCTAAAGACTGGGCCACTGGAAAGGAGAAGCCTAGTTTATTAATTTTATTTCTAGCGAACTCCGTCAGCTTCATCAGGCGTCGTACTAAAGGTCTCGCCGTTCTGTGTGACTTATGTGACTCAACGGCATATAAACTATATTTTTCTGGCAAAAAATAATAAACATTTTTGCCCCCTCCCCCATTTTTTGGAATGGGGGGCAAAAAATGAGGGGTGGGGTTCTCGTGACTATTCCAAATCTGGGGCGTAATTAAACACTAAATTTGACATACCTACTAAATTTGAAGTCTCTGGCTCTTACCATTCTCTTTTTAGACAGGATTAATGAAAACCGCTAAAAAGCGGCAAAAATTGCCAAGGGTGTATTCGATTACACCTAAAAGTGTCGGGGCACAATTAGAGGGACCTATATACCAAATTTCATCCAAATCGGTGAACGCTAAGTGGCAAAAGTACCCATCATGGCGTACGGTGGACAAACGGATTTTTCTTTATTTGATTTTTGGATTCTACGTACCTTGAAACGTATAATATCAAATTTTGACAGGGGGTAATTTTTTTCCTTGACGATTCCAAAGGTTCATTATTGAAATAATAAACCAAAATGGTAAGTGATAGAGACCTACAATTTGATGATCAATGATAAACGTAGAACTCGACACACCGGTAACTTCAATTTTTGGTTAAATCAAAGTTATCGTTAGCGGTAGAATAAATAAACAAGGAAATTTGCCTGATGTTCATAGATTTTGTATACTGTTTAGTAGAAAATCATTTTTAGATGGCAATCTTGTGAAGTTCATTTTACCTTTGCAACATTTCTTGTCTTTTCCTCAGATTATCCTTCTGTTCCTCCAACTTTTTCTTGAGGATTGCATTTTGTAAAAGAGTCTCAGATTGAGCTGCAATCTGACTTGGCGATGGAGCTCGTTGCTGAAATACTAAAAGCAAGGAAAACAGTTTAATAATAATACACAATAGACGCTAGAACTGTGACGATATGCGTTGTAAGTGCGTAGAACCGGACACTGCATCGTGAAGAAGATAATTATGTTTGTGACATTAATCCTTTAATGTAATATATGGGCCAATAAGTAGTGAAAAAAGATTCAGAAATCTAAATGCCGGGGGGCGCATCTAAGTGCTGGTCCAGAGTGATTTATAACAATCAATTATTTCGATATATTTTGAGTTGCGCTTCTAGTCTCATACACCTACCTGAGTTGGACAAACTATTAGAAGTCGCGTTTTGCGGATGTATTAAATATTGCTGTTGTGTTGCCGCTAAATGCTGTGCTTGTGCCGCTTGTTGGGCCAATTGTTGTGTTTGTTGTTGAGAGAGTGCAGCAGCTGATTGTATAAAACTTGCAGATGCGTTTGCTGATGGAATTTGATTTGGAGATAAAGTTCCCCCTAAAGAAGCTGAAGAGGAAAAAGAAGGAGAAAACATTAAGCCCACCCAACATAGGACACAAATGAGCTAAGTAGGCCACACCAAAGATAGAACACAAAAAGAGAGCCATGTAAACTTAGAGCTAGCTAGAACACACCGAACATAGAACACAAACGAGTGATGTGGATGTAGAGAGAACTGGCCACACAGTGAACTAAATACAAGATGGGAGAAATGGAAAACACAGGTGACCGGTCTTGAGTGTTAGAAAGAGATAGTTGCTGAAGGGGGTATTTCTTTCTCTTTTCTTATGGAAAATATTTCTTTTCTTATCGAGCGTTAATATCTTTTTATGAATTACACATATACACAGATACAACATATTTCCCTTTTATATGTACAGATTAGAGTAAGAGAGAGAGAAATGCGCAACTATCTCTTTCTAACACACAAGACCGCAAACTTAATGCAATAGAAGACGCTTCTTCCATCTTATATTTAGTTTACTGAGACCACATCAAACATAGAACACAAATAAGTGATGTAGTAGTAGGCAGGTGTCCAGATTTTTTTATTTTATTTCTCTGACGGTGATTTCGTAAAAAGTCACAATCACAATGGTTTGAAAAAGGGAAAGGTTAGTGCTCCTCTAGTACAATAAAAAGCTACGAGTTTTTCTAAAATGATAATCACCTATTATTTAATGAGAACTTATTGAAAGATAGCCTTATTAATTGCAGACTTTTTAAGCAGCTTTGGAAAGCATACTATTTTTAGAAGTAGGTTAATGAACAGTCATTCAGTTGTCCTCGCGGGGCTGAGTGCATCCCGAAAAGCCAACAACATCGGATGGGAGTTATCTAGCCAACTCCCATACGAGCGAACGGGACCTGGTATATTCAATGAACATGATAAAGCAGTTGGCCAAGCATTTTAATAAATTTTCAAGATTATTTTTTCACTGTTCGTTAGAAGTAATATTGATGTTCAAAATTGAACTCGCGCCTATGGCTCGTTGAATACACCAGTCCCTGTTAGATCACTCGTGATTCAATCCAGGCTGGGTGAGGTCAATATGGGTAGTTGGTAAGCTTCCTGCGAATGGTGGGTAAAACCCCCGTCTCGAATGGCCAAACCCCTGAACTGTGAATACCCGAACCCCATTTTCTGTATTGTGTCATTCAGTGTAAAAGATAAACAAAAGTCTACTTATGAAAAACACAAACATAGCTCAAGAATTAAATGCACATTCATTGTTTCTACTCACGTCGGATAAGATTTCGTGCATCAAATTGAGGATTAGCCAGGAGATGTTGTTGAAGTTCAGGAGGAAGTGGAGAACTGCCATGATGAGGCGGAATGAAACCACCCAATTGACTCATACGACGCTGATACTGAAAATAAAATGAAACATTACTTACTGACAAGGGGGCAAAGGGAATAGAACAAATCAAATATTCTTTCATTCAAAAAGAATATTATATTCAGACATTATGAAAGTTATGTGGGAAGAAGACGGAATATGTCTTCTTACCACAAACTGTCCGGCCTACAACAGCAATTAGGCAGCTCGAGCGCTAATACCATATCATGATTTTGAATGTCTGAGAAGGTAATGATGGAGGAAGAAAACCTTCCGCAAATTACCCATTGCCGAATAAAATAATAGGTACTTTAAAATTTCGTCACTCATTAAACAGAGTAAGCCCATCAAATGACTCACCAAAGTTTCATACTTGATATATTCTGCGCTGACTTTTACCAACTTAAATGTAAATACCATAATAAAAGGGTGAGATCCCCGATGGTTCTTCTCGTCTTACCTCTTGTTCTTGTTGCACTTTGACAATTCGCTGAATAATTTGATGATAATTAGGATTGTTCTGATGAACTATATTGTTCCAAGCGGGTCCGGCTGGCATCTGGGAAGCACCTCCCCCTATACCACCAACTCCCAGATTCTGCTGAAGCTGTGCTGCCTGTTGCTGCTGCATTAATTTGCTCATCATCTAAACAGAGAGAAGGAAAAGTCATGAGGGAAATGCAACACGGAGCAAACATAATTATTAAATATTGTATTTATGATTACGTTACAAGAAGTTCGACAGTTGATATATCAACGAAATTCAAATAACAGTAATACCCGCATATGCCTAAATTATGTAAGGGATTAGGAAAAAATGCCCTTCAAGGTGCGCAGAATCCAAAAATTGGTTCGTCCGCCATCTCCCGTAAGAAGCACTTTTGCCACTTAAATTTGGTACGTAGGTCTCTGATTTAGTGTCTAAATTGTCCTTAAAAGTCTCAGCCACAAAAATACATAGGTTTCCGAACTAAAAAAACAACAAAATCGATAAAGATATTCAGAGTCAACACCAGGCCCCCAAGATGGTTGGTTCTTCGTACCGGGGCTACCCGTGCCCTCGGATACGGCCAAAGACCATCAACACCGTTCCGATGACAACTCACTGTGTTTTTCCTCCGTTGGACCCAGCCGCGCTGCTCCAGATACTTCCTCAAAGAGTTGGTATATAAATCCTTGCTAAACCCTGAAGTATCTGATCGTTGTCGTCTATGTATGCTAGCTGCTTATGATGTAAATCATGAGCAGCCAGCAACTATCCAT
>CM022881.1:6720037-6734237 GCA_012654025.1 Pachypsylla venusta
AAAAAAAAAAAAAAAAAAAAAAAAAAAAAAAAAAAAAAAAAAAAAAAAAAAAACACATAACATAAAAATACAGTAAATAAAACACGTAAATCTAAATACAAATAAATGATTTGTCAAGGCACCTGACCGTCAGATAATTGTTGAAATGCAACTTTCTTACTATTCTCTCAGACAGTCGCATGCTTATTTATCTTATTACAGGGCACAATAGATCTAAATAAAGGTCGCAGTGATAATTGTAGTCTCAATAGAGACCTGCAACCAGTTTAATAATAATAAACTTCGCATATACCTAATTATGGAAAAACAATTACATAGAATCTTGTGGGAGTACATTATTAGAGAAGGCTGCGAGTCCAGTAAGAACATGTGTATTTGTTTTTCCTTGAATAATATAAGTAAGCGGCTGTCTGCGAGCACCATTAGTGATCAGTGGATGAGCTGTTAACCCAACCGAACTCGCTCTAAACCTCAATTACCTTGAGTATGGCCATTTTGTATGTGTTCAATAAGCAAAGTAAGGATTGTTTGGTATTTGTAAGCAACTTTTTTTTCTTTTACCTTAACGTCTCTTTAACATGAATTGGTCATTCGAGACGGGGTTTACCCTCCATTCGCTGGAGATTTAAAATCAGCTACTCATACGAACCTCACCCAGCCTAGATTAAGCCAGAATTAGTAACATCATGAGAGCGAACGTTTGTGGTCACATACTTACAAAAACCTCGCTGAAAGTTGCTTAACTTCAGTGTTCTAACTGAAACTGGTTTATTCAACGTGCCATAGACGATGGCTAATTAGTTTTTTAAATTAATTAAACCCTTACTGGCGTGGTTTTGTTCTCTAAAACTATCAGGGATGGATATCCGGGGAGTTTCATGAGTTAAGTTACCAATACTTTTTATATTTTGCATCACTTTGTTTCCATGTAATCTTTTTATATATTTATTTTGTTATTTTGTGTCCCACCGTAAGTGTTTTTATGCAAACGTGGTGGGATGTGTAAAAAAAAAAAAATACGGGAGTTCAGGAAAACTAAGAGAGTTTTCCCGGGAACTACTACTTTGGCAAATGAATGTCAGCATAACAGCCAGTGATGAATTTCACTTGTGTTACAACATCCGAACCATACAAATAACTGACGATTTTTAATTGAGATCATCCGTCACTAACCGGTCTCTTCTAATAACCGACTTCGTCACAAAAGTCTTAAACAATTCTGTATCAACTAAGCTAATTAGGTCGGTCACTAAGAAAACAAAATCACTAAGAAACAACAAATAATAACACGCTACGATCTTGATTCCCAACCAAATTACATCTAAAGTCACACATACGGGCATGCTTGCAAAAAATAGATTTGAGAAATACCAACACCGCATTTTATGGCGACACTGACTTGGGCAGGAGCTGCTGGAATTTTGGTTTTGTGATTTATGGTCGGGCTACCACACGATCGAGCATATATTTTGACGGTTTAAAAAAATCTAAATTCATTTGTTTTCAAGAAAAGGACAGACAAACGCTTGTCTATGTTGGAATGGGCTAATAACAATATTAGCCAAAAATCTAAGCAAATGGTTTTTCCAGGAATACAAAGCCTCCCTAGTTCCAATAGTGAGGAAGCAAAATAAATATTTATTGAATGCTTCGAACTAACAGTATGTATTGCCAAGATCATTGCATCAGATATCTCACAATTTACATATCTCACATATAAATGGGACAAAATTAAGACCTGTAGGTACAATACACAAACTTTGACATTGTTAAATGGCAATCTCTTACATTTCCTGAGATAGAGTCTGTGAAAAAAAGACAAACTCTTTAGCACTGGTTGGGATTTAATGGGAGAAAATAACACAAATGTACATTAAACGATCTTCCTAATTATAAATAACCAACCAACACAAACCAAACGCTCACAAACAACATACCAATTTTTTAAAGTTGGCCATGTCTTCTTCCTTAGTGTGCGCTGCATTGGACATTGGATTGGGCGTATGATGCCGGATCTTTGCTTCAACTTCTTCCACACTGTGAAGCTTACCAACTCCTTCTGTTGATTAGAGAAAAAAATAATTTCAGTGTTAAGTCAAATCGCAATGGGTGACCATTGATATTTGATAAGATAGTAAGGATCTAAAGTAGCAGCGCCTGTTGTTCACTTATCACACTTCGCTGAACTGAAGACTAATACTCGTACATGTAGGCGTTAGCGTCGATGGCACATTAAATACACCAGTTCCCGTAAGATCACTGAATCCAGCGAGGTTATACTAGGTGGGTGATCATGTAGACTGGACCCCTCGTGATGCTGGTTATTCCCGGCCCAACTAAGACTGGCTAAGGTCAATGTGAGAGGCTGGTGGTTTGTAAGTTTCTAGAATGACCTTTGACGTTAAACGGAAGTTAAGCAAAAAATTGATGGGCCGTATGTCTTAGTATCAAAAATCTCAATCTTTTAGCGTGTAAGTTCTGATAAATTAAATTAATCGTATTTTTTTTTTTACAAGTCCGCTCTTTGGTTCTGTAAAGGTAAAGGCTGAAACAAGAATATTATTCAGGTTGAATCGCTTCTCCTTTGACTATAAATTTACACTAAATAATATTCGGGTTGAATCGCTTCCCTTTTGACTAGAAATTTTCACTAAATATTATTCGGGTTGAATCGCTTTTCCTTTGACTAGAAATTTTCACAGAATAATATTCAGGTCGAATCCCTTCTCGTTTGACCAGAAATTTTCACTGAACATATCATCATCATCATTTTTGATGATAACTAGATGTGCGTATTAGCATTCTTAGGAAGGAGCACAGTGATAGATGAATAACGTAATTGTCATCGAAATCCGACGACGGCAAACATTTGGTTTTTACCTAAATCTCGAATAGATCCTGAACGTATTAAATTAGATCCAGGGCCAGAATTAAAATCTTGTTTGAGCATATCTATGAAATTAGATGAATTTGATCGTTTCGAACCGCCCATGCCTGGTCCATTAAATACAGGAGAGATGGGGGCAAACTGGTCAGAGCTCCGTTTGTCATCTGCTGAAATAAGAAAATACTTTTTAGGGCGCTTGGATTATTTAAAATTATGCAATTATACATAGGGCTTTAGGAAAGTTTGGATACGAACCGTGGGAGACAACAAGTCGTAATTTATGGGGTGGGGATGTTTGTATTTAATTTCAACAAGACCTACGAAAGCCGCATTTATTCTCCTTCTATTATGAGACATCAAGACGTTGGGGTTATAAATAAACCAAAAATTTGTATTGATCATCCTTTTCAAATAAACTGTCAACAAAGGGAGGCTCGAGGTTGAGAAAAAAAATGTCGACGCCTCCCAAGTGCATTTTTATATCATAGGAATCAGAGACAATGAAACACACTCCGAATTCCACCTTTTCCCATTTTGCAAGATGTTCAACTTACCAGACTTTCAAAATACCGCCATTTTGTATCCANTGGGGATGTTTGTATTTAATTTCAACAAGACCTACGAAAGCCGCATTTATTCTCCTTCTATTATGAGACATCTATTATGAGACGTCTTGACGTTGGGGTTATAAATAAATCAAAAATTTGTATTGATCATCCTTTTCAAATAAACTGTCAACAAAAGGAGGCTTGAGGTTGAGAAAAAAATGTCAACGCCTTTGGGGGAGGGGTGAATCCCTCCCCCTCCCAAGTGCATTTTTATATCATAGGATTCAGAGACAATGAAACACACTCCGAATTCCACCTTTTCCCATTTTGCAAGATGTTCAACTTACCAGACTTTCAAAATACCGCCATTTTGTATCCACAAAAAAGAGAAAGGGGTGTTTTACATAAAAAAAAGTTACCAATTAGTCCTTCCAAATAAGCTGGGAAAACTATAAAATTGTGTTTTCTTAATAAGAACCTAATTCACCAAAACTAGAGTACAATGTTAGTTCGCCTCCATGGTATATCCTAGGCAATGCTAGAGATCTAACTCATCAGGCGACCAGACCATCATTGGGTGATTTTTTACCAACTTAAAACAATCAGAAAATAAACCCACTCCAGTGGAGTAGAAGATTCGTTCTGTTTGTTGACAGTAAAATATCGCCTCTTGATCGCCTGGTTTAGTATACCTACAATATCCTCAATTCATATAATATTTTTCAGCATTTAAATCACTTAAACTAGGGTGAAGACAGAATACGATAGTGGGGTGAAAGCTAACCCTTGCTTACCATTCATGAGATCATTTAGCATATTATTCGGATTGAACATGTTGGGACTAGGAGTAGAACCCGATGTAGGACTTTCTCTTTGAAACCAACGCGAGAATCTGGATCCACCGGCTCCTCCTCCGCCACCACCGCTACTGTTGTTGGACTCGACGGTTTCAGGTGCGTTCTAAAATCAAACCAAATTAGTACTTGGTTAACATAATAATAACAATTATTTTTGATTATAAAATAACATCATCAAATACTTAAAGCTAAACGTTGTTGTAGTAGTGGTGTTCATTTCAGAACCAACTGTTCGGACCATTTTCAGGTTTGGAAAAATGGCACAAGTTTAAACTTGCATGTGACGAATTTACTTACGAACAGACTAGGAAATGTATCCAAATTAGTAAGCAGATCGTCTATGTTCGGCTCCGTAGCGAACTTCATTAAATCTTGCATTCGGTTTTCTTTGTTTTCTTCATTGTTACAGCTTATCGTTGAATTTTCTTGGAGTTCTGATTCGTTTTTTTGTTCTTTAACTTCTTCTGCCGAAGATTTGACATGAGCTGAAACAAAATTTGACCCCAATTATAGTTTTTTTAAATGGAAATACCATTTGTTCTTCAAACCGTCGGCGTCGTGAAAATTTACGTTTAAATCAAATTGTTTCAATTTTAGAAGATTCTTATGGAGGATAAAGTATTGTAATTGTGCAGAAAATTTGCAAATTTTTCGGCCTCAAAAAAAGCGCGGTAGACGTTGCTTCTCTTCAGTAATTTAACGGGAAGCGGTGTGTGTATTCAACGTGATAGACAGTTTAAACGAAATCGTGGAGTTAAAACTAGACCTTATTTTGTTCGATCAAAAAATGTCTATTCAATATTCATTATAATCGGAAGACGAAAAAATAGAGCGAAATTATTAATAGAGTTCAAACATAGACCTCACTTCGTCTATTCTGAATTCATAAAGCCCCACCCCTTCATTTACCTCTCTGATTGTTATTGTTGCTCAGTTTATTATTGTTGGCGTTGTTGTTTTTCTTGTTGTTGCTACTTTTTTCAGGACTCGTGTCTTCATCTTTGTCAAACCCATGCAATTCTATGACGTCATTTTGTGACGTCGGACCACCTGAAATCAAAATACCAATTCAACTGAAAAATTTGCATTTCGGAAATGAGTTTTTGTGTTGCCTGCGTTTGTATTCAGGGCGGACGCGTCTTGTTGCATTTCAGAATGTAACATCCTTGAGGATGTTTTTACTGTCGGGATCGTTCGCGGGCGGTAGCTCATTTGGTTTCTGATATGTGGCCTTATTTCGAAAAATATATTCTAAATTATACTGCTCCTTAGAAGTTAGTTTTCTCTTAGGAAAAGGACCTTTGAATATGTATTATATCATCATCATTAAAGGTTAACAGCTGTAAGGGGGGTTTGCAACAACTCGACATGAGTTGTTGATACTCGAGAATCCTTACAGATAATGCAGTAACTTCTCTTTGCTCTCTGCATGGGTAATGGAAAAGAAAAGTTATGGACTTGAGTGCCTTGGAAGTATTCTTTTTATGTCCCCCTATCCACAAATATTTAAATAAATTAAAAAAAGCTTAAATGAATTAATATGTTGCTTTCCTTTTAACTTTATCTTTCCATATACGAAGTATAGAAAAATAAAGTATTGTAGGTATTGGTGAAAAATTTCGATGTGATTTTTTTACTTTCTCTTCCTACAAAAGATAAAAGTATTGTAATCGTACAGAAAATTTGGACATTTTCTGGCCTAAATTGAAGTTTTTTTTAAGTTAGGAAACTTTTTTGAAGTTTGGAAATATTTGGTGCCATGGGGTCCAAAAACCCGATATGTCAGACTCCGACGTTCCACGTGGAATCGTTTGCAGAGCTCTGGGGGCCAAACCGCTGGTCCGATTTTGCTGAAATTTGGCACACGCAATCGATGAGCAAAATAACCTACCTATTTTTTTTCTTTTTCGCGCATCTACAGCCTTTATTATTTGTCCGATATTGATGAAATTTGGCACCAATATTCCTTGATGCCATAATTCGAATCAAAACCTTAATATTAGAGTTAGCATATTCTGCCGTCAAATTACGGCTTGTTAAAAGGGGTCATTTTAGGGTCCAAAACGACAAGCCAGATTTTAATGAAATTTAAAACAGACACACCTTGTAACATACATATATCGACAAATTTTGGGTCTCGCGGGGCTATCTTCTTCTGGGAGCCATTTAGGGCACCAAACCACAAATTCGGGTAATTTCTCTTAAAAAAACAGTTCTAAGTTTTGGCAGTATAACAGAATGAAAAGAGGTGGAGGAACTATAGAAACCTTAAAATACGGAGGAATAAATCTGGGCACCAGTTTGTGAAGCCGGAGGCGCCTTCGTGCAGCATTTTAAATCTGTTTACAGTAATAATAGGTCAGCCTATCAGTGCAGTTTTGTTACAGAAGGACTTACCACTTCTGATTACTTGCACTTTAGTACTGTAACAGAAAAAGTACTGTAACTGGACAAATCTATAAGGCCCTGGAATGGATGGCATTCCACCTGCTATTATTAAGGCAGTAGCTGAATACTTAAAACAACCACTGCTGCATATAATCAATCTGTCCTTAGAAAAATGTGAATTTCCAACTTTTCTAAAAATAGCGAAAGTTACCCCAATTCCTAAGATTGTGGGTACCAGTGAGGTATCCGAATTCAGACCAACATCTCAACTGACCTGTTTTGCAAAAATGTACGAGGTTTGCATTTATAACAAGCTTGCGCCCTTTATTAAATCCAAACTTGTGAAAAACCAACATGGTGCCTTGGTGGGTAGATCCACCGTCACAAACTTAATGGACTCACATTAATTATGCGCCCAATACCTCGAGGAAGGGGCGCATCAGGTTGACGTGTTGTACACGGACATAAGAAAAGCTCATGATCGAGTTCACCATGACATCCTCTGGGAGAATTGTGGCACATAGGTCTGTCTCCCAGTTTGGTAACCCTTTTTGCATCATACTTGCAGGGGCGACTTCAATATGTGGTATATGAGAAACACGTATCTGACTCTTATGAGGCTGTCTCAGGGGTCAATGTTGAGCAATTTGAACTTCTCAGTGCTCATAAATGGCATAGGAAAGAATATAAAATACTCCCAGTACAAATTATTTGTGGATGATTTTAAATTAATAAAATCAATTAGAACAGAGGAAGATTGTCGTCTGTTACAGGAGGACATTGACTCTAGCATGGAATGGTTACGGACGCACCTGCTAGAGTTTAACCCGGACAAATGTGAGATCCTAAGCTTTACCAACAAGAAAACGCGTTTGTCCTTCCCCTATGTCATTGGTTCTGAGTTGATCCATAGATCCCAGAACAAAAAAGATCTTGGAGTTATTTTCCAAGAGGATCTTAAGTTTGATTTCCATATTGACAACATGGTCAATAAGGCATATCAAACACTCAATTTTGTGATGCGACAAGCTAAAGACTTTCAGGAAGTTGACACTATTGTCCTCCTGTATAATGCCTTTGTAAGGTCTAAACTTGAGTACGCATCAGCGATATGGTGTCCTCATAGGAAAAATCAAATATTAAAGATTGAAAAAGTCCAGGCTAAATTTGTTCGGGGTCTGTTCTACAAAGAGAACGGATTCTATCCTAAATATCCCGAACCTATATCCTATGAGGATCTCTGCAACAGTTTGCAGCTGCCTCTGCTAAAGACTAGGCGCAATATACACCAATTGCTTTTCTTGCACAAATTGATAAATGGTGGGGTGGATGACGCCTTTTTGTTATCCCACCTAGGACTGAATATTCCAAATCGCCATTTTAATTTGCGCAACCGGGGGAATTATTTTCATATACCCCGTATAAAACTGCCAGCTTTTGGGAGATCTCCACTCGTGAGGGCGAAAAAGATGTACAACGGTCTATCTCAAATTCTGGACCTCGCCCAACCATTTGATGGGTTCAGGGCTGTGCTAGAAGGGATGAGCGGAGGGATGTTGGTTACGTGATGTAACCCCGCATCTACCTATTCATCTATTTATTGTGCCCTTTTAATTTTGTGGTGATTTATTTTTTATATTTTGTATTACTTTGTTTTAATGTAATCTTTTTATATATTTATTTTGTTATTTTGTGTCCCACCGTAAGTGTTTTTATGCAAACGTGGTGGGGAATGGCAATATCACCCCAATTTTGATGAAATTTAAAACAAACACTCTTTGTAGCATTAAATTCGGGCCACTTACCAAAAAGTGGCAATATCACTTCAAATTTGATGAAATTTAAGGTAAACACTCTGTGAAACATATTACCGACAAATTTTGGCTCTCATAAAGCTGTAGATCTGGGGGCCCTTTATGGCACCAAACCTCAAATTCGGGCCACTTATCTAAAAGTGAAACAAATTTTGGATCTCATAAAGCTATCTTCACTGGGGGGCCTTTAAAATATTTTCACAAGAGAGCTGTGACAACAGCCGAAGGCTGTCAAATCTAATTGAAACAACATATTTCCTGAGATCAATAATAAATTTTCTGGAAATCTGCGACAACAGACAAAGGCTGCCAAATCCATTTTCAAAAATATTTTCAGTGAAGAGCTGTGACAACAGCCGTTGGCCCTCATAGGATATGGTGTCCTCATAGGAAAAATCAAATATTAAAGACTAGCAGAATACGCCCGCTTCGCTTGGCGCCTTAGAGGCATGGCCGTTTATAGTTCCAACCCCCTTTTTTTCGCGATAAAAAGTAGCCTATGTCCTTTCCTAAAGTTTAGTCTATCTCCATACCAAATTTCATCAAAATCGGTTCAGTAGTTTAAGCGTGAAAGCGTAACATACATACAGACCGACAGAGTTACTTTCGCATTTATATATTAGTATGGATTGAAAAATTCCAGGCTAAATTTGTTCGGGGTATGTTCTACAAAGAGAACGGATTCTATCCTAAATATCCCAAACCTATATCCTATGAGGATCTCTGCAACAGTTTGCAGCTGCCTCTGCTAAAGACTAGGCGCAATATACACCAATTGCTTTTCTTGCACAAACATCAGCCGGTGGCTGTCAAATTCCCAGGATAAAGGAAGATAAAGTTTAGTACGGTTTTCCGTATCATTTATTTTGTGCGGCTTTGAGAAAATCGACCTTATGACTTATAAAATGACTCAACATGTATAGAAAAAAAACTCGTTTCGTAATTCACGTATATTTTTCTAAGTGGAATCATTTTCAAGGAAGATATGGCTGATGAAAAAATCTAGCGGCATAACGGAGGCTCATATTCGGGTGTTACCACTAATCGGATACGCCCTTTATAAATTACTCCATTAGGTACTTTGAACTCTAAAAGAAAACATTTCTCAAGAATCGGAGAATTTATCAACTGTGTTAATGAGTCCATAGAAAATGCTTGAAAAACGGTTCAAATCTGATCGACGCTGAGGAGGACAAAAGATATTTTTTCAAATCACGAAACAAAATCTAGGACCCTAAGAAGCAGAATCATCTATGTTCATTTAAAAAAAGAAAGAAATCAGTTACTTCTGTGCCACCCTGTACAGGTACATATTATTAGCACAAGAATTACCATCACGGCGGGCATCAAAATAACCTATTCAAGTTGGAAACACATTTCCTTACCAGAAAACCATTCCGGTTCGTCCATGAAATCATTATTCCGGTCGCTATTGTGTCGTCTTCGGTCTCCGTTCATGTTGTGATAAGATCTGTAATCACCATTATTCCGGTAATCATTGTTTCGATAATCTTGTCCACCATTATTTCGATAATCTTGTCCGCCATTATTGTAATCAACATTATTATATCCATTGCTCCTACTGAAAAAAAATTAAACGCTTGGCTAATTCATCGAAAGCAAATACATACTAAGGTTGGTACCTCAATAGGTATGTATTTGCTGCAACCACCGAACGCGGAAAAAAATTATCAGAGGAATATCATGATTTATCAGAATAACAATTTATAGGGAGAAAATAAAGGATATACGAACTATTTTTTTAAAAAAATTAGTCGAAGTCAAGGTATTCACTTAATATTACAAAGTAGTGATTTGTTCTACGTACCAAGGAATTCAGAATTTTTTTCCGCACAAAGATCACCTAATTTTTGTTTCGACAGCAAATTTCAATTGTGCACTACCAGTATAAAGGTTATGATCAGCATATTAGTTGATTTTGTACCTACTGTGACAAAGCCACAATATGAGATAAAATTATTGAAAGATAAAAACAATTGAATTTGTATAAAACCTCATAAAACACATCACA
Source organism: Pachypsylla venusta (assembly GCA_012654025.1). NCBI lineage: Eukaryota > Metazoa > Arthropoda > Insecta > Hemiptera > Aphalaridae > Pachypsylla > Pachypsylla venusta. The sequence continues at coordinate 6,730,564 of CM022881.1, forward strand.
ATTTTGTAAACATCACAGCAACACAAGGTATTTTCTAACAATCACTTCAATACACCAAAGATAACGATTACCTCATAATCATACTACTTGTCGCTACTACCACTGCTATTCAATTGTCCTCAGGAGGCTGAGTTACTCCCAAACATAACCAGATCAAGTAGAAAATTCGAAAAAAACCTATTTCAAATTTTCTACCGACCAGGATTCGAACCCTATACCTCCCTGGTGCAAGCCGAGTGTCATGCACACTCTGCCAAGGGGACGTCAAGAGTAGGTTATACTCGTATTTCTGGATTCTTCCCAAAATAATTTTTTTTTTGAGTAATGGCCATATGTTCAGAACCGGTTCCGACTGCAGGATAGCTTGACTTTAATTTTATTTAGAATGTTCACTGCTTACTTGTTCATTCGTTTATCGTTGTTATAGCGACGTTCAAATCCCATTGAATTGCCTTGTTGTGAGTTACTCTGTCCACGTTTTGTATAATCGGGCATCAAGTTGGGTGCCACAAACGTGGTGTGACTTTCTGGATTATCTCCGAAGGAATTGTTAATTCGACCACTTCCAAAGCTTCGACGATTGCTCATGTCCCTGTAAAAAATATTTGGTAATTTGTGGACATATTTTCTTTATTGATACAATATTCAGTTACATAATTCAAAGAAATATTGAAAATGAAATAAAAAAAATATGATACCCCGCTTGAACACTCATTTATATATATAAATGAGTTTGTGCTGCGCTGTCTGTGGCTGAAATTGCTATTTCAGGATGCAGTTTATAGAGAAAAAATCTCAATTTGACCCTATGAATTTATGCATATAGCAACCAAACTGAGGGGATGAAAAGAAAAAGGAACACAATCTGTGTTTTGAAAGGGTTCCGTTTTTGCCGTCAAACGAACATAGTAGAGTTCAGAATTCATTCTTAATTTACCCTATACACATACATCTTCATATCTAGAATTCATTTCTATAGAGGATGTCCAAAACCAAGCGGCCAATATCTTTTACGGAAAACTGTTCAAGATTTGGGAAGTAAAAATCACTTAATTTGAAACTAAACTTTTTTTATTTTATAGAGAAAACATTTTGATCCGGGGTTTGAGACTCGAGCTATGTCGGATTGCAATTTTCGGAACCCATTTCACATTTAAATTTTGCACTTAAGGCGCTTTTAAGGGTAATTTTTTAAGGGAGGTGAATCGCCTTTTTAGATTATTTGGGTCAATAACTGAATTTATTTTGTAAAGATTAAAATTTTCAATGAGATTATTATTTTAAATTTCAAAATATTGTACACGGTGTTCATCTGTTCATGGCAGCGCATCCAATTGGTTCCATAAAAAATCATTATATCATAGCTATAGACTCAAACCCAAAAAAACCCTGGAAAAAATTGTTTTCTAAAACAGGTCTTATTTCAGCGTTAGTTTCGACACGAATTAAATATTTCTCGAAACGATAGTGTACCTAAACGTGACACAATGCTTCTTTGGGTTAACAAACTTTGAATAGGTGGCAGATTAATGAAAAAAAAACCCAGGTGCACAATAAACTGCGCGAACTCCCGCAAACGATGAACGTCGTCCCCTATTCCCCAACTATGTCATTTCAAGATTTGGTAATTTTTTTATGGCCTCCTCGGTCCCCTGACCTATCCACATGTGATTTTTTTTTCTATGGGGCTACCTTAAGAGAGTAAACCACGCACATTGCATCAACTGAAGGCGTCAATGGAACATCAAATCACCCTCATCAATGCAGACCTACTGGAAAGAGTAGACGGCAATCCGGAAACGCTTCAAAACTGCGTTGACGAAAACGGGCATCACATGCCTGATGTAATTTTCCGTACCTAATATTCTCAAATGGTAAATCCTTACGAATGTCCTTTTTAAGCAGAATTAACGAAGTTATGATTTTTTCAAAAACACCCTATTCCTCTGCCGCACCAAACAAGCCGCACCTATACAATAATAAGGTATGCATTGCATTTGAATGGAATAGCTTAATTCCTCAGGAACTCTCTTCCAATTAACCAGACATTTGTCCTACTTACCGCTCTTTTCCTGGATCCCTATTATTCATAATTCCCCCTGTCATTAAGCACCCAAGATTAAAGCTTCTTCTCTGAGGACTCAAAACGAGTCCAGACTCTGGATCCTTTCGCATTCGATTATCTCGTCGCATCTGAAGATCAAAAACAAATTCAAAATGATTAGAGTATCTCACAAAAAAATTATCATTGAAAAAGGCCAAGTTCCACTCTCTTAACCAAAAAATTCCGCCTATGAAAGTAGTGATATCTATTATTGGGGTCAAGTTATTTGTTGCTGCTGTATATCCCGCACTTAATGTTTGTTTAATGTTTATTTATTTAAAAAATTTCATTACAATACATACAAAGGTCCTTTCCCTAAGTTAAAGCTAACTTTTAAGGAAAGGTTTTTATGTATTGCACGTTCTTCTGTCTCAATTCTCTTAAAGTAATACCGACTTTACACTTGGTCAGTTTTTTAAGAGGGGATTCGTAAAATACTACCTTTTTACAAACAGGCAGTAGCCAGACTATTTTTCAGAAGATTCCTTTTATTATACAAAGTGTTCGAAAAGTTTCAATTCTCACTGCAACCTAAGTAGGTTCAGTCCACTCAGTTACCTTGTTATCCTGCAACCTAAGTAGGTTCAGTCCACTCGGTTACCTTGTTATTCTGCAACCTAAGTAGGTTCAGTCCACTCGGTTAGCTTGTTATCCTGCAACCTAAGTAGGTTCAGTCTACACGGTTACCTTGTTATTTTGCAACCTAAGTAGGTTCAGTCCACTCGGTTACCTTGTTATCCTGCAACCTAAGTAGGTTCAGTACACTCAGTTACCTTGTGACTAGAATTCAATTATCACTGCAACCTAAGTAGGTTCAGTCTACTCGGTTACCTTGTTATTCTGCAACCTAAGTAGGTTCAGTCCACTCGGTTACCTTGTTATCCTGCAACCTAAGTAGGTTCAGTCCACTCGGCACTCGGTTACCTTGTTATCGTTGAAACTATCATGTGCATCATTGGGTGTTACCGAGCGGGTCCATCGTTCTCTTGGTTGTTCCAAACTATTCGGTCCTTCGTAATTCCCTTTAACAAAATCATCCTTTAACGATCTCACGGCACTATTTATCTCCAGAGGATGATGTTCCAAAAAGTCAGGCTTAAGTTGAGATGCTGGCAGTTTTTTGATTTCATATAGTTCGTCCTGAAAAGAAGAGAAGGATGAATTTATAATTTAGGTGGACAATATCATGGATCTGGGTCTACATTGGTGATGCAGAGATTAAGTTGAATCCAGCTGCGAAGTTCAACTATATCTTATACAGGGTGCGGCAATTAGTTCTCCCACATTTGAAAGAGCTGGTAAATAAAAATGAAATGAGATATTTGAAAAATTATTTTGTATTCTGTAAGCTTGTGTATTCTAGTTTTTTTTCATCTATGCTTTGTAAATAATGTCGTCCAAATGACGGCCTTGGCGAGTGATGCACATTTGGAGTCTTTCGCGGAAGATTTCCATGACTCTCGTCAGCATACCAGCATCAATTTGGATGATTTCTTCCAGAATTGCCTCCTTTAACTCTTCAAAGGTCCCAGGGCGATGTTTGAAGACCTCAGCCTTGAGGTAACCCCAC
>CM022881.1:6747232-6768720 GCA_012654025.1 Pachypsylla venusta
ATTATATGGGACAAAAAACTGTAAGAACTAACTCAATTCTGATCATACCATTGGACGCGCCTTGATATTTTACATTATATGGGACAAAAAACCCGATTTTGAAAGATTTCGAGTTAGACCCCTTCTGAAATAAGGTGGCGATATCCACTTTCAAATTCTGCTTCTTCCTAGGCATACATAGACGGAAAAATCGTGAACGTAGCGCCAGGAAAAGTGCGGGAAATTCAAATTTATCAAACATTATTCATCGAACTCACGGTCTAAGGTTCCAAATTAGGATGAAATTTAAATTACTTTCAATAATAATGTTCATGGTAGGTAAATAGATAATCTGCAATAAATTGTGTTAAATTATATTTTTCTATCTCAGCGCTAGGCCAAGTTCCAGAAAGCACCAATGCATCTTTAGATCTTATTTACCTATTTCAAAGTTCAGTCACTTATCATCAAAAGGTTTAGGCACTTCCCTATATCTAGCACATTGAAATTTTCCATGGAGTTGGCAATTGACATCCAAGTAAAGGCAAAAATCCGAATGTTTGAACATTTTAACTTTGAGTGCTCTAAACCGGTGTCCCTCTAGGGAATTTTGTAATGTATTTTAATTCATAAAACACTGAAATCTTGCGTAAAGGTATAGATAGAAATATAGAATGATACTAAAATCTAAAATTTAATTAAACGCGCAAATATAAAATTTCAAACTGTACAAAAATTGTACTGCGACTTAAACAATATTAATTTGATTACCAGGTTGCTCACATAGAGGGAAAAATATGGGAAAGAATAGTCTGGCAACACTGTCTTCCCGCGAACCAACATTTTTACACATTTTGTCGCAGGTGATTTTATCTCTCTTTTCAATTGACTACAATTTTTTACGCATTGGCGTTTTTCTATCTCTGTCAGTAATTTTGTAAAGTCAGCGAATCCTTAGGTCCGGTGCTACCGAGATTTTTTGTTAATTATTCCAATCCAACCCTTTGGAAAATTAAAAAACCCTACCCTTAATTTCTCCCCTATGGACAACCAAGATTTTTTTTTTTTTTAAGCAAATAGTTTTGATAGAATAACATAGAGTGCAGCACAAATACCAAAATTCGGATTCGGCCCAAAACCCGAAGGGAGCAATAGTTTTTAGGCATAAACGACTTCATAAGAAGAACAAGTTTGTTTATTTTATCATTATTAGCCTTAAGATGAACGTCCCCCAAACCAGAGGGTTAGGAAACGTTTTAATTGGCCATGCCTCGATAATGAAGTTGTTGTTTTTGGTAACTAAAGACTCTTGCACCATTGCTCTATTCGGACCGTGTGTCGCGTCCCCAAAATTCTGCCAAAGTGATGGATTCGGCACAAGACCCAAATAGAGCAACAATTTTTCCGAATTGATGCAATAGTTTTTGGGGATCAGCAAACAACATAAGAAGAACAAGTTTGTTTATTTTACCAAAATAAGCATTAAGATGAACGTCTCCCCCCAGAGACGTTAGGAAACGTTTTGATCGGACATGCCCCGAAGATAAAGTTATTTTTCCGGTCATTTTGATCTGTTGCTCTATTCGGGCCTTGTGTCGCGTCCCAAAGTGACAGATTTGTAACCGGGGAGCCCACTTGTGGCATGTTCACAGAAACTTAGAATTTTTTTAACCAATTTTAACCCAATTAGAGAGGTTAGGAAACGCTTTTACGGCCATTACTCTATTGCGTATGTTCAACCGTCCAACATGGACCCATGACGACGCATGATGTACCCTGTACACCATCCGTTGTTGTTGCTAACGTTTGCGCCTACGTCACACATCACACCGTTTCCAGGTCAAGAAAAACTGCTGCTTCACGGGGATTTGCTCATAGGGATATAGGGTCCAGACTAGTTGGTTTGGCTGGACAATTAAACAGGTGGTGTACGTCATGGGTGTCTGCTTGACAAAGTGGACATAGATGAGATATAGTAGGATCTATTCTGGCTTTGTAATTATGGAGAGTTTTACACCATCCGGACCGAAGTTGGGCCAATGTTGCTCTTGTTGATCTGGGCAATATTTTTTCAGTTTCGTCCACTTTTGACACTGTTTACTATGTTTGTGTGTATTCTTTGTAGTAATGTTTTATAGTTGTCATTTGGGGGCATATCACCGCGGAGATGGATTTCATGCAGTAAAGGTAAGTAGGTATTGCTCAAAGTTCTTACACCATCCGTCGCGCCGTATGCTGTGATGGGCAATTTTGCCACTTATAGCGTTGTCAGATTTTGATGAATTTTGGTATCCTTATGGGTCCCATTTGGATCCAATTACGCCCCGAAACTTTTGGTCATCATCATCGGACAATGTGCTCATCACAGCGTGTCCAAGCGTGTCGATAGATACGCGACTATAATTATTAACACGAAGATCCACTTTTTCCTGCCACTTACAGATGACTTTTTGAAAATTTCATTTTATATTCTTAATAGATCATGTTTCCCTCAAATACGAAGATTCTGCACTTGGTTAAACATGTTTCCCAGACACTTCGAAATTCATAAAATTAATATTTTTTTCTAACCGAAACTGCAGTCAAGGCTACAGCCAATTCTACTTGTCGTAGAAAGACGGTTGAGGTGTCATTGGAAATGGCACGAAGTTAAGGTCATACCTTCGCTTCAAAGACCATACCAATGAAGACGATTAAGCGTAAATAACAAAAGAGATAATGCATACAACTAGGTATTTTAACGACAATAGATAGCGAAAAAATCTGGTGTGAACATCACACAACTTTCCTTATCCATTTTTATATAATTTCCTAACAGACAAACGAGACAAGAAACGATGTCTGAAGAGATAATTCTTTCAGTATTTGTCTTATTTAATAGGTTTGGATTTCTTCTGTTTTTCCACATCACCAGGAGGTAACAGAACGAATGCATTTTTTTTATAGAGGAAATCGTTAAGAGCCCTAAGAAAACCTCTGATAGTTTATGGGATCCTGCTCTTTGTAGGAAACAAGATCACATAATCATCCGAATAAATATCATTCGAATAGCGTCTTACATAGTTACAACCTAATTAGTAAACAATGAACTCCAAATTATGAGGAAAGCAAAATATACTAAAAATGTTCTAGCTTTTTTCATTCTGGTTTTAGGCAGAACCGCCAAAAACGGTCTTCTACCGCTAATTAGTGGCCAACAATATATTAGATACACTTCAACCTAAGTTGTATTTTTCAAATTTCTTATATGAAATTGACATGAATTGGCACCAAATTTCAAGTTCTAGCTCTTTCCATTCTGTTTTTGGCGGAACCACTGAGTGTGCTGAACTAGTTTCGCCCTCTCCTGAGAACATCATCGGAGCTAGTGTGTAAGTTCCCTCTCTCTCTCTCACTCGCTCACAAACACATGCTCTCTACTAAAGGCACACTCCAATACCTCATAAGAGGACGAAACTAGTTAGCTCTTTAACATCTTTAATATTTTTTATTCAAGTGAAGATATAGTTATTTTCAACCTTCATTAAGTAAGGAATGTCATGGTACACAGATTTTTGACGTTCTTTTTTATATCACTTATTTTTTAATTATTGCGAAAAGCATATTTTGGACGGGGGGGGGGTATTGCTTCTCTTGTCGTTTTTTTTTACACGAAGTGTGTTTTTAGGAGATCTTCTTAACTCTAAATTCATTCACTAACTGTTCCGTTGCACCTTTTCTCCAAGAAATCCAAAATATGATCACCTGGCGGGTATTAGGTACACTGGATCCTATGACTATCAGACATTAGGTACTTGCCAGGTGACTAGAGATTTCTCTTCTACACAATAATACCACCTTATGAACGCCATCTGTATCAGATCTTTATATTTTAACGACAGGTGCGAAGTGGATCATACTAAAGTTTTTTTCTTCTTCTATTTGAAATAATAAAAAATCAAATATTTATTTATATAAAATATAAATATAATTATGAAGATGTCTGGAGAAACCAAAACTGAACCGGAAATGATTACCACAACCTGATTGTGAACCCCAGACTAGGGTTTGATCATCTTCATTTAGCACTTCTGATATAATAATAATCATCATTAGGTGGCATCGTCGTGTTAGATTAGATGGTAGCAAAGGCCGTACCCGGGGGGGGTGTCCATGGGGTACAGACCCCCCCGGAAATTTCAATCGTTTTTTTTTTTTTCATGAAAATACTCTACTTTGCACGTGACCTATAATAGTAAAAAACAACAGCAACAATAACAAAAACAATAACAGCAACAACAACAATAACAACAGCAAAAACAACAACAGCAGCAACAACGTCACCTTCCATGATCATCATTTTCAGGTGATAGTCCTGGCTCGGTTGTAAATCATTCGGCCCCCCCCCGAAAAAAATTTTGGGTATGGCTCTGATGGTAGCCAAATTTATGAGAATGCAACTCGAAATGAGGATTTCCGCGTCTATGTAAATTTGATCCCAAACTAGGATTGTTTGATACTGAATTACCTATTTCAGGGACATACAATCTAGTAGTCCCTGAAGTCCTGGCGAAGGACTCCCAAGTTTTGAACAAATTCAAAAGTAGACGGAACCGTTGATTTTAATCACTGCTACATCAGAACCATCAAACATGATGTCCTCATAAGAAATAAATGCATCATCAGTAGTTGACATCAGATATATTAAATAGCAGCTGTAACTCATTTTCTTGTGTTATTTATAATAAAACACCTTCTTTATACTGCTCGAAGTCCTTTTACTTGAACAGTTGTTATGGTAGGTGCACGTAATACTAGCATTCAGCTATTATTACGTGGTAAATTGATAAGGATGAAATTCCAATGGGTTAGATCGGTTCGAGAGCACGCCCTACTCGGGGAGCGTCTTACTACTACACCACTAACCCATATATGTTATTGGTGTATTTATATCTACTGTACGAGTGATTGACAAGGTTCTGGGTTCGCACGTTAACGATAGCTGAAAACTTACTGTGTTACGGCAGCTCTAAGTGCGCTGCTTAAGGTTTTATATTGTCATTGTTTGAAGATATTATACAATAGCACTATAGAAGTACCTAATTACTAATTACCTCAGATTTAGGTAAATGTGACGTGTTTCCTGCGTTGTTTTACACCATCAGCCCATTCGGGGTCGGCCCGTGAGGATGTCACCCTCAATTACTTTTCACAATTTTGGGTATGATTTATTTTTCTTATGGAAGTCATTTAAATCAAATAATGGTATGTATTAATTAACGGGCGCGGGATGTTTACACCCAAAGCGTGTATTTACTTTTCCTATGGAAGTTATTTAAATCAAATAATATTATTTAATAATTGCCTCAATCTGCCTCGGTAGTATAATGAGTTAGGTCAACTGTTTGACAATGTTTTGAGTATTTGAATACTTATGTAGAAATGAATTCTAATGGTTAGAAAATTATTCAGCTATCAACCTGGATAAGTTATAATAATCTAAAATTCCACCTTTTGCTAAAGAGTGTTTTTCCATTTTCTTTATTTGTGATTTTTATTTTTTTTGTGTGTGTGTGGGGTGGGGGAATAGAAATACATTTTTATATCCCCCCCCCAAAAAAAACAGTTCGTGTGTCGTCAGAACTCCAAGAAATATCTCCCTACAAAAATCGGTTTGATATCTCATTAATCACTAATTCTTTACAAGGTATAATTCTCAACTAGAAATTTTTCACTCCTTGCTTGGTACTTGGCGCACATTTTACCAGAATATCAATTCATGTCACTTCTGACTTGCATTATTATTATTATGTATCTAAATGTATTTGGAAATATTGCAAAATGTATGCCAAGTGCCAAAACGTTCAATCCAACCAAATTTCATCCAAATCCGTTAAAAATTTAAGGCTATATTCGTCAGTGTATTTCTTATCGGAAAAAATGGGTCAGAAAAGCGGTCGTAACTCCATAACCGGTCAATGGATTTTATTTTTTTGAGCAAACAACGGATAACTTTGGTATCACTCTTTTTAAGAAAAAAAAAGTATGAAAAATTGTTCGTGAATTTTCGAGGTGTCTGAAAAACTGGTTTCCGCTGGCGTTGCAAATTCATATTAAGGTTAATCGTATTCTATTTGCTCACCTGAACAAATTATGTAAAAAAAAATCCTTAAACAAGAATGTTATTCAAAAAATATGTTGAAAATATTGATTTTACATAGGAATTTTCTTGTCTCGTGTTGATATAGCACGGTCGTTTTTTTGTTGGCATTCGCAAAAAAATCCGTTTTGCTTGATTTTATGTCTTGTGCTAATTTTCATTTCACTATCCCTAACCAAAAAATTACATCGATTTTTTTTTTTTTTACAAACAATTATTATTTCTGGTACCCATATCCTATCCTATTAATCTAATTACTAGATCTATTATCATTAAATGAGTTTGACATTAAACAAATCAAACTCACACAAGAACAAATGTCTGCCAAAGATAACCGTGACCACATGTCGGGCACGCGACTCGCTACTCTTGACGTCAAATTCATGAATTATTCAAACAATTCCCATTATTTTTGTTACATAACAGGGTCATCATGGTTCACACTACTTCCTCTTTAATTAAACTATAACCAGAGCCCCCTAGACAACACTGACAACAACCTTATAAAGTTTAAAACTACACCGTCGAATACCGGAGTCAAAAACACAAATAAAGTAGAGCAATTTCTGCCGAAGAATCTCAGCAGGCGTAACATCTGACTGATTGTTGTTGGGCTGCACTGAGTTCTAAAAAACGCTTGAAAATTATGGAAGAGACGGCTTCACATATTATCATATTTGACTAACCATCTATGGTTTCACAAAATTTTAAGGATTAAGCATCCCGGGATATGAATCACCCCGGTTAAACCACTAGAACACTTACCGAGCTTTAAAAGAGTCTAGAAGTTCAGAAATTTTAGAATTATATGAGTGACGCCAGATAAATATAGAAACTGGTGTGTTAGTATAGTCACAACTAGAGGACGGCCAACGATCATACACGTTGAATACACCAGTTCCTGTCAGATCACTGAAGTTAAGCAACGTCGAGCGTGGTCAGTACTTGGATGGGTGACCGCTTGGGAACACCACGTATCGTTGGCTTTTTTCCGGCCCCACCCAGGCTGGGTGGGGTCAATGTCGGTAGCTGGTTTGCAAGTTTCCAGCGAATAGAGGGTAAAATCCCTCGTCTTGAATGACCAACAGATGTTAAAGAGACGTTAAGCCATATTAAAAAATAAAACTAGTGGACGCAGCAATACGGAAAATTAATCGGTAATATTAAGAACAATGATTGTTGTGTTTAGTACTTGTATAGGAGACCGAAGTGAACATCACGCCTTGTTTGGGGTACGGCTCATAATCTCCAAATCAAAAACAAAAATATTACCCAACACTAAAATGGAGATCAACAAGAATACACGGACCAAATACTTTGTGGGGTTCTGGGTCTAGACATTTAATAACATGGTTAGGGGTTAACTGGAGATGAGTATTATAAGAGCCAACTGACTGACCTTATGCCATTAACTGAAATATATGTTAAGGAAAAAAGAAGAAATAAAAACTTCAGTTCAGGAGATGAGTAACATAAGAGCCGACTGACTGACCTTATGCCATTAACTGAAATGTATGTTAAGGAAAAAAGAAGAAATAAAAACTTCAGTTCAGGAGATGAGTAACATAAGAGCCGACTGACTGACCTTATGCCATTAACTGAAATGTATGTTAAGGATAAAAGAAGAAATAAAAACTTCAGTTCAGGAGATGAGTAACATAAGAGCCGACTGACTGACCTTATGCCATTAACTGAAATGTATGTTAAGGATAAAAGAAGAAATAAAAACTTCAGTTCAGAAGATGAGTAACATAAGAGCCGACTGACTGACCTTATGCCATTAACTCAAATTTATGTTAAGGATAAGAGAAGAAATAAAAACTTCAGTTCAGGAGATGAGTAACATAAGAGCCGACTGACTGACCTTATGCCATTAACTCAAATTTATGTTAAGGACAAAAGAAGAAATAAAAAGTTCAGTTTAGGAGATGGGTAACATAAGAGCCGACTGACTGACCTTATGCCATTAACTCAAATTTATGTTAAGGACAAAAGAAGAAATAAAAAGTTCAGTTTAGGACAGAAGTACGTAGACCCTGGACGTGTTCGTTGTTATTTTTGTTGACAATAGGAACATTTTCAAAACCAGAATGTGAAGTTCCTTTGTCTGGGGTTTGAGCACTTGTGTTTGATGCAGGGTTTGCTGCTTACATATTTAGAAGTTTGGATTATCTGCGTCAGAAGGACATACATCTGGCAACCATCGGACACAATGCTGCCACTAATGATAATCATGTAAATGAGAATTTCTTAAATTGCTTACAACATAGATTTCGGGTGAGACATCCCCAGAATGAGATGCCCATAAAAATAGTTGAAGTTATAATGTACTAGGAATTATCGTTACTATTTGGTGCGTGTATCGGCACGTGCCACCTGCCTCTGTCCAATAACGATTTACCTTGGATAATCAGTGACAGCTGCACCCCCCTTTTATTTTCAAGAAACATCTGCTTATTAATTTTATTTTAGAGGTAAGATGCTCCTCTCTGGCTCGCGTAAGAAAAATGTCTTAAGATATCAATTGTTATGTTAATCAGCAATAATATTCTCCAGGGCTGTAGTAGATAATATATATTAATGTAGGTTAAAATTAACCCTTTGTTACCAATTGGGATATTTGCTATTGAATAATTATTATCAATGTTGGAGCTGTAGGCTGAGACACAGTAAGGCCATGCTACGGGGGCATCCAGGAACTTCACAAAAGGGTTCCTGACCCTCAGTCGAAAAAACACTAGACTAGCCACAGGCCTGATTACTGGACACTGTGCTCTAAGAAAACACCTACACACTATGGGCTTTCACCAAGACCAGGTTATGTGTAGACTCTGTGGGGAAGATGAGGAGACTGCTTCTCACGTCATTTTTGACTGCAATTCCCTACTTCCGTGTGGCGACTGAGCATGGGACAACTGCAACCCAGGCTCGACATCCACGAAAAATACCTAGCCAAACGCCTGATCAAACTTGCTAAGATCCTTGGCCTTGACTAGGAAAACATGCTACTTTCCAAGCACAAAAAGCACAATTGAGGCTTAGTTGCAGGGGCTGATATAGCCCTAAGAAGGAATCTAGCTCACGAATACCTATACGAAGCTGTAGGGGGTCGACAGAAGGAAACTATAAGATCCTTGTGGTGTTTATTGGCCAGCCTACATACCAGTATGGTTTTCGGTGCAGCCTCCTTGCTGGCCATTGCTTCATTTTAAAAATTATTCTTTCATTTTTATTAATAAAATATTATTCATTTGACATTTTGTAAACTCTAAATTATTTTTTATATTCACATGTAAACATAACAATCCTCTAATAACCAGAGAGCTGTGAAATCAGCCGATGGCTACGAAATTTACTTAAAATATTATTTCCTCTAGGGAGCTGCGACGACAGCCGAAGGCTGCTAAATCTAATTGAAATAATATATTCACTGGAGATCTGCGGCAAAATTCATTTCCAAAGATATTTTCCCTGGACAGCTTGACAACAGGCTGACAATTTTCATCAAATACCTGCGACATCAGCCGGAGGATGTCACATCCCAAGAATAAAGAAAGATAAGATTTAGTATGGTTTTCCGTACCATTTATTTTGGAATGTAGTCGTCATAATTCGTCCAGAAAAACAAAACCTCGGAATTATTGTCGGCGCTCAAAAATATCAAATCGTATTTGAGTTAAAGAAATTATAACCGAGACGAAACACGAGGTGTACCTGCTATTCATTGATAAAAGAAAATGGCTGACGCTTCAGATCAGGTTACTTACTTGGTCTATACGGCCATGCCTCGATTATAATTATGAACCCTGATCCTTGTTTCACATTCTTGTGTAACAAAGGGTTAACCTTACAGCAGATGTCTATTTTCTAATAAGAATATTTTATTAGTTTTATATTTGTCTAAGACGCTGTGCTGGTCTACAGTTTAATAATTATATATTGGGGAGGGTGTTTTATAAGGCCTTCGCCACTTTCAAGGTCCTAAAGGGCAATGTACTACGCTATACTGCATAATAATTTATGTACACCAAGGTCTTTTTGGAGGGCAAAGTACGCTATGAATTTTTAATGTAAAATATTTCGCAAACGAACTAGATCTCAAAAATAAATCCACCTGTTTAGGAAAATCCAACTCGGACGGGAATTGAATTTCCGAGCTCGACTTCAAGAGACAAGTGTCCTTACTTGACTAGCAAGCAAGACTGTTTCGATTCACTTTGATTAAACAATATTTCATATCAAACGAAAAGCAGGAGATATAATAAATATCCACTAAAAATATCCATGCATTTATATGACTCGAACCCACGCCTTTGTATAAGTGCGTCACTCTTATTTTAGGCAACACAGGTTTCTTATTTTAGGTTTCTGATAATTGAGGACATTATAAAAATTTTTACTCATATTTTTCCAAAATTATCAAAAGTATTAACCATTATCCTATGAAGGAACCTTACTTCACTAGATCGGTTCTAAGTCCAGAACCGTAAGTCCAATTTTCGTTTACTCATCCTCCCCGTAGACCGCAGATTCTACACAAAAGTTTAATCTTTGCTTCAAATTTCTAGGTTCAGTCATTGTCGAGCTACGTTGATTATGTGTAGGTATATCAGTTGGGCTTTGCGCTTTATAAAGAAGTGAGGTCTAGTTTTAACACTAAGATTTTCCTTTAAACGTCAGTTTGATTGTCTGTTATTTCCATGACAACTTGTTATGAACATTCATTACGTTCATGGAATTTGCTGATTAGTTTTTAGACCTTATGGGACCTCGTGGTGTACCATTCTTTGAGTGAGGTCTACAATTCGGAGAAATTCTAGTCATACCAGGATAGTGCTGTACATGTAAAATAAATCAACGGAATTTTTGGCTATTATCTTTAAAAGAGATCAACCCCAAAAGAGAAGACCATAATTAAATGTTCTGGTCCCTATAGATTTAGTTATTTTGGAAGAAGCATCGGACGAATTGATGTCTATTTTTAACTCCACAATTTTTCTTTAAAAGATTGTTAGTCTTTGTAAATGTTTGTTTCACAAGAACATTTGATATGTTTCTATATACGCAGACCCTTATAAGTAGTTTATATAAGTAAATGTATATTTCCTTGTGCTATTATGTCACAATGTTTCTGGGCATCATAGCATTACAAGGATAGCATTATTTTCAACAATCACTGCAATACCACTAAGCCTAAGCTACACTTTTAACAATTTCCTTATAATGCTACCACTTGGTGCTATTACCATAGCTACTCAATTGTCCATAGGAGGCTGAGTTACCCCCAAACACACCAAGTAGAAAATTCGAAAAAACCTTTTTCAAATTTTCGACCTGTCCAGGAATCGAACCCGGAACCTCCGTGGTGCAAGCGGAGTGTGATGCGCAATCTGCCACGGAGACGTCAGTTTATATAAGTTGTTGATTGGTTTTGAATACCGAGTTTCTCTATTCGCAGACCCTTATTACGTTTATATAAGTAATTGATTGGTTTTTGATAGGAATACCGAGTTTCTCTATACGCAGACCCTTATTACGTTTATATAAGTAGTTGATTGGTGTTTGATAAGAATACCGAGTTTCTCTATACGCAGACCCTTATTACGTTTATATAAGTAGTTGATTGGTGTTTGATAAGAATACCGAGTTTCTCTATTCGCAGACCCTTATTACTTTTATATAAGTAGTTGATTGGTGTTTGATAAGAATACCGAGTTTCTCTATTCGCAGACCCTTATTACGTTTATATAAGTAGTTAATTGGTGTTTGATAAGAATACCGAGTTTCTCTATTCGCAGACCCTTATTACGTTTATATAAGTTGTTGATTGGTTTTTGATAAGAATACTGAGTTTCTATATACGCAGACCCTTATAAGTAGTTTATTGGTTTTTGGTTTCTACTGATCCACTTTAACAGCGTAATGCCAAATTTTTACGGAACTAAAATTTGGATACAGTAGAGTAGACAAATGAAAAAGAGGAGGAACTTTTATATTAAAAAAAAAAAGATGACCGTATACGGATGTAATATGACGCGTCCGAACAGCTATTGAAATAACTTGGCAAATATCAGATACAAATAAAGGACAGGATGACCGTACGGATGTAATATGACCGCGTCCGAACAGCTATTGAAATAACTTGCCAAACATCAGATACAAATAAAGGACAGGATGACCGTAAGGATGTAATATGACCGCGTCCGAACAGCTATTGAAATAATTTGGCAAACATCAGATACAAATAAAGGACAGGATGAACATGGCACTCAAAGAAATCAATCCGAGCATGTCATTCAATCTTTGGCTTTTTCAAAAAAAAAAAATCTTTTCATAAAAAGGAAACAAATGTTGCGGTTTAACCGAATATCCTTTATCTGTTTGTCTTTTGATTTTCCGATATCTATTGGGAACTTTAACATTAACACGTTCGTTTCCTACCAGGCATATATATTTTGGCTCATTATTTTCAGTAGATGATACAACATTGGAATGAAATGCATATATTTTCTGATAAATAACCAAGCAGCTATAAAGGCTATTGGTAGCTTCCAGGGTAGATCAAAGCTAACCCGGGAGTGCCTGCAAACCCTAACAGAACTGGGCAGGCTCAATAAGGTATACTGGAGTGGGTAACAGGACATACGTGGATTTTCAGTAAATGAACATGCTGACCAGCTGGCGAGACCCCCTTCATTGGTCCCGAACCGCCAGTTAGTGTCAGCTAAACTAAAGCCCGCATTTCGGTGAGACAATGGATGAGGGAGAGTTATGTGTCTCACTGGACTAAAACCTCAGGACAGTGACACAGCAATCAAATGATGGCAGAACCATCAAAATCTCTAACTGCTGATCTCCTTCGCTTAAGTCGAAAACAAATGACTGGTCACTGGACTAATAAGGGGACATTGTGGTCTCAGGAAACACCTACTAAATATGGAAATGTTTAGAGAAAACCCATTGTGCACTCTATGTGGGGAGGAAAAATAAATAGCCTCTCGTGTGATCTTTGATTACTGTGCCCTACTCAGTTGGAGAGTGAGTATCATCGGGTCACCAAACCCCAGAGAAGAACTTCTCCAAAAAAATCTGGCAAGAAGACTGCTCAAACTTTCTGGGCAGTTGAGTCTTAGCTAGAGAAATGGGCTTAACCCCAATACACAAAAAGCCCATGAGACTGAGGTGTAAGGATTCCAAACCTTAACGAAATGAAACATTCGAATCCACAAAAAAAAAAAAAAATTGTTATTTTAAGTAACAAGCTAGAAGTGAGGTAGAATTTTCATCTTCTTAGGTTTGGTAGCCTTACATCAGGTTAAGCTTGGATTTCTAGCAAAGTTTCAACTGCTCAAAGAGCAAGATTTTTTTGACGAGTTTTTCTTTGCGAGGTTTAGTGACCCAATGATACTCACTCTTCAAATGAGTAGGGCACTGCAATCAAAAATTACATGAGTGGCAGTTCTTACGTCTTCTCCACATAATGCACACGATGGGTGTTTCCTGGCGATTTTTATTTTGTGTAAATGTTTCGTTAGTCCATAATGTAACATTTATTAGTCCAGTAACAAAAAATAGTCGTCCTTTGGAAAATAGTAGCTCACGCAACTACGCGTGACTACCATACCTCGACTTCAAGCGACTACACGCTAAAGCTATACGAATCCTATTGGAGTTTTATTTGTCGCTTAAAGTTGCTCGTAGTAACGTGTGAGCTTATAGTTGCGCATAGTCGTATCCAAAGGACCACCGCCCCTACTTTCCTATACTACAGCACGTTGTCACGTTGAATACACTCTTTCTCGGTTCAGTTTAAGGGTACATAAATATGGAGAGGAACGTGTTAAACATAATTCTAATCCAAACATCCACATATTTTAAGAAAAAGATATTTTGGTGTCTCTCGTTTTCTAATCATTTAACAAAAACGGAATGGTTAAAAAATATAAATGACAAATTACAGTAGGACAGCCCAAAACACCAAAAGATATACAACAATTGATTTTTCATCAGTCCATTTCCTTTCCCTATTGAATGCATTAGATATTTATTCTTGTAATATGTTCCATTTGATTATTATTATTATTATTTATTTATGACGAGATAATGGTCAATAAAAAATATAATATTGATTTTGATTGTTATATCCCCCCGGATGGAATTAGGGATGAATTTGACAGGGTGAACCAGAACAATAAGGCGTTGGTTGTCTCGCAGCCAACTTTTAGAATTTTATCCACCTCGAAGCGACGTGGCGGTTCAAGCCCTCGGCAATGATTTTTCTTAAATTTCTATTATTGTGACAACGCGTTTCTTAAATTAGCACAAATACGACTGATGAATATATATAAAAAAAAACATTTCATTTATCTTCCTTTACAAGGCCACCAAATATGGCGCGTTCTTGTCACCACAAGGATTTTTCCCCCTTTAACTATTACGTGTTTATCTGGTTTCCTCTAATTTTGATCGGGATAAGGAAATATAATTTCCATGGTAATGTGTCAGAGGTTAGACACCTCTGAAACACAATAAATAATAATAATGAGGATTTCGTGCTGCAGTTTGGCTGTTCGAGCCCAGGTAATGACGAATTTTTCTTAATTGAATCAGTTATTTCAGAAATCCCATATGTCAAAAATATCAACTTTTCGGGAGGCGAAGAAAATCTTTATGGTGTTCCTGAAATGAACGCAAATCTTTATACAAATCATCTGAGTTATAGTGTTTCTATAGGAAACGATGCGTTTTCAACTCCTCTTTCCACTGGTATTAATTAATATAATAACCCAGAATAAAGATCAAATATGTCATTCCCTATTGCATTTAGGCCATATTTTCACTATTTTTGGTTATTTTTTTAACTTTGGAGCCATGGCGTCCAAAAACCGATATTTCCGAAGCATAAAAACGTATGACATTCGTACGAAATCGTGTGAAGAGCTCTGGAGCTAAACCGCTGCTCCGATTTTTAAGAAATTTGGCACAGGTCATCTATGTGTATTTTTCTTTTTCTCGATAGCGCTCCCAGGGCCCCGAACAGATTTTTTGGAACCAAATCTCTGAAATCTAAACCTCATAATCAATTTTGATAAAAATTGAAATTAGTAATTATGGAATCATTTTGTGGGATAAATGGGCCCATGGGGGTGTATCTCTGTCAGGGGCTCCGTTATTGGACCAACAAGGTAAAGTCACCTGAAATTTTTAAAAAAATCTGTATATTCTAGAGCCGACAGGTACTATACAAGGTTTTGGAAATTAATGAATCACTGTTTTCAAGCTCTTATTCTTCCCCTCCGGTTTGAGTACCAAGAACTTCGCTATTGGACCAAATCTCCAAAATTGAAACCACATAAATAATTCTGATGAAAATTAAAATGGATAATTATGGCATTATATATATATATATANATATCACCATATTCAAGTTTTTTTTTCAGAGAGGCCCCACAGGGTCCCAGGACAAAGAACGTCTTATTTGTGCCAAATCTCTAATGCAAACCACATAACCAATTTGATTTAATTTTAAATTGGTAAATATGGCCCGCTGGGGGCCCTAACAAGCTCCTTGAAATGGGGATTCCTTTTAAAAGAAACCGGTTAGGTATATAATGACTACAGCCTACAGGGATTATTGAAAATATTTATCACTGTATATTCAGAGCTTTTATTCAGAGTATCTCCACAGAGTTCGGGACCAAGGACGTCACATTTAGGCCATATCTCTAAAATCCAAACCTGCACATAATCAATTTTCATGAAATTTAATCTGGTAATAATAGCAATATTTTACCTAAAGACATTGGTCCGTGGAGGCGCAACTTCACCAGAGGCCCCGTTTAGAGGCCCCACAGCAGGGTCCCAAAAACAAATGTGGTATGCTCAGGTAGCACAGTCACCGTAGTATTTTATTTAATATTTTTTGGAATTTTGTATGCTTTTCGGTCAGGGGCCCACAAATGTAAAAATATGAATTCTCATTTTGATAAAATTTTGCATTCTCAGTCATCCAAGTACTAAAGTTGAAAAAATTTGGTATTGGGGCCCTACAAATGTGACAATATAAAAATCGTCTCACTTTGATATAAATATAGCTATTCTCCCAAGTATAGTAATATTTTAACCAATGGCCAACGTCAACAGACTAAATCTGCCACAACTAATAAAAATAATATATATATTTTTTTTTATGACAATTAAGGCGCTTTATCTACGAGGTCGTTCGCGCCGAATCCCTGATTCACAGGAGTCTAAAGCAGTCCGTTTAAGGTAGACCACAAGAGAGTCTAACACCAAAGGGTCATCAAACAAGGACGGAGGGGGGAGGAGAGATGTCATGGCACCGAAAGAGATGGACAGTGCAGGATATGCTGGACAGAAATAGCTCCACTTTGGCATACTGGAGGCGAGGTTTTATTAAACAGGAAACCGTGAGTAAGCCGAAATAATATTTTTATGTTGCTCATCGGTCAAAACATTGTTTTAATTAGATTTGCAGATATCGAATTTTAGTAAAGATTTGTGCGTATTTACAACGTTAGACCGAAAGACNAGACAGCATAGCTCCACTTTGGCATACTGGAGGCGAGGTTTTATTAAACAGGAAACCGTGAGTAAGCCGAAATAATATTTTTATGTTGCTCATCGGTCAAAACATTGTTTTAATTAGATTTGCAGATATCGAATTTTAGTAAAGATTTGTGCGTATTTACAACGTTAGACCGAAAGACCAAACTTAGGAATACGGAAGAGGAAGTGCGGTTTTCCGTACAAGTTATTTTCTCTTTTTATTGAGTTTGCTTGGTCAAACTGTTTGTTTTACGGAATAATAAGTTTGCAATTTGATAAAATTAAAAGTTTTAAAATTACAAACTTATATAGTATTTTTATTAGATAATATGTTTCGTTTTAATGTCTTTGATGACTTTATAAAATTTTATTGTTTCAAGGATTATTTTAAATATTTTATTGATATCTACTTTGAAAAAGTCAGAAGACGAAAATTAAAATATTTAAAATCATCCTTGAAACAAAAGACTTGTATAGTCTGTAATTTTAAAACTGTATTTTTTAAAAACCTTGAAAATGCTCGACTTTTTCAAGGGACAGCCCTTTTATCATTGTGGTGCTTCAAAATTATTAAGTTTGGAAGCATTTTGACTCCTTCCCGCATTAGAATGTAAATGAGAATTTAAAATGTCTAATAATGTGTTTGGCGTCGTTGGCAAATGTATTCGGGGTCTACATAATAGTCAGTATTTTTTATAATAAACCTTTTTACTTAAAGAATTTGAAAGTTTGCTATGGCCCTTCGGAATGGAAGAGGAAGAATTGAAAGAGCGAGTGATAAGGTAGAAGCTTGCGATATCTTTTGGCAAGATTCTTTACACAATAATAATTGCAACACTAAGACGATGTGTTCAGCTGTAAAGATTCAATTCATCACTTGCACAAGCACAACGGCATTTGGATCAGAAAATGTATTTCAAAGACCTAAAAAAGGTAAAAGGAATTCTTTCATTTTATATTATGATTTAACAAAGCACAAAGGATATCTTGGAGCAATATTTAATACCCTATTCTATTCACAATGAGAAGATATTTGGGGAATTTTTGCAGCTGGCAAAGGACACATAGATCTGATATATCCTTTTTGTTATTTTTTAAGAAATCTTCAAAGATTGTTAGAAATATTGCAAAAATCTTGAATTACACATTGCTCTATACAAATCTGTTTTCCCCTCGAAAAAGATGTCTCGTTTCATATTCCGGTTAGTTGGTTAGGTATAAACAAAAAAAGACATGGCTAGATGGCGGATGTTTGCTCATACCCCATAGGAGCAAGAGGTAAAAGCCATTAGCAACACTATCTATGAATGAAAACAATAATCCAAAATATATTAAACTTAAAATTATATACGAGTATGTTCTGTATGTATAACATGTTAATTAGAAGAGTTAGTATGTTCTGTATGTATAACATGTTAATTAGAAGAGTTAGTATGTTCTGTATGTATAACATGTTAATTAGAAGAAAAATATTACCATGTATGACAACATGTTATTTAGAATAGTTAAAAAAAATATTACCATGTATGACAACATGTTAATTAGAATAGTTAAAAAAAATATTACCATGTATGACAACATGTTAATTAGAATAGTTAAAAAAAATATTACCATCTATGACAACATGTTAATTAGAATAGTTAAAAAAATATTACCATGTATGACTTGCAAAGTTTCATTTTTCTGGGACAATCAGGAGCAGAGAAGCAGAGGGTGCGGCTAAAGCGACACAAGGTGTCCGAGGAGATTTTTTTAATGAATTTCGCGAATTAAGGCCAGAAGGACCTCAATTCCAATTTCCCGTATCTTGGACTCCAACACTCGGGCCGCGATAAGCGCGAGGTGGAAAAAACATATATATGAATTTTTGACATTTTTCGAGGTGCTCGTAAAAGGACGGACAAAAGTCAAATAAAAGTTAAACTTCATCTGTTATACGTGCAAACGACAAACATGAAAAAAAAACTTTAGATTTAAAGGGTCAGAATTGAAATTAAAGACACCTACAAACTAGGTTTAGCGTATTTATACCACGTTCGTGTTATTTTCTTGGCATTGTAAAGTTAGCGTTTTGTTTGATATAAAAACAATAGATAATATTAATCACAGAAAAAAGCAATGTCTCCAGGACGGATGTTGTCGGTACACCTAATAGCTTCTTAGGGCGATCACCCTTTGGGCGCGGCCAATACAAGCGACTGATTCAAATGAATGTATTTATACAGCTTACAGTGTACTGTCGCGACTAATACAAGTGACTGATTCAAATGAATGTAGGTATACAGCTTACAGTGGACTGTTGCGACTAATACAAGCGACTGATTCAAATGAATGTATAGGTATACAGCTTACAGTGGACTGTTGCGACTAATACAAGCGACTGATTCAAATGAATGTAGGTATACAGCATACAGTGGACTGTTGCGACTAATACAAGCGACTGATTCAAATGAATGTATAGGTATACAGCTTTCAGTGTACTGTCGCGACTGATTCAAATGAATGTAGGTATACAGCTTTCAGTGCACTGTCGCGACTAATACAAGCGACTGATTCAAATGAATGTAGGTATACAGCTTTCAGTGCACTGTCGCGACTAATACAAGCGACTGATGCAAATGAATGTATAGGTATACCGCTTACAGTGGACTGTCGTGTACTCAAAGTGGTGAGCTTATAGTCGCGCATAAAATTTTGAGGAGAAATAGAATCCATTGAGGGGGCAAGAATGTAATCTAGTATTCATATCTTTGAAGAGAGCCCAAAAACCTGCATTGAACGTGCGCAATATGTGCTCTATAAATTATTTTTATTATTATATAAATATATAATGTTATATTAAATATATTATGTTATGTATGTAAATCTGTCTTTTAAGTTTTCATCTTTTGTTGGATTCTTTTGTTGAGATGATTTAGATTGAGAGCATCAGAATCAAGCCTACTGCATCTTGCCCTTTGTGTATTTCAAAAGAAATATTTAAGATTGAATCCAAAGTCTTGATCCGTGAATTGAACAATTGATCTTCTGTGAATCTTTAAGATGTTCAAAGTAATATTTTGATTTATGGAAAAAGCAGCTGATTCCAAATGCATTCGTCTTTGTTTAGTGGCACACGCTATGTGTTGAAAAAATCAAAAGAAAGACCACAGTGGTCTACTTTGCTTTTGACATCACACTGATTCCTAATGAAAACTCTTGTTTCCGTTGAAATATATCAACGGAAATGGATATTACGAGGTCCCCTCAAAACATATTAACACTAAAACACATTAATTTCTCTGCCTCCAGAATTTCACGTTCAATAGATCCCGAGTTATTAAAGAACATCTATCGACCATCCCCTTTTTTTTATTTGGCTTAACGTCTCTTTAACATCTATTTGTCATTCAAGACGGGGGTTTCACCCTCCATTCGCTGGAAACTTGCAAACCAGCTACCCACATTGACCTCACCCAGCCTGGGTTGGGCCGGAAAAATAGACAGCATCACGAGGGCACAAAAATACGTGGACACCCACATGGCGCAAGCTCGCTAAACGTTGCTTAACTTCAGTGATCTATCGGGAACGTGCCAGAGACGCTGGCTTATCGACAATCCTTTAACTAAATATTGATATATTATTTATGTCAAATTTAATGATAATACTAGAGGTACTGCGAACTATAGACCTCACACAGCGAGTGGTCCAATATGACCAAAACCTATGAATATTATGATTGTTTGTCTGTTTAACTCTATAGAGTTATCGTAGTAAACAGACAAACAAAAGGATATTTGTGGTGTTAAAACTAGACCTCACTTCCTTTGTGAAAAAACTGCAAACTTTTTGTTCATTATCCTTCTAATAATACCTACGCAGCGCAACATATTGAGTATCACTGTGGTCCAGTGATGTTCGGCGTACGGATTCATCCTTATTTGTCGGAAATTCTGACCTGGGTATGGCATACGGATAGCAGTCTGATCCGTACGCGAAATGTACAGAAAACTAAGGAATATGGTGCCTAGAGACTGGGACTTGAACCCAAACCGCCTAATGACAAGTCTACTGTGTTTACCACTCGGCCACTGAGGTTGGTCAACCTATATCGGTTGACCAAAATTCGTTCTACTCATGCGCGCGCATGTACTGAAACGGATTTTCGTCCGACTTACATTTAAATTTTCCATATTAGTGAGTAATCACGCGTAATCACGAAACCAGGAAACCACTAGAAACGTAGAATTGTCTTTTTCGTTAATGATTTTTTTTTTTTCGTGGAAATAGTCACTAATATTTCGTGGAAACTTACGTGTTGTACAAAAATTGTCTAACAACACTTATAACATACATCTTCATGAATAGCTGGGTTATACAATTTGCAGTGTTTTAAGGCACGTACGGAAATGTCATCAAAAATACGGAAATTTTTACTATTGGTACGGAATTGCTCTCTTGAGTTCCGAACATCACTGCTGTGGTCCTATTGCATATGGGACTCAATGTTACGAGTCAAAATTTCATATTTTACGTTTCAAATTATACCTACGTAGAATAAAAACAGTCATTTCGTAGACTGCGATGGATTTTGTTGAAATGTGATATTTAAGTACCATTTTTATGGTTTTACTACCCAACGTGTCAGTCACAAATCTATACTTATAAAACGCAAAGCCCAGTTGGTATACTGACGTACTGACTGACTGATAATCAACGTAGCTCCACGATGGCTAAACGTAGAGACTTGAAACTTTGCACACAGGTCCCTTTTAGTATGTAGGTGCGTAATAAGAAAGGAAAAAAAAACAAAGTTCAAGT
>CM022881.1:6774559-6788848 GCA_012654025.1 Pachypsylla venusta
ACTCGCTAATTTTGCATACAATAGTATACCTAACACACTCGCTAATTTTGCATACAATAGTATACCTAATATACTCGCTAATTTTGCATACAGTAGTATACCTAACACACTCGCTAATTTTGCATACAATAGTATACCTAACATACTCTCTAATTTTGCATACAATAGTATACCTAACACACTCGCTAATTTTGCATGCAGTAGTATACCTAACACACTCGCTAATTTTGCATACAATAGTATACCTAACATACTCTCTAATTTTGCATACAATAGTATACCTAACTCACTCGCTAATTTTGCATACAGTAGTATACCTAACACACTCGTTAGTTTTGCATACAATAGTATACCTAATATAACTACTCGCTAATTTTCCATACAATAGTATACCTAACATACTCGCTGATTTTGCATAGAATAGTATACCTAACATACTCGCTAATTTTGCATACAATAGTGTACCTAACATACTCGCTAATTTTGCATACAATAGTATACCTAACATACTCGCTAATTTTGTATACAATAGTATACCTAATATACTCGCTAATTTTGCATACACTAGTATACCTAACATACTCGCTAATTTTGCATACAATAGTATACCTAACATACTCGCTAAGTTTGCATACAAATAACAAAATCGAAAAGCCCTTAACACCAGCCATAACATATCAAAAATTTTTGTTTCTACAACAAACTGCTAAAAAGATAAAAATCATTTTCTAAATCACAATATTGGGTCCCAGGTCCCCTGGTGACCCCCGGAGGGAACCAATGCCCCCAATAACCATACAGCAAATTTCCTTCATGCCCTAAACATGAATACCAAATTTCATCAAAATCGGATGAAAATTGTGTCTTTTATCGCGAAACATAAATACATACACATATACTAGTACATTTCGGGGTCAAAAGTGGAGTTCACTAACGTTCACAAAAATTAAAGTTGAGACCCTTCTGTTTTTTTCCTCATTTTATTTGTACTTTCATTTGAACAAAAATATTTGTTCCATTCCATTTAAAGCTCTTGAGAAATCGACACTTTTTGTTAATTAACTGTCGCTTTTGGGGTTCAAACCTGTATCTCACCATAGCCATTCGATTGGCCATGGCCATTTTCCGGCCCCTAGAGCTTTACAAAATTCAAAAATTCCAAGTTCAAAAATTAAGTGGTTTGACCGGTCGTTCTGGGACACGCTGTATAATCGGTGTAATAGCCATTTGAATTTCACAGCAATTTTCAGATTTTCATAATTTTTTACAGACTTTGCGAACCCAACGTTGCTTGGCAAAAACTGAATTTAATGCTACTTCTAGGGTAATTATTCTGTGAATACATACAATTTTACTTCTTTTGTAAAAAAAAATGTTATTAAATCATACACGGAATGCATGAGTTTACGCGTGCAATGTCTGTCTTATAGAAAATCAATCAATTCTATTAAAATTTTATGAATGGTTTTTATTTTCCCACCTAAATCTGATTCTCCCTTCTTATTAAATTGATATAAAATAGGTCGTGAGACTCGTGGAGACCATTCCGTTACAGAATAAACAAGGGGGATTGCATCAGGTAACCTAGATAGCAAATCTATCAACTCTCAGGTAAATTTGTTAACAGAACATTGCTCATTGCTTTTTAATAAAAAAACTTTTTTAGTTGAATAAAGGCGCATCAACAGCGAGCTCGTCCGCGCCAAAACCCATGAATTAGAACTATCTGCATGTTTAAAATAGATCAAAATGGGGTCCAACCATAGAGGGGAATGCAACAAGGACGGCGGACAGCGAAGAGAGGACATGTCGAAGGACAGAGATGGGCTGGTGCAGGATATACTGAAAAAATTTGTCTCAAGGAACCTTCCTTATTTACATTAAAAATACTCCTTAAATCCGGAAGCATATCAAACCCATTGGAATTAAAAGTTAATAACTTTAATATTAATTATTATTAAAATTGATACCCTGAATCCCTGATAAGTAATGTATGTGAAGTGTTCTTAATAATTCAGCATCCTTGTAGACTAACATTTGGAACTAATTTATAAACGATTCAACTCAGCATACAATGTGATTGCCTAATATTATAAGGAGTATGCAGGTATGCTGGACAGCACCACATTGACAGATTGGTGGCGAGGTTTTCTTGAAAAGGAAGTTGTGAGACTGATATGGTATGACCTATTTTCAGTTAATTACGATCTCTCCGGCTCTTGAAGATCGGATACTAGATGTCTATGGTTGAATGCCAGGTTTGATCCTCTTCAGCCTATTTAGTGGGCTCTAAACGTTCGTTTTGTTTGTACCACAATAATACTCGAATGCCTTGTTCTAATTTAATTGCAGTTTTGTCCATAGAATTTGTGTAATCATGTGCCAACAAAGGTGCATTATTTTTCCCCAATCCAATTATGACTCATTAACTGCCACAGTGAAAATATTAGGCCACACTTGAGAGTTAGTTGGGGATGACATCCTTACGGCCGAGTAAATCTGAGCTGATGGTGTTGTATAATACAGAAAGCAACTCTAGTATGATTTGTTTACACATATTTGTGGCTGTATTATAGTGTTCTTTTAATTTTTGATGCCTAAATAATAAAATTAAAAAAAAAAAAAAAAAAAAAAAAAAAAAAAAAAAAAAANAAAAAAAAAAAAAAAAAAAAAAAAAAAAAAACACCTCTGTAATATTATTATGTTACTGACGGAATTATAAAACCATGCCATGGTTTTTAAGCCAATGCCATTTATTAGCCTGTAAGATTAGATGCAAGAGGACTATTAAAAACTTTAGCAAACGATATTTTTTTTTTTATTAAAGCTGCAGTTGAATACATCTGGCTATCATCGGCAACGATGATGCCACCATTAATTGATTGATTATAACTATCACCAGGGTCTCATAGTGGCAATTTTAACTGAGTGAGTTCTACTTTACACAGAACTACCAGTGTATTCAAATGGAAAATAGAGATTATGGAATGTTATGTCTTAGGACGAAGAATTCTTATAGGTCGTAAGACTTCATATTATTTCACACCTCTTCAATAACAGTTGTAGAAAACGAACATACCATGTTGTGAATACACCAGTTCCCGTCAGATCACTGAAGTTAAGCAGCGTCAGGCGTGGTCAGTACTTGGATGGGTGACCGCCAGAGACCACCACATATCGTTGGCTATTTTTTCCGGCCCAACCCAGACTGGGTGCGGTCAATGTGGGCAGCTGGTTTGCAAGTTTCCAGCGAATGGAGGGTATAACCCCCGTCTTGAATGACCAATAGATATTAAAGAAACGTTAAGCCAAATTAAAAAGAAAAGAAAAATAATAACAGTTGTCTCTATAAACACCACAAATTCAAAGCTACTAACTTCTCTGAAAGGATAATTTGAGGAAGTATAAATGTACATTTAATTTATTGGGATGGGAAATGCTCCATTTTTACAGAAATGGATGAAGCGATATCCAAAATAAGGAGTCACCTGTGAGCTCTTGAGGGCTTCATTCTTTGAATGGAATGAGATTTTTTTTTTTTTTTTACTCTTTTTTTCAAGGTTTTTAATTTATTTTATTTGTGGTAACCTAAAAAAAGTTCGATTCTCATGAGTTCTCATTGGGAGGCAGCTGAATTTTGCTCCCGAACTACCCACGCTAGAGATCTAGAGAAGCTTTGTATTAATGTGGAGGTTGAAAAACAGTTGTCTTCAGAACACTGAAGAATTAAGAAACACTTTTGGTTCCATGTGTGCCTTCAGTCATTTCCTTGAGTTCGAGGTTCTACAATTTACCTGACTCTTGTTCCGTTCACCTGAATTTGATGATTTCATGGACCGAGAAAATGAATTTTGAGAAAATGAATTTTCCCAATTTTGTTTTTAATTGTCTTTCTGTATCACAATAACTCTCGAGCGCTTCCGATTTTGATGAAATTTGGTATGCAAATTCATAGAACTAGTTGATACATTTTTGGGACCTATACAGTAGTCCAACCAGTGCGGTGCGGAACAATCCACTGTGTATAGATTTGTATATCAGCTAGCAGGGCCATGTTACAGGGTCAATATAGGGAGCCAAACATGGAGATCGTTGCCTTCAATTGCAAAAATATCAGATGAGCCAATGGCCTGGTGGTTTGACAAGAAACTTGCACATTATGGACTTCCATCAGGACTAAATTTTGTGTGTGTAGACTCTGCAGGGAGGATGAGGAAACTGCTTGATGCCGTCACTTTCGATGGCAACTACCTGTTTACTTGCATGGAGACTGGACTCAAGTTGTGAACGTTAGTGAACTCCACTTTGGACCCCAACAACCCAACATACATCCCGAAATGCACTTGTATATGTTTATTTGTGTATGTGTGTAAATGTGTATGTATTTTTGTGTGTTACGCGATACAAGCCACAATTTTCATTCGATTTTGACGAAATTTGGTATATCTACATATTTAGAAAAAAATTTGCTGTATAGTTTTTGGGGGCTCTGAGCCCCCTGGGGTACCAATATTGTGTTTTTTAAAAATGATTTTTATCTTTTTAGCGGTTTGTTGTAGACACGTAATTGTTATGGCCCCCGACAACAAGAACATTATTCATAGCGAGCACATTCTCTGAGCAGCTCAGGATACAGTTTAACAAAGACGTTACGCAAAACGAAACACTATTCATAGCGAGCACATTCTCTCAGCAGCTCAGGATACAGTTTAACAAAGACTTTACGCAAAACGAAACACTATTCATAGCGAGCACATTCTCTCAGCAGCTCAGAATACAGTTTAACAAAGACGTTTCGCAAAACGAAACACTATTCATAGCGAGCACATTCTCTGAACAGCTCAGGATACAGTTGAACAAAGACGTTACGCAAAACGAAACACTATTCATAGCGAGCACATTCTCTGAGCAGCTCAGGATACAGTTTAACAAAGACTTTACGCAAAACGAAACACTATTCATAGCGAGCACATTCTCTGAGCAGCTCAGGAAACAGTTTAACAAAGACGTTACGCAAAACGAAAGTATCGTTTTTGATAGTTTCTCTATAGTTATAAGTCAGTCACTATAACAACTGTGCTTTGTGTACAGATAGTTAGTACTTCTAGGAGATCAAGCGGAATCCCTGTAGGGCTGTGGTGAACACTTAAATATTTACCGAACCAATTAGGTCAGTTCATTTCATTTCATTAAGCTTTAACCTCTTAGGTTTGGGATCCCTACACCTCAGCCTCCTGGGCTTTTTTGTGTATTGGGTTAAGCTTATTTCTCTAGTTAAGGTTCAACTGCCCAGTGAGTTTGAGCAGTCTTCTTACCAGATTGTTTTGGACGAGTTCCTCTCTGGGGTTTAGTGACCCGATGATACTCACTCTCCATTTGAGCAGGGCATTGCAATCAAAGATCACATGAGAGGCTGTTTCCTCTTCCTCCCCACATAGTGTACACAATGGGTTTCCCATAAAGATTCCCATATTAGGTCAGTTAATTGCACATGAGGATTTCGTGCCGAGGCAGGAGTGGGCCGGTGGTTCAATTTTCGACTCCCCAGTCATGCCGGATTATTCTTGATTGAATATTGATTATTTTTTTAATTCTATATTATTGTCACATAGAATTTATACTAAACCGTTATGTTTGACGGGCGTGGCAACCGTAATTCCATTATTTTTAATCTACTATCTTATGGAGGATGGGATCCATCAAGAAATATCTTTTTGTGAAATTAAATAGAAAATGGGAACAAAAATACGCTGAATAACTTTTACTGCAAATCTAAAGTCAACGAAGTGCTGATTCGTTCAACATTGCTTTCTCTGCAATGAGGAGGTTGCAGACAAAAGATGCATTTTATATTCTCCCAATGATATTGGCGTAAACTGGATTGGTGTTTACCTAATCATCATCATTTGGCACTATAGCCCTGGGTGGGCCTTGGCCTCCTCTACCAAACTCCTCCACAAAACACGGTCTTTGACCATCGTTCCCCATCCAGTAATTTGTATTACCATCAGGTCATCCGGGACTTGATCCAGCCATCTAAGGCGAGGTCTTCCTTTTCTTCGGGTTGCGTATATCTTTGAGTTCAGTACTCTTTGCGGCATCCTGGTTTCCTCCATTCTTTGGACGTGTCCGAACCATCTGAGCCTTTGAGATTTTATGAATTTTACTACATCTTTCCTCCCAAGATATCTAATAGATGTTTACCTAATAGATTAGTTTATGACGAAGAAATCTTTAAAAAAAACTAAAGCGTCGGGCACTAATTATATTGGTTTTCAACAGCGTCTCCGTAGCAGTTTGAACATCACATTCGGTTTACCGTTTATCCGTTTCGAATACCGCTATTTTTTCTGATTCTATCTATGCTAATAAGGACAAGTGGTAGCATTAGGTATCAAGTAATTGTTAATTATTATTATAGCTTGGTAATATTGAAGTTTATAGATATATGCCACAAAATTATGGCAAAAGCATATAAATCCTTTTGCACCCAAATAACTTATCATTTTGCACAAAAAATAACTCTCGAACGTCTTATCCGAATTTGCTTATCCTTTTGCACCCCAATAACTCTCGAACGCCTTATCAGAAGTAAATTCTAGTTTCAGCATCACGATTTTTCTTTGTTTTGCTTATCCTTTTGCACCCCAATAACTCTTGAATGCCTTATCCAAATTTGTTTATCATTTTGCATCCCCATGGGCGTAGGAAGGGGGAGGCAGCTGGGGGCAGCTGCCCCCCCCCCTAGAAATTCCCAAGAGTATGGCGCACGGAAGGGGCAACTTAAATTTACACTAGATAAATGATTTTTGGAAGCAAAAAAGTCATCAAGCACCGAAATACGATAAATGCCGCATTTTGTCCCTAATCCAACAGCCCTACTGTGAACAATCAAATGTAACTGTGGCAACCTTGTCGTATCGTTTGGACTGTTATCATTTGTGTCGGCATTTTGATTGTTTTCGGGTATCGCGGTCGCAGTCTGCCGCATTCTTCTTGTCTCCCTGCGATCACTACCGGCTCGCGTGCTGTCACTTCTAGCGGTGGCTCCAGAGGTGCCTTAGTGCCCCCAGGAGGTAGCGTTTTTCAGAGGTCTGAATAAAAATCCTTTTTTCTCCATTGGGAGATCGCAGTTGATGTTCATGTGGTATTAAAATGTTACCACACTACTTCCTGGGACGTTACTGATACTTGTAACTATCCAGGGATCATCAACCACTTGCTCGGGCCCTGGAGTCGCCCCCCCCCAATAACTTAATCATCAGTTACCCCTGGGGGTTTATTATTAAATAAGTAACGATTTACTTTATCGACCCCCACCCCCTCCCTCCCGACATGAAGATCTCACCTGCCCCCCCCTAGGCCAGATGCTGGCTACGCCCTTGTGCATCCCAATAACTCTCAAACGCCTTATCCTAATTTGCTTATCCTTGTGCGCCCCAATAACTCTCGAACGCCTTATCCGAATTGAATGAACTTCGTTATAGAGGTATGTACATTCATTATGTTCATGCAATGAGCTGATTGGATTTCGGGTCCTATTGGGCCAAACGTAGCCACATGGTGGCATTTTAAACATTTTACAGAACTTCATACAGACTTGCCGTCAAAAATGTTTCAGAGGAGAGATAACTTTGATACTAAACCATTTCTTCGGATGAACCCATAAGTATGATCTATTACATGTGAGAGTTAGTTGACCAATCTAAGTGAGATCTAGTTTTAACTCCATTACTTTTTGTTAAACTTCTCTTTGACTACGTTCCACTATAAATTTCGAACGCCATTAGGCCGCCCGGAGCCTCATGATGGCCCTTTTAACTGAGTGAGATGTTTTGGTTCACAGAGTACCTAGAAAATACAAGGCGTTCAAGAATTCATTGCAACTGAAAATAAAATGTTTCACTAATTTTGTATGTAGGGTAAAGAGGAAGCAGTAGAGTTATAAAAGAAAATGCAAGAAGTGCATAGGTATGAGGGTGTCTGGTGCATTTTTAGTCCAGGGCAATCGTATCTAGATGAGCTAAAAATAGAGTAGAACAGTATGTCATGGCAATTGTACTTATCTCGGTTTAGCTTCCTTACCTTGATACATTAAAATCATACCAAACAGTCGAAGGTATTAGCTGTGCAGATTAAAGTCATCAAACAAAATGTATACAAACCTTTTTACTTTCCTTATGCTATAAAAAGGAAAGTATTGTAATGGGCTGAAATGTTCGATGTCGAGTTTTCAATGACAAAACACGTTTTGGGGTCCTCAAAGCCCAAATCTCGAGTTTCACCCGTGTGTCTGTCTGTGAACAAGATATCTCAAGAACGGCAAGTGCTAGAGACTTGAAATTTGGTATGTATGTCAGTTTTATGTAATGAACTGCAAAATAAGCTTTTGGTGGAAATCGAATATACGGTTAGCGGTTTTATGCCGCTTTTTAGCGCTTTCGGCATATCCTGCTTAAAATTGAGAACGGTAAAATACCTAGAACTTTAAACTTGGTACCTATTCATATCAATTTCAAACAAAAAAATGGAAAAATACAACTTAGGTTGAAATGTAATATATTGTTGACTTTTTGGCGGTTCCGCCTAAAACCAGAATGGAAATAGCTAATAGAAGTTGAATTTTGGTCAATTTCATATAAGAAATTGAAAAATACAACTTAGGATGAATATCAATTTCATATAAGAAATTGAAAAATACAACTGAAGTGTAATATATAATTATATTTCTGGGGACTTCAAAACGTGTTTTGGCATTGAAAACTCGACATCGAAAATTTCAGCCCATTACAATACTTTATACTTTTTTTTATAGATAAGAAAAGTCGTGTGATGCAGATTTTTATGCCTGAGTTCAATATGCACAACTTCGTTCGATAAAAAAAAATATTTGAATTGTTCAAGTTTTTTTTTTTTTGATCGAACGAAATGAATAATGAAACGTGTAGCTAAATGTGACTGCCTTGCTGCAGCTAAAATTGACTACGGGTGCAAAAAATCTGTTCTCATAAATTTATCCTAAAACGTGTATCTAAATGTGACTAAAAGGCGATAAAAGACTTCTTTTTTTGACAAAGTCAAAGAACAAAGGTATTAGATTTTGAGAAAATCGATCGCAATTTTTTATTTTTGGGTTAAATGTTGGATAGACGTTATTTGGAGTACAAATCATTTTAGTTTTTCGAAATCAGAGCAGAAACAAGGGAGATATGACCGATTCAAAAATGACACAAAAAACCCTGTAACAAAATCTCAAATCAAAAATCGATATTTTTTAAAAGTTTCTTTTCATCCACAGCACCAATTCCTTAGAGCAAACAACCTGTTAGACCCTGTATAGTTGTGTGTGCACATGCATATGGCAGGGGTTAACTGTTCCAATACCATAGCCCACATTAGATAGCGAAAAACTTATGGGAATTCAATATCATTGACTAGGACCTCACGAAAATTATTGCAACTTCAAATTTAACTCAAATTTGGTATCTTAAATTTTGTCGCGACAGCAAAAAATAGTATGGAAAATCGTACTAAACTTTATCTTCCAAATTCTTAGAATGAAAGCTAAGAATTTGGCAGCCTCCGGCTGATATCTCAGATCTGTGATGAAAATAATATATCAGTTAGAAATGGTAGCCTTCGGCTGTTGTCGCACCTCACCAGTGAAAATATTTTTAAATATTAGATATGGCAGCCTTCGGCTGATTTCCTAGCTCTGTAATGAAAATATGATTTCAATTAAATTTGGCAGCCTTCGGCTACTAACGCGGCTCTCTAGTGAAATATTATTCTAATTAGATTTGACAGTCGCACCTCTCTGGTTAAAATATGATTGCAATTGGATATGGCAGCATTCGGCTGATATTTACACTGAGTTTTTATTTTAAAATTCATTAAATTTGGAGTAATACTGCCTGCTTTATGTGATGGACCCGAATTCGGGGTTTGGTTCCCTAAAGGGTTCCCAAATGATAGTCCCACATGAGACAAAAAAAAATTGTCGATAATATGTTACAAAGAGTGTCTGCTTCAAATTTCATCAAAATTGGAGTGATGTTGCCATTTTTGGGGGAGTGACCTGAATTTGTGGTTTGGTGCCCCACGAGACCAAAAATTTGTCAATAATATGTTACAAAGAATGTCTGTTTTTAATTTATGCAAAATTCGAGCAGTACTGCTACATTTGGAGAAGTGACAATGTGAGGTTTGTACCTCAGACGGCCCCCAGAGGAAGTTATCCCTACAGGACCCAAACTTTATTTGGGTCATATAGGGATAACATCCTCTAAGCTGGAAGTCAGCCGAAGGCTTCAAATCTAATTCCAAAAAGATTTTACCTGGAGAGCTGCGACAACAGCGGAAGGCTGTCACTTCTAATTGATATAATAATTTAAACAAAGACCTGAGACATCAGCCGGAGGCCGCCAAATTCCTAGAATGAAGGAAGGTAAAGTTTAATAGGGTTTTCCGTATTTGAAATGTAGTTGTCATTCGTCCAGAAAAGAAAAGAAAAAAATAACATCATCGAAAAATTTCACCAATGCAATACTTTACTGTCCTAATTTCCCATACTTCGTGCATGAGATGATAAAGTAAAAGCTCAAAGCGAGAAAGTGTGTTTTTTAGTCCTTAATGCAGGACACAGTTTTGCAAAGTACCCCTAACTTACTAAGGTAAGCTAACTATGCTAAAAAGGAAAATGTCCAAAGTAGTGGTGGAAATCTTCTAATACTCGTACTTAGATTTATTGGAACGTGAGTTCTAGAAATCTAGAATCTAGCAGACAGCCAAATCTAGTTCAGGTCACCGAGGTGGAAGGAGAAGAGAAGAGGAACTTCTCAAAATAAAGTCGTTTCCCCAGATTCCTATTTTCCTCGTTTTTCTTTCTCATTTTTGTTTCGCCTGCAGTGGTGGCTCGCAAAGAAAAGTGCAATTTTTTTTTAATTTGACTCTTTGACATCTATTGGTCATTCTAGACGAGGGTTTCACCCTCCATTCGCTGGAAACTTGCAAACCAGCTACCCACATTGACCTCACCAAGCCTGGGTTGGGCCGGAAAAATAGCCAGTATCACGAGGGCGCGAACCCACGTGGACACCCACATGCACAACCTCGCTGGACGTTGCTTAACTTCAGTGATCTATCGGGAACTGGTGTATTCAACGTGCCATGAACGCTGGGCTAGGTGCAATTAATTTATGCTGTTTTGCAATTTTGGTTTATTGTTTTCAATAGTGAATCTTTGTAATCGTCACAAAAAGGATATACCCCCCGCCTTAAAATTTGATATTTTACGTTTCAGGGCACATAGAATCTAAAACTTCCAACGAATGGCATGCAGTGCATAGGGTACGGCGGCGGCGGACAAACCGGTTTTTTAATTCGATTTTTGGATTCTACGTATTTATTTGAAACGTATAATATAATTTTTTTGGTGTAAGCGGGGGTAATTTTGAATTCATAGAATTCGCCAATTAATTTTTGTTCGCTACTGAACTAGCCGGGGCCTGATAGTGACCCATTAATTGAGTGAGGTCTACAGTTCACAGGACTACTAGTCTTATTATTTATTATTGGTTGCTGGATAACTATATCTAATCCCGGTGCATTTCCCTTGTTTGTATTTTTGTACCAGGTGCAAAGGAATGAGGAGATTAATGAGAAGTAAACTTTTACATGAAAACTGAACGGAGACCGCGTATAACAGGGTTTAAAAAAAAAATTGGAAAAAATTAAAATGGTTGATAGTACATATTTTATTGGACTTTTCTTTCAATACAAAGGACAGACCGTTTGTAACATTCTAATGCCAAAGATGTATTATTTAAATTAATAAACGATATCTGAGCGCAAGGCAGTGCGCCAGTCCAATTTCCAGAAAGCACCAGGGTATATATACACGATTCGCCGCGTTTTAGAAATTCAAATACCTACTTCAAAATAAGAACAACTTGTGTGTGCATTGGTGAAGAACGTGGTTTTGCAATCCGCGATCATTGGTTGAATTTTCAACTGGCGAAAGCGGACTTAGTAAGGAATGACATAGTACAAAGCATATTGACGTTATTTTTAAAAAAACTTCTTTTTAAATTATTACGAGAAGTATAGCAGATAGCGAAAAATTGATGGAAATGGACCCCACTCAAAATCATGGTCTACGACCCCAGGAAAATTATCAGAACTAAAATATATCAAGCCGTTTTCGAGTTACGGCCGAAGTTATAATTTATTCACCAAAATCGGACAGTCATGGTCCGATATCTTAAAATTCGTCGCGACAACATATCAACTCAAAGCGAGAAAGTTTTAGGTGGTCCTTTAGTCCTTTTTTTAGAACATTTTCTGCAAAGGTATGGCCAACCATTCCAGAGTTACGAGTTCAAAACAGGAAAGGGACTAAAGAATTTACTAAATGAATGACCGTGCCCCTAAGACGCCTGGTGAAACGTTTAAATCTTCGGTTTTATAGGTTGCAATATACAGGGTAGACAAAAACCAATACCCCAATTTCCATTGTCGTTGAAAAACAAAGATAGCAATATAGAATCGTAGCGAAGCACGGACGAAACAGCCAGTACATTATAAAATAGTGCTGTTTTTTTTTACCTGCCCGTAGTTCATATTCATGGTGTCAGATTTCAGTTGGACATTTGGGAATCGTTTAGCACAAACCGCTGAAACCGCCCATAAAAGTATTGTTATCTATTGTTGGAGTAAAGTTTATTCTTGCTGCTGTTCATCCCACATTTAAAATTACTTTTGCACTTTCTTCTGTCTCTATTCCCTTAAAGTAACACCAACTTTACACTTTGCCAGATTATAAAATACCAAGGATTTTACCTCATTGAGTACACCAGCAAACACTTGTTATCAAAAATAACCATCCTAGGATTATCTACTTCTAATAGACAATGGCCGCTAGTCATAAAATACATTTACTCTCTTTGTAACCACATTTATTTCCACAAAAGCTCTCTTTATGAACGTAAATGTGAAAATTTATAAACTCTCCCCTGTGTCTGTGAGCTTATTCTTTCAGAAAATAGCTTATGAATGGAGCCTGCGCCCGCACATTTTATTGATCCAAAATACGCACCCTCTAGAAGTTTAACGACCTCAAAAGTATACGAGTAAGTAGGTATAATATTGCTGCTTTTTTAGTCTGCCTGGAGTTTTCATTTATATTTTCATGAGCCTCACAGATCAAGGGAATTGTACGGAGCTCTTATAGGTGTGGTAGGCACTCTTACTCTTAACTACTTTTCTATTAAAAAAAGACGGCCGTTGATGGGCATGTCTTTTGAAACAAACAGTGTACTCATATTTCATTTGTGAAATGGAAGTCTTTCTTTTGATAGAATCGCATGAAATAAAAAAGTTTAGTTCGGTTGGTAGAGTTGCTAACCTTCAGCTTTCAAGCTGGTGCTTCAAATCTTTATATATAAAAGGCAATGTCCTGAGTGACTGATCAACGTAGAGCCGAAACTATAAATGCTACAGACTTGAAATTTGGCAGGGACCTTCGTTGCACCATGCAAGTGTGCACTAAGGATTTTGCACAATTCTAATTTTAAGGGGTAGAAATCGCGAAAAATAAACAATCCCCATAAGAAATACATTGGAGCGAGAGAGACAGCATGATACATGTATACATATACAAAACATACAACAGCGTACACGCCTAGTTTCACAATTTTAAAAAAAGAGAAAAAATACTATTAGCATAAGAACGGCCATGCCTCTATAGGCCATAGCGAAGCACGGGCGAAACAGCTGGTTAAACTATAGGCATACAATTTAGGAAGAGCATGTGAAGTGGTTGGCAAGGTTTGGCTTACCAACAAAGGCATGAACGGAGGAGATTTTATTCTGCGTGAAACTGGTGTACTCGTATGTATAGGAGTATCCGTTTTATCAATTCAATTAACTAAACGTAAGCACATTCGAATAAAGAGATAAAGCAAAGAGCGATGCTATAGTATTAAGGTAGCATTCCGTTCCTCGCGACCACGACAGGTGGCCGCGAGCTATTTGCAGCATTCCGTTCCTAACGACCGAACGAACTGTCGCGGGTGACAGATACCCGCGACAGTTTGTTTTGATCGTTTGAACAGTGCAAAGTGTATATGTCCGACGTTTTAAGTGCGACTAAAAAGGATTGATAGTGAGATTATTGAAGGAGAAGGAGGACGGAAACGTTCTTATCATATCCTGTTTAGATTGATAGTGAGATTATTGAAGGAGGAGGAAGACGGAAACGTTCTTATCATATCCTGTTTAGATTGATAG
>CM022881.1:6790791-6802047 GCA_012654025.1 Pachypsylla venusta
CGGAAAATCGGCCATAAAATCGGCCGTAACTAAAATGGCCGGACAATACCGTGCCTATAACCTTCCCCAGGTAAAAACAAATAAGTGTGCCAAGTTT
This sequence comes from Pachypsylla venusta, assembly GCA_012654025.1. NCBI lineage: Eukaryota > Metazoa > Arthropoda > Insecta > Hemiptera > Aphalaridae > Pachypsylla > Pachypsylla venusta. The sequence continues at coordinate 6,790,889 of CM022881.1, forward strand.
CGTGCAATTCCGAGTTGTAGTTCGTAAGTTATAAGCGAACAAACAAACAAATAAATAAACAAACAGACATTCACTTTTATATATATAGATTTTTCTAAAGGGAGGTACTCATGAGCCCTGGTCCGTGAATGTAATCATTGTGATGGAAAATATCTGTGACATAATGCCAACAATTGGCAGCTTGTTACAGAAATGTTTTCATTCTTCTGAATTAGAACTTGTGAAAAGGGTTAAACGATTATTATCAGAATAATTCTGGGTTCATAATATGTATTACTATACGAGTTGCCTACAGACATGACACTGTCTGAGTACTCTGAAGGTCTTTGGTTCGGTATATTTCTTGTGTTTATTTTTAATGACCCCCGTCAATTGTTACAACACAATGTAGTCTCGCCAAGTGATTGGCAATTTGGGGGAAGACATTGAATATTGAGGTTATTCGGATCATCCGGTGCGGTGCCTAATATAGCAGATTTCTCTGATATTGACCTCGTGCTTTGGGTTTTAAAGAGATGTTTTATGGTTTTATGAATCCCTTATATACTATACAGGTTCTTAATAATAAACCTTTGGAATTCACCACCAATTTGGTGCATGGGTTACCCCTCACATAAAAAAAAACTGGTGAACATCTCACGACATACCTTATCTATAAAAAAAGAAGGAAATATTGTAATGGGCTGAAATTTTCGATGTCGAGTTTTCAATGCCAAAAGACGTTTTGAGGTCCCCAGAGCCCAAATCTCGGATTTTGAAAGACCGCCAACTGTACAGACAGCATACGGACCAAGGTCTTAAAATCGAGATTTTGGCTCTGGGTACCTCAAAACCTGTTTTGGGATTGAAAACTCGACATCGAAACTTTCGGCCTATACAATATTTTCCTTTTTATATGATGAGGAAAGTAAAAAACAATTTTGGTGCAGAAATGGAACCTAATATTTCTACTGTGCCATGTTTGATACACCCATGGAGGGGATCTTTAAGATGTACAAAACAGCCTTTTCATTTACGATACATTTGTTAAATCAGGAGAGTGTGTAATTAGGGCTCAGAGAGATTTTCACAGCCATTTTAATATCAACAGACGTGGCAATGAGTGGGTGCGAGTGTTCAGAGAAAGTGGAAACGTAAGTGCTTGTTCGGGGTACACTCAGACTCGTGAGGACATTTGAGTAGCGACCAGTGGCGGCATTGCAAGAGCAAAGAAATATGTAGTGCAGTGATAGTTTATTGTAGTTGCCCTTGTAATGCTGTGATACCCACAAATTAAGGTTGTAACAATGATATGCGTTAACACATATACATTTACGTGCATTAAATTTGGACCAGTCACAAGTCGCTCGTAGTACCGTGAGCTTATGGTCGCGCGTACTTGCTTCCAAAGGACGACCGGGGTTAACATAGTTGTAAAAAGGGGTACCTTTTCACAGCTGCTCTCAAATCAAAGTTCTCTTCCACGTAAACTTAAGGGTTCAATTTACAATCAGAATGAATGACAAATTCCACTTTGCCTATCAGCAAAATATTTTTACCAGGTAAACATAAAATAATGATAAAAAAAAGGCTGCAATAGAAGGGTGTTGCTATGGTTACGTTCAGAATGCCTAGACTTTGCTTATATACGAGAGGTGATTGACTCTCGGAAAGCATTGCATTTTCCATGATTTCGACGCGGCATGAATGTTCCAGCCAGCCTCCCTCACAGCCTCTTTTTTATATCTCCCCCTACTCCCCCATTTCTTTATCAAAAGGCTATTGCTCCTATAACAGTGTGATGAGAGTAGGAGGTAGGTGTAACCTTTTATATTTCCCCCGTTTTATATCTTTTGACCTTACAATTCTTTCAGGGGATATCGTGGCTCAAACAGAAAGTAAAATTACTCAAGGGTTGGATACTAGACACTTTCCGCTCCGTTTTCAGTTTGGCCAAAGATATTGAATTTAAATTTTCCAGCCTTTACATTTGGATGAATTATATCGGCAGAGGGGCAATTAACAGATAAATTGGGGTCATTGAGCCAACCGTTTTTTTTTTTTTTTTAATTTGGCTTAACGTCTCTTTAAATCTATTGGTCATTCAAGACGGAGGTTTGACCCCCCCCATTCGCTTAAAACTTGCAAACCGGCTACCCGCATTGACCTCACCCAGTCTGGGTTGGGCCGGAAAAATAGCCAGCATCACGAAGGCGCGAACCCACATGGTACAACCTCGCTGAACGTTGCTTAACTTCAGTGATCTAACAGAAACTGGTGTATTCAACGTGCCATAAACGCTGGCTAAGAGCTAAGAGTCAACAGTTGACAGCGACGCAATCAGATGAGTGCATTATGTTGTCTACTACAACATACTTTCTTCTTAAAACCAACTATTTGAATGGTTGATAATATAAGGTTAACAAAAGTACGGAGAAGTGACAAAAAGTTACCTTTAGACCGCACATCAAACAGGAGATCTTTGATGGGACAAAAATTAGCTTTATCTTAAAAACAATTTGAGTTCTGATAATTTATCTGAGGTCCAGAATTCTCCTATTTTCCTTGGCGCCTTAGAGTCATAGCCTTTCTCGTGACAATATTATTCAATGATTCCATACAAAAATCGGAAAATCAAATCGGCCGTAAGCGGCTGGACATTTTTTCATTCTAATAATATTTCTGGGGTCTCATTCTGTATTTTTTTTTTGGGGGGGGGGTCTATTACAATCAATTTTTTGTGATATTAATACATAAATCGGAAAATCCCATGCCGTTTGGCTGTAATCAGCGACAAAAAGCTTAGTAGATTGTATGTTGTCCTTACGAGACTGAGCGCACCCCGTTAAAGTCAAAGCTACGGCATTTTTCCTGAGCGGTTTTACAATTATTATTTTCAATAATGAAAATCTTCATAGATTCATCGTTCAAAAAAATAGAAAATAAACTAAAAATGTTTCGAGAAACATTTAGACCCCGAATTGAGGCTTACTGAATAATAAATGGAATAAGTTATGGGCATGACCAGCGTTGAATTGGATTAATAAAGTGATTACAGAACCTGGAGGCGAATAGAACGGAACGCCAAAGCTCACAAAAGGTTGTCGCCCCATGATTGAATGATATCAATTATTCTCCTGAATGCGACTTGTGTTGACATTTCGAGACTGGCTCTAAAGAAAGTCACCATGAAGGGAAAGTTGACAAGAAAAGCAAATAATTCAGCATTGCAACAGTTGATAAACCAGGAACAAAACTCTGGGAAGATGTTGAATAGTAAATTAATGTTTAATAGAGTGTCGGAAGATCACAGAACCTGGAGGCGAATAGAACAGAACGCCAAAGCTCACAAAAGGTTGTTGCACCATGATTGAATGATATCAATTATTCTCCTGAATGCGACATGTGTTGACATTTCGAGACTGGCTCTAAAGAAAGTCACCATGAAGGGAAAGTTGACAAGAAAAGCAAATAATTCGGCATTGCAACAGTTGATGAACCAGGAACAAAACTCTGGGAAGATGTTGAACAGTAAATTAATGTTTAATAGTAGAGTGTCGGAAGATCACAGAACCTGGAGGCGAATAGAACAGAACGCCAAAGCTCACAAAAGGTTGTTGCACCATGATTGAATGATATCAATTATTCTCCTGAATGCGACGTGTGTTGACATTTCGAGACTGGCTCTAAAGAAAGTCACCATGAAGGGAAAGTTGACAAGAAAAGCAAATAATTCAGCATTGCAACAGTTGATGAACCAGGAACAAAACTCTGGGAAGATGTTGAACAGTAAATTAATGTTTAATAAAGTGTCGAAGATCACAGAACCTGGAGGCAAATAGAACAGAACGCCAAAGCTCACAAAAGGTTGTCGCACCATGATTGAATGATATCAATTATTCTCCTGAATGCGACGTGTGTTGACATTTCGAGATTGGCTCTAAAGAAAGTCACCATGAAGGGAAAGTTGACAAGAAAAGCAACTAATTCAGCATTGCAACAGTTGATGAACCAGGAACAAAACTCTGGGAAGATGTTGAATAGTAAATTAATGTTTATCATAAGGAGGCATTATTAAAATTATTGACCAAGGCTCCCAGGAACCATAAAATTCCTAAATAGCCAATCTGGAAATACGGTTCGTTTTTACCTCACTGCATTTGGAAATCAGGATTCCTACATCCGAAGAATGTAAAGTAGTGTATTATTATTCTACAAGGTGTCTGTTTTTCATCGTCTCACCATCGATTCAGAAGGTGAAAATAAGCCTTTTTCTGTCCAAGCATATTCTTTCAAATGCATCCCAACGGAGATTTGGAACAAAAGTGAAAATCAAATATGCAACAGCCTTCAGACATCCGTTTGATATTTTCAGTTATTCTTAATTTTAGCCAGTTCAACTTTTTAAGTATTTAAAGCTCTTGTCCCCAGTTTCATTTCACTCGAGTTTTTGGTCAAAATCTGTCGAAAGCTGCTAAGGTATTCTCTTTCATTTGCCCATAATCCGGTTAACAAAACCCAGCATACACATTATGAAAGGTGGGACGGAAAATGTTGTTGTTGTTTTTTCTTTACCATTCACAGGAGCTGTGAAAGTTGAACTCGCTAAAATTAAATATTACTCAAAATATTAGATGGATGACTCAAGGCTGTTGATACTAGATTTTCACATTTTCTTTCATATCGTCGTTGCGAGACATGGAACAAAAGGTAGGTATGCGAAAAGTATCATTTTGACCTCCTCAAGCAGTCGTAAAAAAGCAAACACCCTGCATCTATGTAGGTAATAAATAACAATAATATAATTACACAAGACCAATTTTTCTTCCAAGAACAACCCGAACTTTGTGACCTTGAGGTGGCTGAATTATTAATAAATAATGAAAACACCCCACATTAAAATTTAAATCCCATCTTTTAAGTTTTAGTTCTGATTACAAAATGTCTGAGTCAAACAAAAGATTCTTAAGATAAATAAGGGGGGGATTGCTAAAGTAACCTGCTCAAAGTAAAAGAAAAAAAAAATGTTTTGATTTTCAAAAGATTTCCTGGTAGTCATCCCCCTTCTTTAAAAATGTGTCTCAACTTGGAATATGGTTTAGGACATGAGAAACTGCAACCGTCAACCCCTAAACGACTCTCACAGTCTAGACGGGTTTCAAGTTCTCAGGAAATAACTGGATGATTTCATTATTCAATTCTTTTAGAAAGAATAGATTTTTTTTCAAGATAGGATATGTGTTTCTATTATTATTTAAAAGCGGACGGATATCGCGGTTATTGTAAATTGTAAGGCGAGTCGTTTAATGAAGAGGAAGTTTCATGATTGTAGAACAGTCCAAACACCTTTGAGGATGATATGGGTACCTATGATATCTTGTTCATTGATGAGGATAGTTAATATACCTAACTATCCTCATCAAAAAGAATAAATTGATATTTTTTTCGTAACTGTTTAACTTTTTGATTGGGGAACAAGGCCGTACTCAGGGGGGGTCCGGGGGTCCCCGAAATTTCAATCGTTTTTGTTACTGAAAATTCTCTACTTTCACGTGACCTATAATATTAAAAAAAACAGCAGCAACAACAACAAGAACAGCAACTACAAGAACAAAAACAACATCAGCAGCAACAACATAAGCAACAATAACAACATCAACAAAAACAACAAACGTTTAATGCCGATCAGAACATACCACACATAGATTCAATATTACCTACAAGTTTGTTAACCTAGATAGAACATGGGAAGTACTAACGGGTTGTTAAGCTGTGTAGAACGTGTTGGGAGTAGTATTGGGTTATGTTCCAAAAAAAAAAAAAAAAATGCGTGTTGAAGGCTGCTGAGTTTAGGCTGGGTCTGCGACCCAGCTTTACCTTGCGCTTACGGATAATAGAAACAGGTGTTAAGAATGACCTTCCAAAATAGTGATTAACAAATTATTTGTTTTTTAAAAGTGTTTCCAAAATGCATCTCATGTCCGAAAGGTAAATTATTTATCTGCAAAATGGGGTGAATAGAATCAGTATGGAGTGAAAAGAACAAAAATTTCAATCATAGATAGGTATGACTGCTTCGTCTGATGACGTAGGTACTTTTGGCATCTCCAGAAGCAATCCTATAGCATTTATTCATAGTATTAAGAGGCAAGGTCATTTGATTTTCAATTATTTTTTACAATGTTTTTGTTTACAAAAATAAGGCGGCCTGAAATGTTCATGGTGCTCGACTGAAACTATAGACAGATTTTTTTTTTTAATCCTGTATGAATGTCTCAGGGGACTTTTTTATTTTTGTTTTTTCGTGTTGAGACAATTTCGGTTTAGAATGTTATAAAATCTAACTTTTAAAAGTTACACTGAAAATTTAAAATATATAAAATTAAGGAGGTTTACCTACTTGGAGTATGTTTCAGTGTATATAGTAAAAGGAAATAGAGTTGTGTCCTAAATTTTCTGCAAAAGACTCACTTCACTTCACTGTATTAATAATAAATAATTAATATGGACATTTGTTAACTTTCAATTCAAATGGAAATAGTGTTTTAAAATGACATTTTATTGGATTTTTTAAAAAAATAAGCAGGTTTTCTTGGAGTAGTGATTATACATAGCATAAAGTATGCCTAAAAATCCGTAAGCTGCTTAAAATGATTGAAAAGTAGGTAGATTGATAAAATACTAAATGAAATTTTTACACATTAAATCACGCAATTTTCAAGAAAAGGGACATATTGAGGAGATAGTGTTGTAATATTTTTGTATTCAAATACATGATCAAATCATTTGCACAATACCATGGTTGTGAAATCTGAGCCTCACAAAACTTCTAACGGACTGCGCAACTATTTGTTTCATTTTGTGGTATTCTTGACTCAAATCATTTGCACAATACCATGGTTGTGAAATCTGAGCCTCATAAAACTTCTAAAACTGCGCAACTATTTGTTTCATTTTGTGGTATTCTTGACTAGAAAAGAGCTCTGCACAATATAAGTATGTGTTGAGATTTCAAGTTTCTACGTTTAGCGATTGTCAATGTACGCTGATTATGTACATCAATCAGTATACTTACCAATTGCGCTTTGTGTTTAATAAGTATAGAATGTTAATGTGATGAGATTTCAAGATTCTACATTTAGCGATTGTCAATGTACGCTGATTATGTACATCAATCAGTATACTTACCAATTGCGCTTTGTGTTTAATAAGTATAGAATGTTAATGTGATGAGATTTCAAGATTCTACATTTAGCGATTGTCAATGTACGCTGATTATGTACATCAATCAGTATACTTACCAATTGCGCTTTGTGTTTAATAAGTATAGAATGTTAATGTGATGAGATTTCAAGATTCTACATTTAGCGATTGTCAATGTACGCTGATTATGTACATCAATCAGTATACTTACCAATTGCGCTTTGTGTTTAATAAGTATAGAATGTTAATGTGATGAGATTTCAAGATTCTACATTTAGCGATTGTCAATGTACGCTGATTATGTACATCAATCAGTATACTTACCAATTGCGCTTTGTGTTTAATAAGTATAGAATGTTAATGTGATGAGATTTCAAGATTCTACATTTAGCGATTGTCAATGTACGCTGATTATNACTTATTGTAGTAACTACCTACTTTTACTTGAAATTTGGAAGATTCTCATTTGGAAGATTTTTTTCTAATCCCAGGATCAGTCCCGGGATCCCGGGATTGTGACCGTTCCAGTTCCGAATCTTCGGGATTGACAGCAAGGTTCGGGATCATAATCTCTATCCACGAGTTTGTCACCCTCAAGGAATATATCAAAATCTCAAGTAAGTATATGATCTATTTTCACAATGGAAGACAATAAGTCATAACTAGATTGAAAGGAAGATAGCTACTATTGAAAATAGCTACCTAATGTTGGAGAGCACCTTGTGTGTAAAGAAAAAAAATATAAATATTGCAAAAAGCAATCATTTTTGAAAATGTATTCTTTTAAAAAATTTGAAAAAAATCTTATAAATCTTATCTCATTCTACAAAATGACATGACACCAATACAAGGGGAAAAAATTCAAAAGTTATCTGATATTTCAAGCTATATTATGATTTGACTTTCATGGCACAGTTATTAATAGAATTAATGGAAATTTTCAAATAATTCTGACGTTTTAGAATAATATAAATGGAAAATAATATATATAAAATATATTAATAAAAAAATACAATACCTTTTAAAAGAATAATTCAAAAAGAAAGTACAATCCCCTTCCCTTCCCCATTTACCCCATGATCCCCTTCCCTTCCTCATTTACCCCATGATCCCCTTCCCTTCCTCATTTACCCCATGTCGACCTTTTTTTTCAAAAATAACAAAATAAATGAATGAATTATTTAAATTACAGTGAATAACAAAATCACAACCCTCAATTTCATAAAAAATATCTCTTTTAAAAATACTTCTGAAAAAAATTATGATTATGTGTTTTTAATTTGATTTAGCTACACTGTAAATGTCTGTACAAGAAAAAAAAGGTTTTCGCTATCCCCCTCTTCTTTCTTTATTAACATTAACAACCCATGTTGTCTTTAAGGGTGGATCAAAATGATTGAGTAAGTTATTTACATATCATCAGGGCCGCCAAGAGAAAATCCGGGCCCGGGACTCAAAAGTTACGGGTCCCTATACAAAAATCCACATAAATCCTCAAAAGCAAATAAACTAAACATTAAATTGTGAAATTAAACTAGACATTAAATGATGTATATTTAGATATATTTCAGCTCTTTTATTGTTACCACTTTCTGCCACTGTTATTTCTATATTTTTCCTCAATATTTCTGCATTTTTATCCGTTATTATTATTTTATATATTCCCTCAATATTTTTACACTATTATAGTAACCACTTTCCGCTACTGTTTTTCCTTATATTCCCTCAATATTTCAGCACTTTTATTGTTGTCACTTTCCCCCACAGTTATCTCTATATTTTCCCTCAATATTTCTGCACATTTATTGTAACCACTTTCCGTCACTGTTTTTTCCTTATATTCACTCAATATTTCAGCACTTTTATTGTTACCACTTTCCCCCACAGTTATCTCTATATTTTCCCTCAATATTTCTGCACATTTATTGTAACCACTTTCCGTCACTGTTTTTTCCTTATATTCACTCAATATTTCAGCACTTTTGTTGTAACAACTTTTCCCCACTGTTATCTCTATATATTCCCTCAATATTTCAGCACTTTTATTGTTACCACTTTCCCCCACAGTTATCTCTATATTTTCCCTCAATATTTCTGCACATTTATTGTAACCACTTTCCGTCACTGTTATTTCCTTATATTCCCTCAATATTTCAGCACTTTTATTGTTACCACTTTCTCCCACAGTTATCTCTATATTTTCCCTCAATATTTCTGCACATTTATTGTAACCACTTTCCGCCACTGTTATTTCCTGATATTCCCTCAACATTTCATCACTTTTATTGTAACCACTTTCCCCCACTGTTATTTCTATATTTTCCCTCAATATTTTAGCACTTTTATTGTACACACTTTCCGCCACTGTTATTTCTATATTTTCCCTAAATATTTCAGCACTTTTATTGTAACAACTTTCCCCCACTGTTATTTCTATATATTCTCTCACTATTTTAGCAGTTTTATTATACCTACTCTCCGCCACTATTATTTTATATTTTTATCTTCCCTTGTTTTTCATACACTTCATTTTTGCTAAATTAATTGAATAAGATGGTTCCATTGTATTGCAGCTTTTTTATATCATATTTTACAGAGCTAAATGCGAGTACAGTGTAATAAATCTAGTGTAATATGGTACGAGATATGGGAAACAAAAGGCGCTGAAATGGTGCTGGAGTAGAGATATAATTGAAGGGCTATTTAAAATAATAATGATGATGTTATTTCAATATTTTTTATTGCTGCAATTTAAATATTTATTTCCAAAATGTGATGAATAAATTGTCTTGAAGTGCGAGAGAGAGAGAGAGAGAGAGAGAGAGNGAAAGAGAGAGAGGGAGAAGCAGAGTGAGGGGGAGAAAATGTGGTCAAAAATTCATAATATATACTGGGTGTCCATGTTAACGTTGACAATTCTACATGCCAAAACCTATCAAAAATGGTCCATCTCTTTTAAAATTTATACTTTTATTTTAGTTATTTTGAGTATTCGTCTTTTTTAGACGTGTACACCTTACAAATCTGTTCATTACAATTTTGGACATTTTTTGCGAATTTGAAGATATTTTTTTTTTTTTTTTTTTTTTTTTTTTTTTTTTTTTTTTTTTTNTTTTTTTTTTTTTGCTTAACGTCTCTTGAACATCTGTTGGTCATTCAAGACGGGGGCTTTACCCTCCATTCGCTGGAAACTTGCAAACCAGCTACTCACATTGACCTCACTCAGCCTGCGTTCTTTCGGAAAAATAGCCAGCATTTACAAGGGCGCGAACCCACGCGGACACCCACATGGTACAACCTCGCTGGACGTTGCTTAACTTCAGTGATTCAACGGTAACTTGTGTATTCAACGTGCCATGGACGCTGGCTGAAGATATTTTTGAATGCTTGTATGAAAATATTCTATCCAGATAAATACGTGTATTTACTTTTTTTTTTTAATTTGGCTTAACGTTTCTTTAATATTTATTGGTCATTCAAGACGGGGGTTTTATCCTCCATGCTCTGGAAACTTGCAAAAAAGAGTCAACGATACATGATGCTCCCAAGCGGTCAACCATCCAAGTAGTGACCACGCCCGACGTTGCTTAATTTCAGTGATCTGACGGGAACTGGTGTTGGCTCAGTATTTACTTTGATGACCGGAAAAAATTGAGTTAGAATGCTTTGTGTTGGAGATAACATAGACATTTTTTATAATTTTTGATAAATATGAGCAATGCGAGTCTTGCAAGGTTGCTCTTTTAATTTTTGATAAATACGAGCAATGCGAATCGTGCAATGTTCCTCTTTTAATTTTTGATAAATACGAGCAATGCGAGTCTTGCAAGGTTGCTCTTTTAATTTTTGATAAATACGAGCAATGCGAGTCTTGGAAGGTTTTTCTTTTAATTTTTGATAAATACGAGCAATACGAGTCTTGCAAGGTTGCTCTTTTAATTTTTGATAAATACGAGCAATGCGAGTCTTGCAAGGTT
>CM022881.1:6802680-6820267 GCA_012654025.1 Pachypsylla venusta
GACTGTTATCATTTGTGTCGGCATTTTGATTGTTTTCGGGTATCGCGGTCGCAGTCTGCCGCATTCTTCTTGTCTCCCTGCGATCACTACCGGCTCCCATGCTGTCACTTCTAGCGGTCTGAATAAAAATCGTTTTTTCTCAATTGGGAGATCGCAGTTGATGTTCATGTGGTATTAAAATGTTACCACACTACTTCCCGGGACGTTACTGATACTTGTAACTATCTAGGGATCATCAACCACTTGCTCGGGCCTTGGAGTCGCCCCCCCCAATAACTTAATCATCAGTTACCCCTGGGGGTTTATTATTAAATAAGTAACGATTTACTTTATCGACCCCCACCCCCTCCCTCCCGACATGAAGATCTCACCTGCCCCCCCATGCTGGCTACGCCCTTGTTTTGGGCACTATTAGACCACCTAAGTCTAAATGACGGCCTATTATTTGAGTGACGTATGCCGTGCATAGAACCACTAGTAACCTTGGTGCGCAACAAGAAATTGCCTCTAAAAAGAGAGAAACCGCTGAGAATTAAGAAAAGCAAGCATCGCATCCCGCATCGGTTAACATTAACGGGATCTCAACGAGTATGCCCAATGAAGTGTCTGGTGTCCAAGACCATGACATTCGAAATCCCAACGACATTAATAAGGATATTAGTGTTACAGCAAATAGGTGTAAGGATATGTCAAAATGTTCATCCCCGTGGAATTACCAACTTTTATGTATTCGCTTGCGAAAACCACTCTGCTATGCATCAACCTTTAGTTTGTATATTGAATTCGTCTATTTTGTGAAACAGTGTTTAATTGTTTATGTATTTGATGATTACAAATACCATCGAGAAATTCGATGAGATGCGGTCAACTGTACGAGAAGAGCTGAAAGATCAATTAAGTTATTCTGGATGATTGAGAAATGAGGATGATGTCCAAAACGACATACCCCATGGGAATATAAAATCACCTTGAAAGATGGAGTGGAAAGTTTAAAATATTTGAAGACAGAACTACAGAGAAAGTGGAGCACAGGAAAGTTACAAAGATTTGTAGACAGAAATACAGAGAAAGTGGAAAAGAGGAAAGTTACAAAGATTTGCAGACAGAAATACAAAGAAAGTGGAGCAGAGGAAAGTTACACAGATTTGGATACAGAAATACAGAGAAAGTGGAGCAAAGGAAAGTTACAAAGATTTGCAGAAAGAAATACAGAGAAAGTGGAGCACGGGAAAGATACAAAGATTTGCAGACAGAAATACAAAGAAAGAGGAGCACAGGAAAGTTACAAAGATTTGCAGACAGAAATACAGAGAAAGTGGAGCAGAGGAAAGTTACAGAGATTTGCAGACAGAATTACAGAGAAAGTGGAGCAGAGGAAAGTTACAGAGATTTGCAGACAGAAATACAGAGAAAGTGGAGCAGAGGAAAGTTACAGAGATTTGCAGACAGAATTACAGAGAAAGTGAAGCAGAGGAAAGTTACAAAGATTTGCAGACAGAAATACAGAGAATTAGAACATGAAGATCAAACTTACCCCACCATTATTGGAGGAAGTCACTTGGGATCACAACCTACTCAGCCTTTTCCTGGAGATCCTACTCCGATGCGGAACTTCTTTTGACTGTTTTGATGGCTACAAGAGTTACTGTATACATAAATATGTTCATGGATGAATCCAGGAGAATAAATTAGATACTAAACTCGGTGTATCTTGTGAATAGACTGGATCGCCCTGGGGACATGCTGCGGCGTCCCTAGGGTGATCCATTTGAATGTATTTTGGTTTTGATGTCATTGGAGGGTACCCCGTAACAGTCATTTCTTTGCTTTTTATAAATCTAGTTTATTGAATGCAGTCTGTGGGAAATACAGTAGTAGATCTTACTAACAATGCGGGGGACGCGACACCGGTTCATAACGACTTATACGGAATGAAACCTCTGAATTCAGCATTAAAAACTGAAGTGGATGCATCTTTGAATATATATTAACAGGAAGGAATGTAAGGTATCAGCTCTATACAAAAATCGCAAAACACTTTTTGTAGAATTAGGGTCTTAACACCTCTTTGGAATGGCCACCATTATTTTTTTTCCTCGATGGACCCATTTTTAATTTTTTTTTTTTCTTTTCTTTTTCGTTTATTACTTACTTAAATATTAATTTTAGCGTATGCAATTGATGATTTATATCTAATTATGGTGTTTTATAGTGTTTTCATTTTTTTCAAATGTTATTATCGCCATTTAAAAATCGATTTAAATTTTCAAAAAAATTTAAATTTACCGACATCAGGCTCCCATCTTTGTTTACTTTTTTTATTAAAAATTTCAATTTCAGTGCTGGGTTCGTGAAAAGATGTTTGAACTCTTCTCCGTGCGTCGCTCTTTTATTTTGATCTTTGAGTTGAAATATTTTTATTGTTTCATTTCGACGCTTGCGATCTAGAAGAACGCTTGGTTTAGCTAGCAAAATTATTATTAACGCTAGGTTGATGTTTTCCCCAAAAAGTCTGTAGGATCTGGCACTCTACATTCAAATTCGCGGCGCGAAAGCTAACAACTTAATTCATTTCACAAGTGTCTAACGTTTTCAACTCATACATTCTTTCCTCTTAATGTATCTTCTGTTGGGTGCATTCAAAAATACATATTACCTATAATTCTAACGTCTATTATCGCGCGGATAATTGTGGTATTAATGAAAAAGTGTCATTTTAATTTTAGTCTGTTTTGGACAGGGCTTGATCCCACCCTCTCTCCAAAAATCGTTTCGGGCTGGAACAAATGACATCATTCATCGGTGACATGGCTACGTACTGCGCCTGGTCACGATGGAGCAAGCAATGGACAGTAGCCTAATCGACACATTTCACATTAGATCAAGAGCTATGAACATGTCTCTTTTCCAAAATAAGTTATAAATCTTAATTGGAAATAAAGACCTCAATGTGTCCACTTCTTTCTTTTTTATTGTTATAGTATTTTGGCCTTTACAAACCCAATTATTATTTTGGAAAAGAAAACTTTTTACCCTCAAGTTGTTGAAATCTATATCTCGTAGGGTTTAAACATTATCATTTGGTGTGTGTGTTAACGCGTTTGATGGTAGTTATCAGAAGAGTTGTTCAGCTTCAGATTGCAGTCATACATGCGCGGATATAGGGGAGGGCACGGGGGGCACGTGCTCCCCATTTTTTTTAAGCGGGCGGTGTTTCTCAAATTTCATTATACCTAATCACGTAAATTTTAAAAAAAATCAAATGAATGGCGATCCGCTCTTTCTTTTATCCCATTGAGGGGGGGGGGGCACGGGCCCCTAAATAATTCCCAATCCTGATACTAAATAGAAATACGTACGTAAATAAAAAACTGTCAAAAATTCTATCATCCGCCATGGCACTTTTTTTTTAATTTTAACAAATTAGGTACCGTACATCGATAAACATTGCATTAAAAAGTAGTGCCCAGGACTCGAACCCCCAGTCCCTGGGTTACGAGTCCCTACCCTCCCTCTCCAAATTTTCTATTAAGTATATTGTGCGATTATGCCCCCCCCTCCCCCAAACAAGAGGGCTATATCCGCGCATGCAGTCATGTTTAAACATTATCATTTGGTGTGTGTGTCAACGCGTTTGATGGTAGTTATCAGAATAGCTGTTCAGCTTCAGTTTGCAGTCATGTTTAAATATTATTATTTGGTGTGGGTGTCAACGCGTTTGATGGCAGTTATCAGAAGAGTTGTTCAGTTTCAGATTGCAGTCATGTTTAAATATTATCATTTGGTGTGGGTGTCAACGCGTTTGATGGTAGTTATCGGAATAGTTGTTCAGTTTCAGTTTGCAGTCATGTTTAAATATTATCATTTGGTGGGGGTGTCAACGCGTTTGATGGTAGTTATCAGAATAGTTGTTCAGCTTCAGATTGCAGTCATGTTTAAATATTATCATTTGGTGTGGGTGTCAACGCGTTTGATGGTAGTTATCAGAATAGTTGTTCAGCTTCAGATTGCTGTCATGTTTAAACATTTTCAATATTATAAAAGGTCATTGGTCAAAATATTGTTTTAATTAGATTAGGCAGCCTTGGTCTGTTGACATTAATTATTGGTCAAAATATTATTTTAATTAGATTTAGCAGCATTGGGCTGTTGATATTGCTCATTGATCAAAATATTATAGATTTGACAGCACTGGGCTGTTGCCATTGATCAATGGTCAAAATATTATTTTAATTAGATTAGGCAGCCTTGGGCTGTTGATATTGCTCTTTGGTCAAAATAGTACTTTAATTAGATTTGGCAGCATTGGGCTGTTGATATTAATCATTGATCAGAATATTATTTTAATTAAATTTGGCAGCCTTGGGCTGTCGATATTGCTCATTGATCAAAATATTATTTTAATTAGATTTGCTAGCATTTGACTGTTGATAATGCTTATTGATCAAAATATTATTTTAATTAAATTTGGCAGCCTCGGGCTATTGACATTGCTCATTGGGTGCAAACGGTGACCATTTAATTTTTTAGTGATCGAGGTTTACATTTCATAGGAACACTAGTACCTACATAAGGGAAGAGATTGAAATCCTTCTAACGATGTAATGCACAATTGAACACTTAAAAAAAACTCTGCCAATGTGACACATATGGGTTTATTATTTTACTGGCAAAAAAATACCCCCCTCAAAAAAATCGAGGGGGTTCTCGTGACGATTTCAAATCTGGGGCGTAATGAGACCCCAAATTTGACATACCTACTAAATTTGAGGTCTCTGGCTCTTACCATTCTCTTTTTAGGCAGGATTAATGAAAACCGCTTTACAGCGTAAAAAACGCCAACGGTATATTTGATTGAACCCAAAAGTTTCCAAGCTAACTGAGACGCCAAATATGACATACATGCCAAATTTCAAATCTCTAGCTCTTACCATTCTCCTTTTAGACAGCAATACTGAAAACCGCTAAAAAGCAGCAAAACCTAAAAGTTTTGGGGCACAATTAGAGCCCAGATGGGACCTACATACCAAACCGGACAAACCGATTTTTTTTTATTCGATTTTTGGATTCTACGTACCTTGAAACGTATAATATCAAATTTTGAGGGGGGGGGTAATTTTTTTTCGTGACGATTCCAAAGATTCATTATTGAAAATATTAAACCAATATTGAAAATAATAAACCAAAATTGAAACTCTCATGAGAACCACATAGAAATCATATACGTGTATCATACCCAAATTTGAGAGGATCGTAAAATCACAATTTACCAAACCTTTTAATGAGTCCTTTTATGACGGTTCAATCAACCCTAATCTTTTTTCATCGTCACCAATTTACAATTCAATTTTGGACGAAATCATTTAATTTTCATTTATGTGGGTACGGTCGGTTTATAAAAAGGTTTTTTTTTTTTGTAAAACCCTAAGGTTTTAAAGAAAATACCGCCCAACTTTCTTCATTTGGCTAAGCCGATTTTTGAAACTGGTTTTGATGCAAATATGTATATCGGTATTTTTACTCAATGTTTTTCAAGCGGATATCAAAATTAAGTTCATATGCATTCACTTAATGGTGTGAAATTGTTACTCATGTAGTCATGTATATACAAATGGAAATGTTTATTTTTCAGTCGCGTAGGGGCACCGGCGTAGGCTAAATTTTATGAGAGAATGACAAAGTAAATTTATGTTCTTTAAATACACTTGAGAGCAAAAATTCGAGACAAGACATTTCACCGTTCCAGTTGACCCTGGTGAATTTTGTTGGCATAAAATTGCTAAAGTATGAATTAACATATTTACTCTCAGCTTTCAGAAAATATACAATTTGTCAGGTTTTGTATCTTGCTACAATAATAATTGCCACAAAAACACCTCATTTTGGTGATGTTTTGATCATTACCGAGGGGATTTCAAATTTGATTTTTTGATGTGTTTGCGCTTTTTTGGCTAGTAACTTATTGAATTTCCCTGAATGCACCACTATGAGGAAGGAAATTCAGTTGAAGTTTTCTTTTCATCATGAACACATCTTACCCATAGCTGTGAAAGTGGTTATACCTGTGAATCAAGGTGTTGGGCAAAGAATATTGCTAGACAGCTAAGTTTGTCAAAGTCTAAGGTGAACAAAATTTATCAAAGGTATCGGCAGACAAGTAGCTATGATCGGAGACCAAGATCTGGCAGTCAAATTTCTCCAGTGAATTGGATCCATATACATTCCAACTCTCCGGTGTCTGGCTGAATTTCATTCTTCTCCAAATTTGGGAACAGTTTTAGACAATAATACCATTCGGATATGCGTTGGGCTCAGGCTTGGTTGCAACTTGTGCGACCTCATCAATGTCAATGTGGTGAAGAAGTCGACTCTCTCGGTCATCATGGATTGCGATGCAATAAAATTTTGGAAGGTATTCTCGACACGCGGAGATGAATCAAATTATTAAAAGAGCTCTACAATCCATAAATATAAGCTCCCAACTGGAACCCACTGGTATAGAAGGAGAGGACGGTAAATGCCCCGATGGTATAACAAATGTTGCCTGGGATATTTTATCTTTAATTTCTGTTGAAAATACTAGTTCAAACTAAATAACTTTGAACATTCAAAATTTTACGGTTTCACATTCTTACGCAAAACTCAAATCAATCGTACCGGGTACCGGCAAACATACATTCTTTTAATTTGAACTATCTGGACATCAAATTAAGCTGATAGACTAGATTAACGTCATTTAGAGAACCTATAGGCATAAATATCTTTAATGTCCCTTAGGAACACTTGTGGGGCTCCTGATAGACCAGAATATAGTCTTCTATTTGGCCTTTAAGGGCATATATAACTTTACCTACAAACACATCAGGGGCATTTGCGAGACCCCTGCTAGATCTGATTACAGTCTTTTAAGAGGCCCTATAGGGCATAACTCTAATATCCCTTAGAACATTTGCGGGGCGCGAGAGGGCATATATTTTGAATATTTTTTATTTATTTTATTAATACATGACAACAATAATATGAGACATGAGAGATATAACTTTTACAAACCCTTCAGGAACATCTGCGGGGTTGCTAATAGAACTGGCAAGAAGTCTTAGGCTACTGCCGCCTTCCTAACTAATTGGGGAAATTTTTATTACATATTGCCATTTCTTCCCATTGTTCGATTGTCAGACAGTTTTCATATATTTGTGATATCCCACAAATATTAAAAACTTCTACCAGGATACTTCTAACATTGGTTGCTTAGCGGCGAGGGTATCTGCCGATTAATTTCCAGGAATACCAATTAATTTGTAGTGTGAGATCCTTTTAGAAAGAATATTAGTTGTAACAACTTTCGACTTTGTAAATTACGATGAACAACGTACAACTTATGTACTTTCATAGTTACTTTTTAAAAATTAAATTTGTACACCTAACCCCCCCCCACACACTGATTAATCTGGTTCTAGTATCCACCCCTACTTTCATAAAAGCAGCATGAAACAAGCATGTGTTATCTGAAAAAAAGTTTGTAGATACCTACCTACAACGATACAAATACAAGCACATTCTCTGTCTCAAATTTGAAATATTTTTCACTCGCCGTAAGACGCTCAAGCCGGTTACATCTTTGTACAGTGAAGATAAAGATAGAGGTGTTTTTATTTCGTATTGTGAAACCCACGTGTGAACATACAAATCGTTTATATTAAACTGAAAGATTATTTGTTTACTATTTTTTTTTCCAAATTTTATTTTAAATTATTAGAGACAATTATTTAATTTTTTTTTTCTATTTATTTTTTATATCAGAGTTTAATTTAATCAGATAAAACCAAATCGAGTTTATTTAAATATTAAAATCAACTATTTTCGTACTTTTTTTTACTTAAATACCTATTTACTAAGAAATTTTGTTCATCCTTTGCAGAATAAAAATCAGTATTTAAAACCAAATATTATTTGTCTTACCAATAAGTTCGAGAACTTTATAGATTCCATTTATTTCAAAGAAATAAATATTTATTTTCAATAATGCCCGCCAATCTTTACAGTGAATTGGACAATTTGACATCCCCAAATATGGATTCTGACAACCGTGCAATGGCACTCGCTCTAGAATTAACTATGTTAAGACTGAATGATCCAGAAATAAGTCCGAATAATTCGTTACCAGATAGTTTATCGGGTCCTGATTCTCCTTTGGGAATATTAACAGGTGCTGGACATCATTTACCATCTTATCTTCAAGAATCAGCAGAAGATGCAAGAAATAAAAAATCAGCAAATATGACAGAATGTGTTCCTGTACCAAGTTCAGAACATGTTGCTGAGATAGTAGGCCGACAAGGTAAGTTTTTTAATTAAATTTTAAAACCCAGCTCCGGCATGTGTTGCAATTTATACTTGGCTTAGCTCTATCTCAGCTTGCTTAGCTTTATTTTTGCTCGTAACCTTTGCGGACACACATATACTTTTCAAAGTTTCATCGCACTCAGATCAACCAAAATACTCTCATTTTTGTAATCCTTGTGTGACAAGCAAATAAATCATTGAGATTTTGAGGAGTGACCTAAGATGGAAATTTTCACGGCAATTTCTTCCGTATAATTTTCAATATCATATTGTTTTGTAGCTTATTTTTGTGATTCTATCTTGAGACCGATGTTAACTGTTAATTTTTTGAGTTTACTTTTTCCCTCAATATGGACCGACTCAGTTAGCTCATTGGATTAAGCATGAGCGTTTCGTGCTAGGATCAGCGGTTCGAAGTTCGATTATTTATTTTCTATCATTGTAACAAATTTTCTTACATTTTCTCTCTAGAGGATGTACGATTATCTATCTCGTCAAATCAATCAGTTAAGTAACGTCGAACTTGTTCAGTACACAGTTAGATATTTCTAGGTGAACTTTGTCATTGGGGACATCTGTATAGTTAGCTGTGATGCAGAGAAACAGGGAAGGCTATATATTAGCTATTTGTAAAATGGCCATCATTTGGTCATGGGTGGCCCAATTAGCCGCAAAACTAATCAGTTAATTCCATGAACGTACAACAAGCCATCCCTAATACCCACTACCCATACTTTTTTTTAAAAAAAAAAAACCACGTAGGTTTACGCCCTCGTGATGCTGACTATTTTTCCGGCCCAACCCAGACTGGGTGAGGTCAATGTGGGTAGCTGGGTTGGGCCGGCTGGGTTTCCAGCGAATGGAGGGTGAAAACCCCGTCTTGAATGACCAATAAATATTAAAGAAACGTTAAGCCAAATTAAAAAAAAATTGTCGAGATTGACATGGTTCTGGGGACCATGTCAATTGTAAGCCTCACAGATTAGAATATGATGTTATTAGAGCCGCAGTCATACCTCTGGCTAGTGACGTATAAGGTTAGACCGGCGGGAGTTATCGTGGAACAGACGAACAAACCGACGCTTCAAGAAAAATCTTTGGCGTTAAAACTAGATCTCATTCGATCAAAAAAAAATCTCGCCAAGTCACCACATTTGTAGATAATGAATATCCTATTCATTCACAAACACTTGCCACCTATTCTTGAATGAAAAGAACAACGATTAATTGTATAGATACTTTGAACATGAAACTTGACTGTTATCACTTGTTAACAGATAGATTAATGGAATACCCATGAGTTCGTATCTTTGTTTGGACATTAACTGTAATGACTAAATATCAAATTGATAACTGAGACATTACAAGTTATTCTTGTTTAGGACATACAGCAGCAGGCGATGAAAATATTATACATTCATTACATTGTGATCTGTATTTTGCATGGTATGTTTTACGTTTGGCTTTTTAAGAATTTGTCATCTATAAGTATTATCACCAATTTAATTTATCGACCGACTTGGGATACTTTTTTAACACCACGATTTTTCTGTAAGCGTGTATTTGCTGTCTGTAAATTTTACGATAATCTTCTTTGATTTTGATTGTATGGACATTTATTAAGTTCATCGGTTTGAAATATCTAGCGGTGTTTCTTCCTTCTATCTATTTTACCGAAAAGAGTAAGGCTAAGTTCAGATGATCGCGCGATACTAGTTCTACAAACTTGTATTAATTTGTTCAGTTGATCCGCACGGTTTGAGGCGAACGGACAAGGAGAAGATATATCTTCAATCAATTTTGATGCCAGACTGCCGCGCGTACATAAGTTGTCATGTGAATGCTCCTCCCGCGTGGTCCCGCGCGATCATCTGAACTTAGCCTTAAATCACCGTTTGAATTCTAGGTACTCCTGATGAACCAGCATTAGTGAGGTCGAAAGCTATCTTATCAATAGGATTCCGCTGGTACACTTTAGGAACGGTACCTCAAGTTCTTCACATATCTGGTTTTTGCTTTCGTATACAAATATTTGGGTACCTTTATACAATGAAGTGACCTTTTTTTTTTTAACAAAAATATGAGACATAGCAGACAAAGATATTTCCTTGTTTTATAAAAATGCCAGACTTTTTTTTTTTGGTGCGCGTGTTGTAGAGACGATTACGTGACATTTACATATAAACATGTGATTAACATTTGTGTCAAAAAGGGGTCTTTTTTATATTTCCTTTTTCCCTGATTCTACATTTAACAGAGACCTGTTCACTAGAGTTATCAAAGAACACATTTGGTGTAGTTAGCAAAGGCCATTCAGGCCTTTAGTTAAGGCTTTAATCAATCAGCCACCAGATACACAATTTCTAATATTCTCGTGTCTGACTTTTTTTGTACTTTTATAGAGCTAATACCCGCAACTAGATGTCCTTCCCGTGGCTCTAGGATTCTTGTTGATGGGATACGTTGAATTTGACATTTTTTTCTGAAAGAGTTATATCTCTCGGAGTTTGGGCTCTGTAATTGTAGCTCTGAAAAACGTCTTTTTGGCAATAATTCTCTTCCTGAAATCCCGATTTTTTACAATTTACAATCTCACATATGAGAAATGCAATCGTAAACCGCCTCTCACCTTTCAGTTGACAGACAAAACTTAATTATTCTGTTAGTTGAAACCATCATCCAGTTCCAGAACTTCATAGATTATTAAAAAAGGCTAATTTTGGTTGTTCTTTTCCTAGACAAGGAACATTTAAGGAACCTTAAATGAAGATCGGATGTAAATGTTTAAAAGAACGCGATCGCGGCTAGCCGTCTTCATTTGGTCAACCATATACTTGGAACCATCTTTTTCAAACAATTATACCTAACCCAGTTTCCAACTACTATCTTGAGGATCCTTATCTTTTGCCCTTTTATCTATAAAATTCGTGGAAACAGATTTCTTGAACAACAATAAAACTGAAAGGAATTGGGTTTCAAGGTCTTTTGTGTGAGGGGTAAGATAAAATATAAAGAAGCCTCCTTTACATTTTTTTGAGTTATTTGAAAAGGAGATCCAAATCGAGTGATTCTCAACCTAGGACGATTTTGATTTTGACTTGAACCAAAAATGTTTTTTTTTTTTTTTTTTTTTCATCATGTTCGAAACCAACCATATTTTTGAAAATTTTGTTGAAAGAACGGTTTTTTTGTTAAGTTCGTCCACTCCTGCCCGGCCGAAAAATTGAAATATGTATTTTTTCACCTTATTAGGTGTATAAACTGTCTCGGTAGCATAGTGGTTAAGCGCTCTTCTGGTTAACAGAAAGGCGTGTGTTCAATTCCAAACTGAGGCAGGATTTTTTCATAATTAATTTTAGTATTTTACATCATAAAAATAGGGCTCTAAGTGTTAGGTGTAGAAAATAGTTACCGATTAAACTGCTGAATAAGAGGATATCTTCACTGAGTCAAATGTAAATTCAAATATTTGTTTGAACGAAGTGAGATCTAGTGTGGAACGCTACTACGAAAAATCTCGTTGTCCGATTCTGATGAAACTTGGTATGTCTGTAGCAATAGTTCCCCATTTCGGTTTGATGTTACTAGTGATTACTAGTATGTTTTGAGGTAGCGGCACCTGTTGTTGACTTATCGGCTACTTGGTATGTATTATGTTCAGAGAATTGACTGTTTATTTTTTTTTAACCCTCTTGGGCTAACCGGTTCCTCATGAGAGCAATTTTAAGTGAGTGATATACCTTTTTTAGTTTACCAAGCCCTGCTTTTCCCCCAAGGGGTTTGTTTTCTATATGCTTTACTACAGGCAGATTACTTGAGATTTTTAACATGTTTTGTTGTTGTTGCAAAAATGTTTTGTCTATTTTAAAATCTTTCTCTTTTGAAATAAAATTTTGGGTTTTATTCTTTTGATTTTATTTCTTCTTGTAGTGAAGAGGATGTCCTGTTGACAATACAGTGGATAGCGGGTTCCAACAATGCCTACCTACTACCTACTGCCCAATTCTACTAAAATTACTGCTCGATAGTGCATGATTTGTGAGGCGAACAAATGCAATCATTTTTGAACAATAGGAAATCCTCGTAGATTGAGTTCACAAAATTTCATCGAAATCCATCTATTAAAAATAAAAAAATTCTTAGTTATTTCTTAGGACGAAAATTGGTCGAGCAATTTTAAATTGACAATCGCTTTGAATAGGATGTCAAAAATGTATAGGTATGTTTTTTTAAGTGAAATCTTTACCGTTTAAGAGCTTTTCAATTTCACAATTAGGTAATATGTAGTCGAAAATGTTCTCATTATTCAAAAATTATATAATTTATATTATATATATAAATTATTTCGTGTTGAAGTTCTACATTTTTTTTTTTTTTTTTTTTTTTTTTTTTTTTTTTTTTTTTTTTTTTTTTTTTTTTTTTTTTTTTTTTTNAATCAGGAATATCAGTGGTGCAATGAAAGGATTTCTATGGCCGAAAATTGAACCCATCCTTCTGGGGACACTTAGTAGCAATTAGAATAGAATAGCATCAGGCGTATGAGGACAACTTGAAATTACATACCTACCTATACCTACTACAATATGGACCATATTTATATATATTTACCAAATCAGGAATATCAGTGGTGCAATGAAAGGATTTCTATGGCCGAAAATTGAACCCATCCTTCTGGGGACATTTAGTAGCAATTAGAATAGAATAGCATCAGGCGTATGAGGACAACTTGAAATTACATACCTACCTATACCTACTACAATATGGACCATATTTATATATATTTACCAAATCAGGAATATCAGTGGTGCAATGAAAGGATTTCTATGGCCGAAAATTAAACCCATCCTTCTGGGGACACTTAGTAGCAATTAGAATAGAATAGCATCAGGCGTATGAGGACAACTTGAAATTACATACCTACCTATACCTACTACAATATGGACCATATTTATATATATTTTTACCAAATGAGGAATAACAGTGCCACAATGAAAGGATTTCTAGGGCCGAAAATTCAACCCATCCTTCTGAGGACACTTGAGTAGTAATTTAGAATAGAATAGCATCAGGTGATTGTAGGTCATAGCAAATTGATATGGACAAATTCGTGACAAAAAATGTCTCTTTACCACAGATTTCGAATATACGATTTATGAATCTTGTGCTAATAGTTGGATCTGAGCTAATAGTTGAATTTATAAGCGTGAGCCGTAGGGGTGTATTCTTATTTTAATTCAATAAGACGTAGGTATTTTGAGAAGATTGCATGTGAATTTTTTTTTTTTTAATTTTAAAATTACATCTTGAATCTAATATTTCGATAGTAGATCCCCTCAATTCAATATCAATTAGGGTATTATTAGGTAAATAATATACGGATTTAATATACCTATTCGGGTGCCTTGAGGCCCCAAGGCTTTAATTTTTTTCAACAAAATGTGATCAGTGTAGTAATTGATTTTAAATGAGAGGCTGTACCAGGGATTGAATTTTAACCCCTTGTGACAATGTATGATTTTTGTTACCTTTTTCAAAATCATACCAATTACTTACATCAGGAGATAATGGGTTTGATTCCTCGTGAGATATTTTTTTGTTTTCGAGATTCCTACTCGGCTTGTTCGTGTGGGCAATATTACATCCAGAGATTAAATTTGTGGTTAAGATGAACGTCCGCATGGAGCAAAGAGAGGCACATAAAAAAATATATTTCTGTTCCCTTTTAGAAAATTCAGCAAATATGATTTGAAGCCAATTGCGATAGATCAATCACCTGGTATGATATGAAGGTGAAAATATCTCAGTCAGCAGTTTAGTTCCATGAAGTGTATCGTGTCGTACCGGATACGATACACTTCATGTGGTGTATGGGTGACAATAAATTTCAAAATACAGGACCCATCATATGCGCCCTATGTATACGTTATTGAGATTTAAGTTTTGTTGTCGTTTTAGATTCTACACCTTGCCAGCGTCTATGGCACGTTGAATACAACAGTTCCCGTTAGATCACTGAAGTTAAGCAACGTCCAACGAGGTTGTACCATGTGGGTGTCCACGTTGGTTCGTGGCCTCGTGATGCTTGTTTTTTTCCGGCCCAACCCAGGCTCGGTGAGGTCAGTGTGTGGGTAGCTGGTTTGCGAGTTTCCAGCGAATGGAGGGTGAAACCCCCGTCTTGAATGACTAATAGATGTTAAATAGACGTTAAGCCAAATTAAAAAAAAAAAAAAGATTCTACTCATGATTCAATATTAATTATTGTAAAAAACACGCATTAAATCAATACCTTTAATATAAGCCGATGTAAATATTGCCTGGCTAGAAGGGAGGGGACCTCTCCCTGCATCCTGTATCGCGCTCAAATATCCATATTTTATCACACATTTCAGCTTCTATCACAACCTTGATTTCTAGGGCTTCAACAAACTTTGCTTAATCCAATGTGAGTATTAGGACTTACATGGTCCTAAAGAGAGAGAGAGAGAGAGAAAGAAAGAAAGAAAGAGAGTTCGACACCCTCTCCACATCAGGTGTTTATAGAACCCCTATTATACAGAGTATCCGGTCCTTGTGGGTTCCTGCTCATGTCGGGGAGGAAACGCTTCATATTTCATTTAGCGTATTGGGTCCTCATCTAGATGTTTTTTTATTATTGTCAGTTAACCTTAGGACCTCTCAAGGTTACTCACTCTTTTTATTGGATACTGACATTTGTATTTTGGAGCAAATAGAACATTAGAAAAAAAGAAGGGCAAATTTTGAGAATCGTCTGTGTCACAAGCGGGCCCGACGAGAGGAGGAGGAATCCCCCCAGGCCCGGGATTTCCTAATGCAGTGTTTTTTTTTTTTTTTTAATAATAATAAATAAATCAAGTAAAAGTTTTGAAAAATTTTCAAACACACAAAATCAGAAGTTTAGCGATAGTGGGAAGTGGGCTAATAAGGGACAATGGCTATTGCAGGACACTGATTTTAAAATATAGTGCAACATTTCAGCTTATACAGCAATCATAAATATTGATATATTTCGTAAACATTAATAACATCTGATAATCGAATTATTTGCTACCTACAAGAAGCGAACATGCCTTTTCACATCAACTAAATGAATTGCCTACTTTTACTTTTATTACTGCCCATACGATGATTTTAGATGAAAAAATAATAGAGGGGCCCGTAAATGTTTCCCCCCCGCCCNCAGCAATCATAAATATTGATATATTTCGTAAACATTAATAACATCTGATAATCGAATTATTTGCTACCTACAAGAAGCGTACACGCCTTTTCACATCAACTAAATAAATTGCCTACTTTTACTTTTATGAAAAAATAATAGAGGGGCCCGTAAATGTTTCCCCCCGGCCCCGATTTTCTGTCTACGGCCCTGGCCACAAGAACAGATATAGGATTCCCGTTTTTATCCTTCAGGTACGAAAGTCTAAAAACAACATCTATTATAGGGCTCCGTCTCATCTGATATGTTTCTCCGTGGTTTTTCCCCCATTTAAACTTTTTATAAATTTTTCTTTAAAAACTGTTTGTATATCCACACTATAACTCTCGAACGCCTTTCCAAAATTGATGAAACTCGATACGGACATTTATGATGTTGATTAGGTTTCGGGGTTCCAGGATGGCCGTTTTAACTGACCGAATCTGCCCATCTAATATACTGAGTGCACTCCGCAGCAGCTATACGTCAGAAAAACAATCTCAGTTTTCCTACAATCAGACCATAATATCTTATTTGCTCTTGAAGCATTGTGCTATTCAATTTTGACGTTACATCTGGAAGATTTTTTCTCTCCAAAATCTATGAGAGGACCTAAAAAGGTGCCCTTGGGTTTTATATTTTACCCATTGTTCTTTCCCCATTGATATTTACTTCCTTTATCATGCTGTTCATTCTTTTTTCTTGTGGATCAAATAATTGGTTTTGGATTTCATAAAGTATTCGCAAATAAATTCCCAGGATTATTTTGTTTTATTTCTTATGAAGGCTTAGGTTCTCCTGGTGTGCTCAAATTTGTTTTATTTCTTATGAAGGCTTAGGTTCTCCTGGTGTGCTCAAATTAAGTTTCTACTTTTTTCAAGGAATCAGATACCTCCAAAAAAACACTTCGCTGTAAAAAGTTCCCGCCAAGCCAAGTCATAAAAAGCACTGAAATCAAAACAGTGCCCGCCTCAATTGTATATCTTTTTCCCCCTTTTTAAACCTTCCTTTTTTACATTAATTTCTCTAATTTTAAAAATCTCGCAAACCTCTCTTTTGCGCCCTTTTTCCGCAACTTTTCGCATTTGAGAAAAGAAATTCACTTTGACACATTTGGCGGTGTGCCTCCTTAACAACTCTAAGCACAAAAGTGTCTCCTATAAGAATTTTAATACTTATTCAGTGTAAACGCCCTAGCTAGGGGAACCACTGAACTGTATCTACTTATGTCTGGTTTACTGGCCTTGTTCGGCCTTCAGTCAGGTTATTTGCTAGAGATGTTGCCGCGTCTACCTGTACAAGGTGAAGGTACCTATTTGGTACCGATCTCATGTCGAAGGCCATTTTCCTCATCTTCTCTTTCAAACAATTCTTTGTTTTCCCTCAAAAACCAATTGAGTGCTTTACGTTTGATAGTGTTTGTTACAAACATGCCATTGCGCAGAACAATTACATCCGTAACATAATATTTTTGCAGACCTGCTTTCTGCGTTATTTTATACCTTCCGCTCAGATGGACTCAGCCCGTGAGGTCCTAATAGGTAAGTCCTAATAGGAAGAAAGTACGCCCTACAATATAGCTAGATGTATAATATTGTTAAATTAAATTTTCACTTGAGGATGTCATGTAGATATAGAGGCAACTATTGGTATTTTTAAAAGTACCTATACAGAGACCATATGCAACTGGTTGCTTCAGCTAAGTGAACAGCTGGTACTCGTCGGTTTGTTTAACCGACATTTCCGTTTGTTTTCAAACTTAGACTTTATACAATAGAGACATGTTCCTCTAGTAATACGGATGAGGTAAGGGTACTCATGTTAAGGGTGAACCTAGGGTCACAGGTTCAGACAGTAAGCTGAATGTAATCTATACTTATACGCAGTAGGTGAATTGCCAATACTCGCTCATTCATTGTGGAAATCAAGTGACAGCTAGTCCATAATAATTCTCAAACTTTTCTTACATTGTTACTCAACTTACTCAACTTATAGGCCAGGCCCATATCCAGGATTTTATTTCGGGGG